>VZRH01007167.1:0-103680 GCA_013397555.1 Urocynchramus pylzowi
AGGAAAGGAAAGGAAAGGAAAGGAAAGGAAAGGAAAGGAAAGGAAAGGAAAGGAAAGGAAAGGAAAGGAAAGGAAAGGAAAGGAAAGGAAAGGAAAGGAAAGGAAAGGAAAGGAAAGGAGGGAAAAAAAGGAAAGGAAAGGAAAAGGGGGGAAAAAAGGAAAGGAAAAGGAAAAGGAAAAGGAAAAGGAAAAGGAAAAGGAAAAGGAAAAGGAAAAGGAAAAGGAAAAGGAAAAGGAAAAGGAAAAGGAAAAGGAAAAGACCACTTAAACAGAGCAGCTTTTATGGTTCTCAAGGATAAATCAGGTGCACACTGGAAGCAAGTGGCACCACCTCACAATCCTTTTAATGATAGACTTTTACTTGAAAAGCTACATTCAGCATCCTAAAATGTTAGTTATGAAAATGTAAATGGCTTCCAAAAAAGAGTCAATTTTTTGAAAAAGAACACAATACAACATAAAATATCTTTCCTGGGAGTTCAAAATTTCTTCCTTGTGCCTGTTGTTCTAGTAAAACAGAGATCTGCTCAATTAATAACTCAAACAATTGCCAGCCTCTTTGCTTTCTCTAATTTACCAGCCATACCAAAAACAATGTGTGAATTTCAACCAGCCCATTTAGGAAGAAGGAAGATGAGAATATTTGAAATATTCATCTAAAAGCTGCAGCAGCATCTCAGGTTGTATTTTTTTCAAAACTCAGCACACTGCACATGGCGGGGGGTGGTTTGTAACAGTTTGAAGTATGAACATGCAGTGCACATCCATCTACAAGAGCCTGGCAATATTTTATTTATGCACTGAGAAAACTATTGGATATGCAGATGCTGTCAGAAATGGAGACTGAACATCAGAATAGATGTTATTTTCCAGAAGACAACCATCATTCTAGCAGGCAAAAACAAAGCCTCAAAGATAATGTAGTTTCTAAAATAGGTCCCAAGAACTGCAAGATGATACTGAAAATGTGGCTTTATTTGGAATGGGAATTATCCATGCCAGCCCAGGCTTTCTCTGGGATTGGTCGTGCAACACCATTTCACTTGGTTCCAGTGCATCACAGGAACATTACAAATTTCAGTTTCCTGACCTGATTGTTGACATGTTAATTTTGAGAGTTAATCCAAACTTGTCCTTCAGTTTGACCACTTTAGAGAGCCAGTCACAAGGATCAGTTTGTCAGTATCTCACAGTTTAAGCCACTCTCCAGTGCTGGTAAGGTGCCTGAAAAGAAAAAAAAAATCACTGTGCCATGAAACATGGCAGGCCTGGTTTTTAACTCCTCTTGCAAGAGCTGCCTTCTTGTCTCTTCCCTTCCTTTCTCTCCCTCCCAAAATACTGAGATTCCCCAGCTCCCCAGTGGCATTCCTCCATGGAACCAGCAGGACTGATCCCTTACTGAATGTCTGCTCTGCTCTCACTGTTGAGAGCAGTGGTTGCACAGGAGTAGCAAGTGGGAGCACAGGGAGGAGATCTGGGGGTGCTCTGCCCATCAGCAATGTCTAAAGCACAAAGCAGCTTTGGGGTCAAATCAGCCAGGCTTTGCTATTCATGCAGGTCTGCAGCAGTTTGGAAAGGAAGGGAAGGGTTTGGAAATAGAACACATTTACAAGAACACCTTTCAAGTGAGGGGCTCCAAAATAGCATTCTCCTTTATAACCTGATTGAAATAATCAGCACACAGTCAAGCACAATTTGTTGGTTGCACTCAAAGCAAAACATGCTTCCAGCTGTGAGAGATAATTACTATTTATTGGCTGGCTTTTGAGGACTTTTATGCTATATTTAGTTTTAGGGCTGTTTGGGGTTTTTATTTGCATCAGAGGCATTGATGAAAAAGGCTGCTGCTTAGAGCAGTCAGCTGCCTTCTCATGATTAACCTCTTATTTCACTTCAGAATATTTTTCACCTGCAAATGTGCTGGGAAATCAAAATTAATCCTGGGCAAATTCCCACAAGTGCCCCGTTGAACCAGTAACTGCATTCATCAGCATTACCCACTGATAGCCCTTTGTTCTTGTGTAGTGGTGGGGGTTTGATTTGAGTATCCTCCCAAACACCAGAAAGGACAGTTGATTATAACCATCTTGCTACAGAGGGGTGATTTTAGAAGGGGCTGTAGCAGCTGGAACCAGTGTTCTACCCAGTTAAGTGTTCCTACTGTCTTCAGTGACCTGCACAGTTGCTCCAGAGACAGAATCAGAAACCAAAAAATAAACCCAGAAGAGTTTTAACCCCTTCATCTCCAAAAGCTGCAGTAGGGCTACATTCTTATGCCAAGAATTTCTAAATCTCTTCCAGGACAATTTTCTTGAATGTAATTTCTGTTAGCCTTTATCTTTATTTTATTTGGAGGTGGCTTCAAATGGGACTCAAAGTCTGTGAAGGCACTGAGGGAAACTGACTGTCCACACTCTGCTTTCAGTGTTGTCTTCCACTCTGGTGTGATGTGAGGACAGGGCAACCTGAACTATGCAAAAAATGCAGTGGCAAGCAGGAAAGGTCAGTCTGCAGCTCTAGTGCCACAACTTTGGCAGCTGCAGACACACAGAGGGAAAAAGGCACAAAGAAGGAAAAAAAAGGCACAAAGGAAAAAAAAAAAAAAAGTGAATCAAAATAATTAAAAGATTTTGCTAAAATATTCTTTCCTAAATCAAGATGTTTCTCTTTGGAACTGGGCCTGAAGTTTAAGTCACCTAAAACTGAAGCATTTCATTTTGAAGCAAACAATGTCGCAACTGAAGCGCTGAAAGCAAATTTTTTTCCCCCTTATTTTGTTTTGTTTTCACTGAATAGCTCCAAAGATGTCTTCAGACAAATCCAAAACAGTTCTCATCTCCCCCAGCCTGTATAATATATTCATTAGGGTCCCAAATGGTCTCATCACAACATGCCAATTGCAAAACTCATCCCCCATCTTTACAGGGAAGTTGTGGAGCACACATGACTAATCTCAGAATTAAAATAGCCAGAAAGAAGCAGCAAGATCAAGCAATAACAATGTTAACTGTTTGTAAAAGGTGCAGGACCACTGGGTACCAAAGAGGATTGAAAAGGTAAGATTGCCCATGATTTTAAAGATTATTGGAATCTGCAGAAAAAGTCAGTTTAATATGTCCTCCTTGTGAATTTGGGGTGTGGATTCAGACAATATGTTATAAAAATACATCTTTAGAGAAATGCTGCTACCAGTAGGGTAACCTCACAACAGCCCACCACATGTTCTACATTCCCATCCCTGTGTACATCCAGGAAAACACAGAGAAATAATAAAGAGTCGATTTAGGACTACTATGAGAAGACTGGAGTAATTATATAGGAGTATTTTTCTGCACTGAATGCAAAGATTGGAGCAATAAAGAGAAGAAAGAGTTACAAAACAGCATTCTTGCTTTTAAAAGTGACAACTAAATTCATTTTGCAGAAGATTTAAGCATCAGGCAAGTAGGGACCTGAACCCCCCCTTATCATTAAGGCTGAGATCCAGACTGTCCTCTGGGTTACTGTAGAGAGAGAGGTTTATTATCAAACTAAAATCTCAATTGTAATTTCCCATCTGAGGGTTCAGGCAGCATGCCTGTCTACAAACCAGGCACTGCTTTGAAAAGGATTAAATTCTGTCTCCTCTTGAATTTAATGGAAGCCTTTTTTTTAACTTCAGTGGGAGAAGGACTAGACCAATGATGAAAATCATATCCTAAGGCAGAATGAGATCAAAAGATTCTTAACACTATGAAAATTCACAGAATTCACAGAAAGACTAGATTGGAAGAGACCTTCAAGATCATCAAGTCCAATCCAAATTAACATAATATTTTTAAAAAATTAAAATTAACATATTGTTAAAATTGCTGGAGAGTTCAAAATCAGATTCAGGTTGATTTGCAGGGTGAGGGTAGTCATTGAGTAAGGCATCCTAATGTTTGTAATTAAGGAGAATAGGCAGAAAATTTTAAGGCAGAATATGCCATTTAAATAACCACCTTGTCTGAATTCTACCATGCCTGCACAAGACACTGTGAATAAGTGAATAAGATGAAACACAAAGGGAATAAGATGAAACTTGAGGTCACTGGGAAGTTAGGACTATTCTAGTGGAGCAGTGTTTGTCCCCTCCCAATAGCATTTGCCACAGCAGAAAGAGGCAAAAGCCTTAAGGCCTATTCTTAAAGACATTCCATAAAATTGACTCCAATTTGTTTTATCTCTCCTTAGCAAAACTCAAAAGAATAAGAGCAGAAGAAATAATCAGGAGGTTAGGTTTTCTCCCCTCTAATGTCACAGCATAGTTCAGTGCTGGTTTTCTAACCATAACTGCTGGCATCAAAAGAAATAAGAAATCAGGTTATTAGCTGTAGCCCAAGGGAGTATGTCAGGTGGAGTACTACCTTCTCCACCCAGACAAAATGTGTTAGTGATGGAGGGGCAAGATGCACTGCAGGACTGAGAATAAAATGCTGCAGTATGAAAAATTCATCCCACTGGTTCTCCCTTTTCTACCACAGCCTCTGTTTTGTTCCCCACCTCTAAAATCTACAGCACAGGCATGCCCAAAATGAAGCAATTTAAACATTATTAGGGTAGTGGACTTAGCAGTGCTGGGGGGACTCGATGATCTTAGGGGTCTTTTCCAACCTAAATTATTCTAGCTTTCTGTGATTATGAACATCACACCATATAACTCCTTCAAAACAGAAAAAACCCAAAGAAATCTACTTGAAATACTCCATGATACACTCTGGTTTACATTTGATAAAACTTGTAGAGAAGAATTCATTATATTAATCCAGTTTTCAGTTGGAAGGTGTGCATATCATCACCAGTAATCTCTTCTCAAATCACCATAAAATTAAAAGGTCTGGAGAACAATCTGTTTTCATGATTAGAGGTCAAAGCTGAACTTACAAGTGAGAGTGCCTGTGTGTCTCTGTAGGAGGAACAAGAGAATGGAGAGTTGACTTCATTGCTTGTTTGTGCTGCATCTTGCCTTTAAATAAATGACTTGTTCTAATTCACAGTGAAGTCAACTAAACAACTCCCATTGTCTTAAATAATTAATCTAGTCCAGGAAATAATTTCAGAACTTTTCAGCACCACTAAATTAATTCAAGAAAATGAAGAAAGAAGATAGATTACCCAAGAAAAATATTAAAACTAAACTCCATCTTCTGGTTTCAATATGAATGCATAAGATGCTAGCCTGTGACTTTGAAACACTGGCTGCAGTTCTCTGGGCTCTTTAACTTAACCAAACTTAACTTTTAAAGGAGGGATAGAAATTATCAGTACATCAACAGAGCTGGGGCAGTTTTTTCTGCCCCAGAAAAGCACATCTACAGCAAATCGATTATGGTCCCGTGGGGAAGAGACTGCATCACATCACCATCAAAGGCTCTTTACCACGGGACTGTTGTGCAAACTGGAGTCTTGTCACCGTCCACTCCCTCTCCACACATTTTTCTCATGAATGCTGAGGCTGTCACTGCACTCCACATGGAGCTGATTCCAACAGATAAACCCTGGCTGAGTCCTGGCAGGAGCCAGGCCACAGAGGGAATGCACAACAGCAAATTCATCTTCCATAACACAGCAGAAGTCACTTGGGACATGCATTACTCCACATGAACAAAGAATCCTCACTTGCAAATGTGTCTGCAGGACTAGAAGTGCAGGTCAGTCTTGGGTCTGGGCATCTAAATCTCCCCTCTGCCTTTTGAATTTATCAGGCCAGAGCTCAGTTTTCCCCATGAGGAATGGAGATACTCTGATTTCCCAACATAACAAAAGGGACAAAACCACACCAAAATCCTAAAGTCCTGACATGCAAACAGGTGTTAAATTTAGATCAGAGAGAGAAATAAACTTTAAAGCTGCACATCCCTGTTTCTGTGTGAACCTCCATGAACTTCCCCCTTGGATTATGCCTTTCTAGCTGTGTTTACAGGAAACTGAAAAATGACTGTATGGAAGAATACTACGGAAGAATACTATTTCTTAAGGGCTTCAGTTTGCAGATATTATAATGGATAGCTTAACAGATATTTTAATGCCTCTCTGACTAATGCTGTATTTCCTAGTAAATGTATAAATATATCATTGTTAAATAAACAGTCCTCTAACTTCTTCTGTGTGTAATTACACACAGCTGCAAAAACCTGTTTGCTCAAATGTCAGGAAGCAACACAGAACTTTGTGCCTTTTCAGATTTTCCCATAACCCCAGGCAATTTATCCTGAACCTTAAGATGGCATATATATTTTTTCCCTTTTTTTTATAATTAGAAATCAATTGTTATTTTTAAGTTTTTATGGTGCATTAACTAGCAATGTACTTATGTTTTGGCCTTTCCTTGGAGACCTTTCACTAGGCAAAGCTTTCACAAAGATTTTACTTAAAGCAAAAATGGTTGGAGGTCAAGGTTGACAATCACAGGTGTCAGCTTCCCATGATATCCGCAGGTTCATTATCTGCAAACAACTCTGCTATACTTTGCCAATTTAAATCATTGTTCTGCCTAAAGTGTCTGAAATGTATTGAGTTTCCAACAAAAAGAAAACCAAGAAGGGTCATAAACCCATGGAAGACATTTAGAATGAAAGATGACTCTAAATTAAAGCCTTGATCCAGACTCTTGACTGCAGCTGAAATTCAGATCCAAACCTATTCACTCAGAAACTAGTGATGAGAGCCATACAAATATTTTAATACATCTACAATATTTCTATACATATAACTTCTTGTCTGGCTTCTTTCCTTGGAATGAATGAAATCAGAATCCCAAGTTCAAGCTCTCTATAAAATCTGGGAAATGTTTTATCCACCTCCAGACTCTGACAGCGTTACCCCCTGTTTGCATTCTATGCCAAATAAGAAGTAAAACTTCTGTTTTCCAAGCAGTCCAAGATTTAAATACTCCAATGTCATTGAAAGGAAAAGAAAATAAAGGAAAACCAAAGATCATAATCAAAACCCTCACTTCTTTAAACTCACTTCAATGTGTTAGAAGAGGTTCTGCTTATCTGTTCATTGAATAAGACTAATGGGAAATTTTATTTCTTACTACTCTGCAGGATAGATTCCCTTGTTAAAAAGAGGTTCATTTCACTAAGAGGTTCATTTCATTAAGTTCTGATCGCTTGTTTATAAGCATAAAATTTAGGAATAACAAAATCTAAAGACAAGGGTAAGCTCTCATTTGTTGTAGATAAGATGGTCTCTAGGCCAAAAGGAAAAACCTATAAATATTTTTAAGTTTAGTTGAGCTGTTGAGTTTTAATCTCACCTGATCAGGGCATAGCTGTGAATTTTGTCTCAGAAGATACACACATTTTAACTACACAGATTTGTCATTGCCTATCTCCAAACTAACATCTCTGCCACAGAAATGCAGGTCAGACCTGGGAGGGGTCTAAAGGGAAAAGGGAACAGGAAGAAAAGCCTGGGGGACTGCTTAAGACTCTACTCCTGGAGCATCCTCTTTCATTAGCTCCAAAAGTTCATGCATAAGGCTCTCTCCACACAGCCCAGGAGGATATGGCTGACAAATTCCAGGTGCAATGAAAACCTTTGGAAAGCATCTCAAAAAAATCAAATCCTTCCACAAACTCTGATTCTTGACCTTGGCCTTCCCTTGAGAAAGCTGAGCAATCACAGTAAGTACCTAACACAAATTAATTAGTATTCATTCTCCTGGTGCAAATACTGAGCAATAGGAAAACTACAATGGTTTCCAGCAGCTGAAGTGTATTTTGATCACAGGGTTTTTCTGTAATAGATAAGCCAGGCACTGTTTTTGTCAGATGCAGGGAGAACACAGTGGCTGGAACAAGCTCCAGCTTGTAATATTCACTAATATATTTCAACAAAATTCTTTCCTCTCTTTGCATTTTGTTTTCGAGAGCAGGCTGAACAGCATCTTTGTGCTAATATCCAGATTGTCAAATAGAGTTTTAAACAGAGCAGGGGAGCTGGATTCTAAAGCAGATGGGAGCCAACATAATTGCTGGAGAACAAGGCTGATGTTCGTGTTTCCTGACACACACACACACACACGAGGGCTGACTGCAGCATTCTGCTTCTGCTGAAGGGCTGGGATTTGGGCCAGGCAGCTGCAAGAGTCAGGTTGAGAGGACAGACAGGCAAAATGATGCTGTGCAAGGGGAATATTGTGTGACTTCCACGATCTGGTGCAAACACAGGAACAATGCTACCTCATTGCTATTTTTCACCAGAAAAGGAATCTGGGCTTCTTTCCCCAGATGCTGAACTTTTAGTCTTTCCTCTCTGCTTATCAAAGCTCCAGGGACCCAGGACTGTCTATGGCTAGTGAAAGGTCTGCTATTTGCAATCCAGCAGTAACAGGATTTGAAGCTCAGTGCATTAATGTGTCTGGTGAAATACAGAAATTACAACAATGGAAGTCCAAGCTCTTTTCCTTCATTCATTATTTTAATCACACTCACTTTCTTGAACAAGCTGGTGAAAAGGCTAAGGTTCCCTGCTTCAAGGCCAGTGTTTCAGTCCCAATTATCCCTTGCAGAAAATAACCTCAGAACCATGATGTGTTTCTGTGGATATCCATGCCAGCCATCTCATCGAGGCAGGACGAAAACAAGCTACCTCAAAAGTCTATTTTGTTCAGACACAGCTTGCCTCAGGAAACAATTTACTGGGCAGAAAGTTCCTGCAGCTAACATGGCCTGCAGTGCTCAGAAACCAACTCTGACATACTTCACTTAACCAGGGGCTCCCAGGGGAACTTTCCTACCGTCACATCTTGCCATCTGCCTGGCAGACATATAAGAAATGCATGCTCCTCATCAGCCAAAAACTCACAGCTTGATGAGGACCAGATGTTCTTGGGTCTCACAAGACCTCAGCCATGCAGGCACAGTTGGCAGAGCTCTAATTAGGCATGAACAGGTCTCATCTTCCCTTCAACAGCCATTCATCTATTGACCAACTGGTACATTCAGACACCTTAAAACTTTCATCTGGCTGCTTAACTTGCTTTGGAGTCAAGAGGAAAATGGTATCATGTCATAATGTCCCTCCTAAAGTGTCTGACCTTTAGGACACATGCCAGGACCCCAAACACACCCCTTTGGCTCAGACCTACCATTTTCTCCATTAAAGCAAGGCAGGTGTACATCAGCTTCTCCCAGTTCAACTTGGAGGTAGATTACCTTGTTAAAGTTGTACCTCAGCATGTGAATGCTACAAACATGTGGACTTCATCCCCAGAGCACACAGGTGGGGCTGGGGCATGACTGTGTGTTCCAGCAGGCCTGGACAAAGGCATACAGAAGTTCTGTCAGCTACCACTGAGGAAATAAGCAAATTGTTCTTACAGACCTCTTTTATACAGGGCAGGGCTCTAGGTGCTCCCATCAGCTTCCTGGATCAGAGATTTTGATGTGCCTTATCACTGCTACTGCACTTCTCGGTGCCAATTGTGCACTGAATTATTTCTGCTGTGTTAGGATGACCTGGAGAGTGCATCTTTCCCCTGTGCAGGGCAGTCCTTGACACTGCTTATTCAAATTTTATTAATTTCAAGATGAAATTGCCATAGTCCACTTCTGTTTGAAGAGGTCCCTGAACTCCACCAGAAACCTTCACAACTGCAGACCTCAGCCTTTCAGGTGAGGCAAGCTGTCATGAATGCATAAAGCATAAAATAATCTCACTCCACAGGGTCATCTTAACCAAAACAATTTTGTTAAAGCACTGCCTTATTTAAAATGCTAATTATATCACTTCAGCTGCACTGAGAGTGCAAGAACCTGAGGGAGGAATGACTGCCCATGCAATTCCCTATCACAAATAACTTGTTTTAAGAGTATGCCTAAGCCCCCAGAAGCAGCTCAGGAAATGTATCAGCAACCAGCCATGGGAGCAGTATGGGCACATATTTTCCACTAACAGTTATGTCAAGAGCCACAACTTGCTGCTAGGTCTCTAATTATTCTAACTTTACGTGTTCTGCTCGATTTTTACGCTGTGGAGAAACAGAGCATGAGCTCCCTAAGATGCCAGAAAACCTTGCTTAGATTTCAGAACACCTGAGGACAGAGAGGGAAGGATAAGTGCTCTCCTGCACTAGCCTGATCAGCTGAGTCCAGATGACTGCAGAACTCAGGCTGTCCTGCCATTCCCTCCTGACATTCAAGCTTTTGACCAAACTCATAACTCCTGGCACATGGCACACACCATGGGTGTCTACAAACCAAACCATCTGTCAGCAGGTACAATCCTTGATTTTCCTCTCTGCAATGGATTTTCAAAAATCTTCCAATGTACTTTATTCCCTTATCAAGTTAATAGAACCTAGACACCAGATTGAATAGATCTTGATTTTGAAAAATTAATCACACCTTGGTTTCCCATAGTATCCCATCTCTCCTATGAATGTATTCTGTTGCTTTTACTGTTCTAGTACTATTTATGTTGGGAAAAGTACAAAGAAAGGCATAAAAACCAAGCTGCAAAGCCTGTTAAACCCACTTCCAACAGGTGTAAATGCCTGGATGAAATTTAAGGAACTGAAGAATTAGGATTGGAGTGTTCAGGTCCTGAATGAAACAGGAACCAGAGCTGGCTGGGTGTTGGCTGCAGGATGAACTGTTCAAAAACAGACAGTAACCTTATCTGCATGCAGGTGGAGTTTCAAAACCTCTGAATTTTCATCAAAACAGAAAATTCCATTGCTCGACTCCAATGGGAAAAAAAGAAACCCCAGCCCTTTGCTCTGTCACAAACATGGAGATATCAAATTTTAAAGAGATGAGTACACAGGACATAACTTTTCCTGTGGAAACCCCATAACTGGGGAGATTTGTTAGCTGTTGCAAGCCACATTTCAACCACGACAAGAGAAGTGTGAAGTTAGAGCATGGGATGTAGGACAAAAGCAATTTGCCTGCTCATGGCTCAGCAGTTCTGTATTTTCATCACTGACCTGATGATCAGCCTGCCCAAATCCTCTCTGGCAGGATGAGTGCCAGTGCTGCTTGAGGTTTAAGAAGATGTGATGAGGAAGCAGGACACAAAACACCAAAATCATTCAGCCTTCTGTAGGCATGGCTGAGGAGTAACCCTGAACTCAAAAAAAAATTCACTTGTCAAGTGAAAAAGGTTTCTACTGTGCTAATTCAAACTCTGCAGGTACTTGCAGGCAATCTGAATTCAGTATCAAGGCTAGAGGAGCTTGCATAAACAATTCTCCTATAAGAGAGATCTGAATGAACTTCATTTAGAGAACTTACGTATTTATGATTGGAGAGAAGCCTGTTTTTTAATTGTTAACTGAAGAACTGAATCCTGTATCAAGTCACATTTTGAAATAAGATATGGAAAAACAATAAAGCAGACTTAACAAACCTAGGATAAAACCCTCCTAAAATCTCAGAGCAAAAAGGAAAAAAAAATAAATGGTAGTAACTTAGGTCAGGTTTAGTGCACGGTGAGAACAAGTGGAATACAAAAAGTTTTTTGTAGTATGTTTTCCTTCCACATTAGAGTAATCACCTACTAATTAGCTCATTGTGTCCACATCCCAGATTTATAGCTGGCAAAGAATTCTTCCTTCTCCTGTAACACTTGGAAAGTTGCATAAACACTGACTAATATTAATCTAGTATTGAAAGGAAGTCCTGGGTAATGAGAGGGGCTTGGAGAGGAAAAAGTGCTTGCCTTGAATGATGTCTGGGGAGAAGAAAATACTCCAGAAGCAATGAATCTGCTCCAGAGCCTCTGGAAATATTCTTCCCTCTTCCTGCTGGAGACTTGGCTAAAGAGACAACAGAGATTATGCTTCCCCTGCAAGACACAGAAGAGATTATTCCATTATAAGAAATAGCACCAGCTGAGGACCTTGTGGAGAGAGAGAAAACAAGAAAGCAGCAGAGCTGAGATCTTAAAACCAAACACCTTAACTTTGTAAAACCCTTCTGTGGTTATTGTTGTTTCAAATCAGGAGTACAGGGTGGAAACTGTGGCCCAGTTCTGGATGTTACTGGAAAAGAAATGGTGGACTCATGCTAATGTTACAAAGTGGGATACATGCATTTTCTGCTTTAATTTTGTATGCATTCAGTTTCTGGATTTACCAAACACAGTTTACTTTCCCCTAATAAAAATGGTTTCCTATCTGTGTGTGCAGGAGCCCCCAGGGGGGGTGTGCTTATTTACTTCACGTTTCTGTGCAAGGGCTCAGCCTGATTTAGAGCACACATGGGAGGCAGCCTAAATATTTTGATTCTGACCATTTCTGCTGTCATTAGCCACTTGAAAACTTATAATTACAATGACAGACATCTGTCCAAATCAGATGCTGTTTCATTTTAGGAAGTTGTCCTACCACCAGAGGGAATACATCTAAACCAACTGAAAGCATGCCCACACAACTGCATATCAGCACAGATAGCAGCCAGCACCATCGTCCTACCCCATCCCTGTGGAGGTAAAAAGCATCAGTGCATTGCTTTTGCATCTTTGCTAGTCTTGCTGGAGCCTTGCCTTCCCTCTGGGCCCAAGGGAGCTGTAAAACCCCACTGAGTTCCCAATGGGAAGGCACTGCAATGTGGGGCAGAGATGTCCAGGGTGGCTCCCCGTGGGAGCTGCTCACAGCCAGTACCTCTGCTTGGACATGGAATTCTGGATGGAATTCAGAACACCCACCTGGCCTCCACGTCTCCGTGCTGTACTCCCTTGCTTTCTTTGTACAGACATGGAAAAGGAGAAACCCCCCTTCAAGTGCTGTTTTAGCAGAGAGAGGGTTCAAATGGCATTCCCACCCCCCAGCTGGCCTTCGGGTGGAGATGCCTGTAGAGCAGGAGAGTGTGTCCTTGAAGGAGATGCTCCCTCAGGACATGAGATGAGCCCCAGCTCTCCTGCCCTTAGAATCCCTCTCATAAGGTATCATCTCACAGGTCAGAAGCACTGGCAGCTGGTAGTGAATAAATCACACCCTTTAATCTCTCTAAAACAATCTTGCTCCTACCTCCTAATAAATGAAAACACTACGTTTCCTTTAATAAGAAATGCATGAAAGTGTGCCATTCATAAAAAGATTCAATTAAACATATGAAGCGTATCCTGCCGTGACCCAGATCTCACTAACTATGTGATCTTTCTTTTGTGGTAGTGGGACTTGTTCAGGCAGCTTTTGGGTTTGATTTTTTTATTCTAGTTTTCTATTTGAAACACACAATTCATCCCATCCAGAAAACCTGTTCACATCTTTGGGATTAATTTTGCAAACATAAAATAATTTTCTAGTACGAAAGTAGAAATATAACTGCAAAGTAAATACAACTATTTCTTTGAATAGAGGCTGCCAAATCATATTTTTTTCTCCCTGAAGCAGAAAAATAAAGTCCTTTTTCTTCCTCTTAATAGAAAATATAGGGGAGTTTTGCTATAGGCCAATTAGATCAAAAGGAATAATGGCAAAATGGTTCACAAGAGACAGATCTTTCTTCCCCAGGCTTTTATCTTCTAAATAATTACATTTAGGCCTGAATAGAAAATACTAAATTGTTAGTTTAAGAGCTGATTTTTCAGAAGTATTTTAAATACCTTTTGCCACTTTTGATTTCAACAGTCTGAGACAGGAAAGTGAGCTAATGAAGGAAATTATTCACCCCAACAAGGGAGTCCAAAATCATTACCTTGAGAGAAAAGTCCACAAATGTACTACCTCACCTTCATATTCTTCTCTTGGACAGTTTGAAACCACAAAAGTAGTCATTGCACTGAAATGTGAAATGTGTTATCCTAAGCAAATAGATTTCACTGGAAACACTCAAAGCAATTACTGAACATTTATCTTTCTAATGCTTTTGCTGACGAACAGGACCATTTAATTAGGAAATTAGATTAAATCCTGGCTCACTGAAGTCAATGGGAGTCTGCTACTCACTCCACTGGATTAATCTTCAGATTTCAAAAGGACTGCCTGCCAGCTGAAACTTGAACAAGTCCTTTAGTGCACTGCTGCAGCAGGTCTTTAACCTCCAGTCTCTTCATCAAGAGATAAAGAAAATGGATATTTATTCTTTATTTCTTTATAAAGAAAATTGATATTTTCTTCATTTAGAGGCAAAGTTCAGCTGTGCAGGATGCTGAGTTTTCTGGAAGGATGGTCAAAAATCTCTGACAGAAACTAAGACAAGTCTCACTACATCCCAACCTGCATTCAAAACAAGCAGCAAAGGCTTCTGTCCTTGCACGGCAAGTTTAGCACCAAGAAAACCTTTACTTAGGGAAAACATTTGGGGATTAAAGCACAACAAAGCCCTAATGCCTGTGGGCATATGATTACTTGATATGCCTTCAAGAAATAAAAACATTTACGGCACTAAAACATAGCTACTATAAAATGCCTGATAGCACAAGTCTAGGTACCACTGGTGTTAAAACCTGTAATAAAAATGGGTCAATTTCTAGCAAAAATAAACAAACACCATCATAAAATATGCCCCACCATGTTATTAAAAATGCATTAAATAGAGTTTTTAAAAAAATTTTTGAAGACTCATGGAAGTGGGATTTCAGTGGACATAGCCTAAGGCTCAACAATAAGAAAAGGTGAGTGGCAATTCAGTCTCAAACCATTCTTACAGTGCCAGGCTGTTGACACTGAGTGTTGCAAGTACATCTCAGCATTACCTTATTAGTTTTGTTCAGTGTTGCTGTGAATTAATTGAAAAAGTTAGCACAAAAGGCTATGGCAAGGACCTGTTACACATCTCAGTTGGACCAAGACACATGAGAAATGATTGCTGGAGTTTATTTTCAAAAAATGAGCATTTATAAAGTTAACGAGTGAGGTCTTGGAGAAAAATATTGTTTATTGCCCCCACAGGTCTGGAAAAAATCTGCTGGAGGCAGACTGCATTCCCCAGCACCAGTCCATGAACAGTCTCCAAGAACATGACAACCCAAGAGTCTGCCCCAGCAGCTACAGCACCATAATTACACACTGTGAAATTTGCTATCATGAATTTTAATTTTCAAAACCAATTCATTTAATTTTCACAGAATGGGAGAAATAGCTTAGTTTTGTTTGCTTCTGGGGTAAGCTGATATTCACCTGAAACTATATGAGCACAGGCAATCCATATTTAGGGTCTTTTATAACATTTTGATCATGTCTTTTAAAAACAAGCACTCAACATCAGCCAGTTACAGCTACACATGTATGTGCAATTGCCACTCTACTCTTTGCTAGTCAGTATTTTAAGGTCATCTACAGCATTAATCCTGCTTCATATTTTATTAAACTACCTTTCTCTTCCACCAAAACTGTTATGTTGATCTCCTAAACCCTTCTGGCTCCAGCTGTATTTCTCTTCCACCGTGGATTTAGTCTGTTGCTGGTCATTACAGCACCACTTGCTTTAATAAAAATAGGAATAAATTAGTTTTCAGTTAGCAATTGTACCAAAGGGCAAGGCACTGAATAGCTAAATAGACATGAGTATATAATCATTCATGTGAAAAGAATAGCATGGACTATCTGCTTGAAATCCTTACTAAACTTTTATTTGTTTCATCCAGTATCAACAGAACAAGGCAGAGTAGTCAAGTAACCTTTTGTAAGACTGATTTCTACCACAGGCTTAATGCAGGCCCTTAGCATTTCAAGGAAAAGCCACAATCCAAGTTTCAGAAGCACAATGGATTGCCCTTGACTCCTTTGGGTGAGGGTTTGCCTCGTGCCCAGGTGAAGGTACCAGCACTGCCACGCTCACAGCACTTGCAGGGACTGACAAACCCCCCTGGGGCCAGGTGGGGCAGGATGAACAAAGAGCTGCTGCCCAAGCTGCAGACACAAGGTTTTCCACCCCCAGGGCACCACCTTTGATTCAGGAGCTGTAACTTTGCCTGGTTCTTCTCTGCTGTCTTTCATTGCCACTGCTGCCTCTATCAGAAAACACCAGCCCTAGATGTGTCTGGCCCAGTAATGTCATTCTTACTCAAGCTGAAGTTTCATTGGGAAACTCAGAATGTAGAAGAAAACCTACTTTTCTATATAATCACCAAGATGAGTCAACAGCAACTCTCACCATGTACCTAGGGCTCTGCATCTTTATTCATTAGCCTTGTCTCCAGGGCCTGTCATGCTAAACCAAGAGTGATCATCGTGCCAATTAAGATTTTTCACTGTTGTACTGGGATTTTTACTGAGTCACACAGCACTGACATGAAAGCAGAGTATCAGCCTCAACTCTGCATTGTGAACTCTGCTTAATTAAAACATAAGGTTGTGGCATCACCATCCCTAGCCAGGAGCAAGCATGGAACTGTAAACATTGCCCCACTGGAAATGCTCAGTATCAGTGAGAAAAGTAGCACAGCATCATTTAAAAACTCTGCACTGGACAGGGGACCGTGACAGTAATCGGCCTTTGAGAACGTAGAGTGACTCTTCTGTGCAGAAATGTCAGTTTGGTGTGTTCCAAAAAATATTGTAACACTTAAATACCTGCCTTGAAATGATGCCCCAGGTTTTAGCTTTTATATTTTTCAGATTCTGTGCTGCTTTAATGTGTAGTTCTGAGCTTCATATTAGGGGATGGTGAGCTCTCTGCACAGAGTAGGGAGACAAAACAATTCCTTCTCCAGCTGGGGACCAAGGACAAATGATCCAAATCTCAGGCCCAAGAGCACAAACAATGTGGGCTGGAGAGAGAAAAACAAGCAGGATGGGACTGCATGGGCTAAAGCTGGAATTGGACAATGAACTCCAAGAGGCAAATGGAGCAGAACTGATCAAAGTGAGAGCCCCCGTGAGCAGCCGTGCATTTTGGGACCATTTTGGTTCATCTTGGGTGCAGCCCTGGCTGGGCTCTTGTGCTGCCCAAGGTGGATCCATGGAGGAGATCCTTTGAATAAATCACTACTTTAACTCTGTCTATTCTCTCTTCTAGGTCAGCGTACACAAGGCATCAGAAAGAGCTCTGCAAAGCTAAAGAGAGGGTGTCATTTTAAAAAGTCTACCTAAATGACACAGACCTATCATTGTCCAGCACAGTCTTTAAATAACTGAAAAATCTGAATTTTAAAAAAATTGTTGCATAAAGCCATATTTAAATATGTACCACACATTTTCTAGGAATGTAAATTAACTGCTGAGTTACTTTAGTAAGACAAACTCAAAAGAGTATCTAAAATACAGGCTATAAACTCAGCCTTCCTTTCTTCTTAATTTTCTTCCTTTTTCTTAATTTCTGCTGCCATTTTATTTCCTGATTAGCCAGGCTTCTCAGGTACTTTCTCTCTGTTCCACATCTTGCCCATAAATTTATTTCATATGCACATTTTTCTCTCTTGTGCTCGGTTTAACAAGAATTAAACACATTTTATCAAAAATGGAAAAGCTGTAATCAAACACAAGAGGCCAACAAAATCCTCCCCTTAATCTCTCATTGATTCTCAGCAATTTTATGTTCCAGAACGTTTTTTATTCTTCCAGCACAAAGCACAATATTCCTCATCTGTTTATGTTTGAGAATCCACACATACATTTATGAAAAATAAAAGCAGCCCTACCATCACAACTGAGTAGAAAAAATGTTTCAGAAACTTACAGATTCTTTTGCAAATAATTGTGGTCTCTGAATGAAAGCTTCTTTTTTCACCCATAACTAGGTGGTAGTGGTTTCCATGACAACTTTTTGTCAGCTTTCCACTACTTCCAGTAGGTCTTAGAATTGAAGTTTACATATGTTATTATTCAAAGATCAGTTTTAGTATTTGATGAACCCTAAAGCCGTCTTAACAGAGGCTGTTTAAGAGTTGATTTTGACAAAAATGTCGCATGCCTTCAGACAAAGGAAAAAACCAACCCAACAATGACAACTTATGCAAACATACATTTGTTATCTTGCAGCCTCAGTAGCCTAATCAGAACACATCAAGCTATCACTCAAACACAGTAAGGGGAGAAAAACTATGAAGAAAATCTTCCAAGAGAGAGATGTGGCAACTTGAGGCACGGCAATCAAGATTAAGACTGCTTCAGTTTCTCTGGTTTGTAGTCAAAAGCCTGTGGATACCTTGCGTGTCCTCTTGAGCCACAAAATTCACTTTGATTCCCCCAAGCTCATAAAGGGTTGGCTCATGAAAGTACCTGAGCTTTCAATTCAATGGAGAAAAAAAATATATCTACAGAAAAGAGTTTCTGTACAGAATAATGGAGCATTCAACATGGGCAAAGAATTCTGCAACTTCACTCATTATATGACAAAACATTTTTTTTTTTATTTTCTGCAGTAGGTGGTCGGAAGAAATTTGTTACCATAAGGCATCTTAAGCTTCTGAAAGTGAAGACTGAAAAAAGAGTTCTGCCATGTCAGAAAAGGAGAGATATTCCAGGAGAAAAAGTGCAACCTGAAATTCTCAGGAGAGGCCAAACTTGATCCCTGTTCAGATGCACCTCTTACCATGACAGACATATCATTCTACAGAGGGATATCCCAGAGATTGAGAGCATCTGAGGCTGGGGCTTGGGGGACAGGGTGGATTTAGATTTGGGGGATTTTTTGGTGGGTTTTTTTTGGTGTGGATTTTTTGTTGTTGTTGTTTCAAAGTGGAACATTTGAAGTGATGTGCAATTCAGATTGGCTTGAATAAAAACATGACCCTGTAAAGCATTTAAAATTGGCAAGCAGGCTGGGGTGAGCATTCAGACAGCACAGCTGGGTGCCTGAAAAGGGAGAATCCAATCAGCAGTGATTGCACATGGATAAATCCTGTGAAGATGGGGGTGGGGGGGGAAGGATACTGGCAATTTTCTACCCTGCTTAGAACAGGGAAATAAAAACCTTGTGCTGACCTCAGGGAGAACAGTAACATTCAGAGATTCAAAGTTGAAAAGGGAAATTATTTCCTCTTATGTTTGGTGCTAGACTTCTCTCAAGAAGCATTTGGACATATGAACTGGAGAAAGGAATGAAAGCACATTTGGGAAAGCCTCAGATTGTGCCCAACTGTGCACATCTGTGACTCTGCACACAGTTATGCACTATCTCCTTCAGCCAAACCTCTTTCTGTAACTGAACGTGAAGACCAAGCCAGCCCAAAGTGGAGAGTTTCAAGTTTTCTAAAACCCCAAATAACAGGAGTTTCAAACCCAAAATAACACCAAGCATTGCCACAGGACAATCCTATTTGCTCTGTGTGCATTAGACACACAATTTGAAGTACACAGACAAAGGGCTCTGATCACACAAGAATGACAAGACAACAGCTCCTCCAGCCAGAACCACCCAAACAGGCCTTAGAAGAACATTAAAAGTGTGTTTTAACATTATTCAGTTTAATTTAATTGCTTTAATAACTTTAATTAATCACTTTAATTCCTGTCCACTGGGAAACAAACAGGAAGACAGCATTGGCCAGCTAATCCAGTGCCTTAATACATCAGAGCCATGTCACATTTTAGGGTCAGAGTCCGGGGGGAGATTTTTATTACCTGGCTGGAGTTGCACTTATGCTGTTTCCAAGTAAAGTCCTTAAGTCCAGTGAATGCAGGAGTTTTCCCTTCAGTCCAAAGGCAGAACACAACTGTAGCAGCTTTGAGTGTCCTCTCTGCTACCTTTGTCATAGATGTTCTTCCATCTTTATCAGATAAAAATAATCTGACAAATATTTCCATCTTTATCATAACCCATTATGTTCTGCTTCTTCTGTTGTCTCCATTGTCCTTGCAGCCAAGCCAAGTTTCTTCCCAAATCCTCAGGACACCTTGGTGCTATTATTTACATTTGGGGGCCTAAGCAGAGACCAAGTTTTGGTCATTTTTCAGTGTCTCACCAGTGAGTCAGACCATTTGGCTTTGTAAGCCAAAAGCAAAAAGAGCTCAGTGAGTTATCCCAGCACTACAAGGGGGAAGGAAATTGAACTGAACTTCCTCAACCATCATTTCTCCTCCTGAAAATATCCAATTCTCATTGCAGATAACAAGCAGGTGGTGATAGATTGCACTGTTTGATTCTCTTCTCCTCTCAGGTGAGCCTGTCCTCAGCTGAGCATTGTGGTAAGGTTTTGTGACTTTCTCTGAGGGGCACCAATTTTTTCTCCTTCTTTGGAGAAACTCACTGTCCAGCAAACAGCAACAAAGGAATGCCCCCATCCTCTGCAGAGCTTCCTCTCAGTAAGATCCTGGCCATGAGTATTTAAAACAGTTCTGAAGCAAAGAAGAGGTCGCTGTTATATGTAATTGATTGCTGATTTTGGTATCATTGTGCTGATTTTAAATGTCATGCAGTGAACTAGCAATTGGGTATTGAGTTCCCCTCTGCACTATACACAGACATCAAGGGAATCTTGTTCCTTTCTCTAACAGGAAAAGGGATTTTTTTGAAAGAGTCTGATTCAGCTCATTATCCAACATGACATATATTGTATATAAATTATATCTATTATTTCATTTGTATGTATATACTATATTTTTATAAGTTAGATATATCATTTATTGCATTACATGAGGTGCTCAAAGGTGTCATGATCAGGACAAGCAAATGATGAGAGACAGAAGCAGTGGATGGGCCAGTAGCAGGAGACACTTCAATTTGTAAGAGTTTTTGGGTTTCTACATATGCCCAAGATGTCATCTCTTGGCTTTTCTATTCATTCAGACAGGCAAAACTATAAAACACTGCTCCCATAAGCATCCCTTCTTTCTATAAGACAACAAAAACAAGGTTAAAAAAGAAAAGCATCAAGCCTTCCCCAACCTGTCTCCTGAGAAACAAGAGACTTTTGCCCAGGGCAAGGGATCAGCTTCCAGCATCTCAAAGGATGCAGCAGGATACAAAGCTCTACAACTCTGAGCACATTATTTTCATACAGACAGCAAACCTGAACACAGAGGTGCAGCAGTGAACTCCCCTGGAGAGTTCAAACCAGAGCAAGAGGTCACACTGCACCCCTGGGGAAGCAGTTTGCTGGGCAAACTCTTGAAGAACTCTAACAAAAACAGGCAGAGAAGAAATGTGATATTGGTAAAGAAAGTAATCTATCCAATCACTACAACAATGCAGTCATGAAATGAAGGAAAATGTGTTTTATGATAACTCTTGCATTTATGCTCAATCATATTGTCTGAAGGTATTTTTCAAAGGTAATTTCTATGCCTGTTTTTTTCTGGGCCTTCAATACCCCACCAAAACTAAACCTAAACCATCATTAATTGTATTGGTTTTTGTTGGACTCCACAACACTCTCTCTTTAATGTGGGAAGCTGAATTTCACATAACAATTCCCAGCTGCTGCTCTCTGTCTAACAGTCAGTCCAAATGATGATGTCCAACTGAGGTTATTCCAGCATTATCCCAACTGATTCTTCCTTTTTGTTTTGCAGATTTTATTACCAGCACCTGGTGCAAAGCCACCTGCCTTAGCTGAAAACCAAACACCCTTCACATCTATTTTAGTCAAAGTTTTTACTCTATACTGTGTGCATTGTCCCTGTAATGCCCTTTTCACCTTCCCCACCCCCAGCATAAATTTCTCTCTTTGGCTTACTCATCCCCCTCAATGTTTGTATTCAGTCTTTTCCACTGTTTCACACCAAAGAGGACTTGGAGGGACAGCCAACAAATAACCCCTCCTGCCTGACCAGTGTGGCAAGAGCCCATTCCAGAGCATTTCTGTGATCTGGTCTAGTTAAGATATGGAAAAGTTCTGTTCTACACCTTATGCATGGGGGGGAAAAAAAAAAAAAAGTTCTCTTTTTCAAAACTAGCAGAGCACAAAAATGTGAGATTGATGAAATTGCTTTCTTGCATTTCTTCATTAGCCATCTCAGAACAAGCAGTCCCAATTCTTCCAATGACAGCAAGGGCTGCCACAGGGCTTTTGTATCACCATGGCAGCAAAATAAATGTCAGATATTTAAAAGTCTTTGATGAAAAGAAGGCAGTGTTGGGTGAAATGTGAAGGTGCAGGTTTACATTTCAAACACGAATGGTGGGACACTGCCACACTGGATTTTACTACAAAAACAACTTCAATAAAATATTCCAAGGAGAATTTGTACTCTTGTCTGCAGCCAGAGGAGTAGTTCAGTCCCACATATACACAGAAATTACATCTGGGGAAGAGGAGATACTTAATCAAGAGCCAAAGAAGAGAAATTCTTCCCCAAAACATCTTTCAGCCCTGGCACCTTGCCACATGACCAGAACTAAATCACAGCTTTAAACAGATTTGTATAAACCATTTTTCTCAAACAAAAACTTTTAAGTTGTTCAGTCAAATATTTTCTGTTAAAAAACTTTTTCAACTGAAGTTGAAGCTTTCCAATAAATGCTGGGAAGGAGTAGTAGAGAAAGAAGTGTAGACTTGCTACAGAAAAATACATATTGCATCTCAAATTGGAAATCTCTTTTGATAACATGTTGTAGTTCAGGACCTTACTGTTGTTCACACTGTCTGAACTGGACTCCTCAAACAGATTATATCTAACTATGCAAAAATTTCGCAATTTTTATTATGAAATCTGTCCAGGCAGACTGGGAACATAAGAAAACTGATCTTCAAGTTCCAACAGTTTCTTTCTGCAGTGTTTTCAAACCAAATTATTTAGTACACAGGCAAACCTGTTCAGTTTTTTCAGAAAAGATAGTTTTTCACCATACTTTCTGTAAAAGACAATGATTTTCTATTAAAGACAAAAAAAAAAAAAAAAAAAAAAAGTTTTCAAATTTTTTTTTCCCCCAAAGATCCACGNNNNAAAAAAAAAGGATTTGCAGATTAGTTTGTCCCACAGATGCTCAGCTGAAGTCCATGCATTACTGGGAGTTAAACTCACAAAGATTTTTAAAGCAAAGTTCTAAATGCAGTCTACCCCAGTCCCAGTCTAAGTTAATAATGTGCTTTCAATTAATTTAATCTTCCTTTTACCTGAGTTCAAGGGTCAGGGCTAATCATCTATGCAAAGTTTCTTATCACAATGAGCACTCATAATTTCATGTATTTGGTGTTATGCAGCTTGAGATCCTTGTAAGGATGGGCAAAAGGATAGGAAGCTACTTACACCAAAAATGCAAGTTTACAAGTGTGTTTTTTATTGTTGTTTGGGAGGGACAGGGCTGTTTGTGATTTTTTGAATAGCTCATCCACATCTACTAAGCTGCTGTGATATTTCAGAGGCAATATTTTCAACATTGGCCTACAAACTCCACAGAGGTCTTTGAGTCTTTAAACTCATTTTATAATTTAATACATTAGAAATGTTTGCTCTCTACTTTTCAACAAAATAACTACATTTGATAAACATGGACCAAATACTTTCTTGTCCCAAATTATCAACTAAGCCTGAATATTTAAGTCTTAAATATGCAAGTCTTTAAGATGCAAGTCTTTAATCCCTTAAAGATAACCAACTTTAAAATAAAAATTAATTTGGTTGTGGTATGTAAAACCTTTCTGCAGAACTGTGTTTAAAGTTCACCTAGGGAAAATATTTTCCCTACCTGCAATTTTGCTTTGATTTCACAATCTTCCTGTAGCCATATATTGAAGCATGCATAATTAACATATGGAAGGTCTCAGAACATATTACTACACATTCTAAATATAATCAGTCATCATGTATGATGTCATCTGAAACTAATTCAGGCCCCTCACAGCAAGCCTGCACTTTGAGCTCACACCATTCTGGCCATGGGTGTCCAATCTGTCCCCATCTCCTGCCTCCTCCTCCAAAGGCTCACAGGAGTCTCCGTGTCACCTCCTGTGCCACCCCTCCTGCACAGGGCACAGAGCCCAGGTGCCCCTGCCAAGTGACCTTCTCCAGCCAGTGTTTGCTGTCCCTGCTGCCTGTGGGATGGGAGCAGTTCAGGTACAACACCCATCCATCAGAGGAACAGGCACCTCCTCCAGCTGACTCCTCTTTCTCCTCCTGCCCCAGTTACCCTCTTGTCTGTAACACACAGTTCTGGGGGATGTGTTATTTTAGATCAGAGAGCAGGCTCATTTGGGCCAGAACCCACAGAGTGAATACTTGCTTGTTTCTGACCACAGGCACAGATAACCTTGAGCAAAACCAGCCTAATGATTATGGCACCATTCTTAGTTATTTCCTTTGCTACCAGTTCTGGTATTAATAGCAGTTGGTGAGTACTTGACACTTTAAAAAAGCAATTGTCCTCATTAAGTAAATAAATATCAAGTGAGGAACTTATCTTTGGGGACTCATTTTTTGTAAACCTTGGCCTCACTCTGGCTGCTTTTGTTTTTCGAGCTAAATGAATTACAAGTATTATCCCACCATTAATATCTACACCACTGAATGCCAGCATCAACAGATTCCATTGACAAGCTGTGTTTGGGTTCCCCCCCTCCCTCCATCAAATATGCCAGTGCTTTAAAAATGTCCCCAAGTAATTGGAATTACTCCAATTTTGAATCAAAATGGAACTGCTGTAAACTTCTCTCCCTGTGGCAGATAATTAGTCCTGGGCATCTCGTCCATTATGCCTTTGGGCATTTTCTGCAGATGCCACCTAAAATTCCAGAAGATGTGCTTTTCAGTGAAGAATCACAGCAAGCAGTCATGCCAGGAGCAGTAACAAGCCTGCTGACAGCTTCACAAGTCTCCTTCATTCAAAGCAGCCCCATGTTTTTTCAGCAGTTTTTTCTCTGAATACATTTCTCTTCCCACAAATAAGGGCTTTGGAGAGCTCAGCCTTGATAAACAAAATCCAAACCCCCTTTAACAACACGTGGAAGAAATGTTAACTCACATCTAAAGCTTTTTCCCCTCATTCTCAAAAATATTATGCTGGTATAAATGAACAGTATTTTTATTACAGCACCTTTTTTTTTTCGTTTCCTACCTCTTCCCATTGCAGAAGGCAGCAATAAATGGAACACAAGAACAGCATTTTGCTTCTTATGCATGGAAGGATATTACATTTTAAAGCTTTTTGGCACAACCAGATAAGGCTGAAATAAATTCAGTGCTGTCCAGCCCAAGGTAACCCTCTTGTGATAGTGGCTATAGGAGCTACATCATTTTATGACATCACAACAATCACTGAAAATAAACTGTATCATAACTAACTTTTCTGATGTTGCATTCTGACACTGCCAAGGTTTAAAAAAACCCCAGACACATATTTTATATTATAAATAAAGTACCAATTGTTTAGAGATGCCAGAAACAGTTAGGGCTCCATCCTGTTAGGCACCTTATAGACACCAAGACACAGATTTTATCCCACCCAGGTTACACTCTGAAGTTACACAAGAGAAATTTTTGGAGATAGAACACATAACTGTGATTTTACAGGCAAAAAAACTCACGTATGCATCAGCAACTACAATTAGCAGCTTTAAATCTGGATGATTAGGCACAGCTATCTGTGTCTGGACATTAGTACAAAACTTTGGAAAATCCAAAGCCATTTATTCACCTAAAAATGAATCTAGCTGCCACTGAAAGAAAATCAGTTTCTTTCTCAGTGTACCAGATTTTGTCTGGGGTTGAAAGAGTTGGCAATATTTTGTGATTGTGACACAAGCACAAAGTAATTTCTGCTCCCTTCAGTGAGTTTATTAGGGGTTTTTTGTGCTCAGACAAAGGCTCTTTAGCCTTTTACTAACAGATTTTAAAACTCCTTTGCTTTGTTGTTCACAACTTCTATTCAGCATGAGTGGATGGAAAATACATTGATTTAGAATTTGAACTGTTGGCAAGAAAGAAATCTGCATTTTACTGCTCCAATCCTTTCTAGGCTACATTGGAAGCAACTTAATCCACCTTTCACCTGCAAGTCCTAACCTGCAGGCTCCCACAGCAGCCAAGGATGCTTAAAAGAGGTGCTCTAACAAGATAGTGTTTTTGTTAGACAGGGACTTGTCATCGTGAAGAGGTGGTTGTTCCCCAGGAAACAGACTTGTTAATGGGAAATGTGAAAAACTCCTCTACTGGTCTGTTCTGCATGGGGATCATACATCTACTGCAGATCAAGTGAAAAAAATCCAACCCTCCAAAAACCCAAACATGCCCATGTAAGTTTGAAAAAGCCAAATTGAAGGTAAGTCTGAACAGGGGGAAAAAAATTCCAAACAAAGAGCCCTTGAAATAGAAATGCAGATCAGGCATAAAATACCACACTAAAGACAAGGCAAAAGCAGAACTATATAGACATAGGGAATCCTTTAGTATTAAAAAATTTTACTGAGTCTAAACCTTGCCAATTTCTAAAACAATCAAAGTAATAAAAAAAATAGGTGAAGAAGAACAGAACGAAAATTAGGCCACACTTTAAAAAGAGTATCCAGATCAATTATCTCTAGTAAATCTTTTCTTATGTTATGGGAAGCCCTAGCAGAGTGTTCTCATGGAATACTGTCAAAACTATTCTACTAATAATGTTTATGACATGCAATTAGTCATGAAGTCAAGGAGACACACAATATATAGTCCCAAACCACAACACACTGTCTGGAACAAAATGTCAGATGGAGAGATTGGTAAGATTCAGGGCTGGCTCTAAAGACTCATCTTGGCAACCCTGAATGCAACTGGCAAGAGGGAAACACAGAAGGAAGGCCACTATTGTTCTTGTTCTAAACTTCAATAAAGTTGATTGAACTTTTTAGCACTGATGCTTGAAATGTCTCAGAAGAGGCTTACAAGAATAGCAAGAGGAAAGGAAAAAGGCCCAGTTTATTGCAGCTGAAGGATTTTTCCATAAAAGGCAGAAAGAGGTATAAGAGAATGGGATGGTGTTGCCACCAAAGACATGAAAAGGAGTTACAAACTTCTAAGTCAAAGAGGCAAAAAAATAAGGTAGAACCTGAGGAATAGTTGTTTAAATTTGATATTAAGTTTGGAAGGAAATCCTGCAGCTTGTTGAGGGACTTGGAGCTTGGCACAGCCAAGCTGGGATCAATTTCCACAGTTCCTGAGCCCACAGAAAGCTCCTGAACAACTCTGTAACAGTACTCTCCTGCCTCAGCTTGCTCTGCAGCTGTCCAGGCACACAGTGCTCTCTGGAAATCTTGGCAGAGTGCTTTTTTGGGAGCCACAGAAGGGAACTGAAAACAGACTCTGAAATCTATTTTTTTTTAATAATATTTGTTATTTTGGATTCAGGTTCAGTGAGAAGAGCAACAACCAGAAATCAAGTTTCAAGGAAACAGCCTAAACTGGGGAGAAAATACAACCCAGCTTCCAAAGAAACTAAATCAACAACCTTTCTGTTTCATATATTTGGATGGATTTCCCTGAGAGCTGGAGCAGAAAGACATTCTTCAAAAGCCTTAACCCAATTCTCTCCAAATTTGGTCAAAAAGGTTCTGTAATTGAATCACATTCAAAGGAAAAAAAAAAAAAAAAAAAAAAAAGAAAAAAAAAAAAAAAAAAAAAAAAAAGGAAATAGAAAAAAATCCCCATAAACTCAATTACCACCACCACACATTTCAAAGTCAGCTATCTAGGCTGCATGTTTAGTTTTTCATTCTGCAGCACAGTGGTATTTACACTATCAAAGCCAGAATCAACAGTGGTTGTTGTTGGTTGTTTTTTTTCTTCTCTTCCTTACCCCCCAAAAAAGGGGGCTGAGCAAGGCTGTACTGGTCACAGTCTGCAATACAGGCTGTGAATCAGTCTGTGAATCCATCCTCCAAAGGCAAAAAGGAAGGGATGAGGGACACTGGAGGAAAGAGAGCTGCCATTTCAAAACAAACCCAAGAGCAGGCTGCAGGGCAGCCAGAGTTGCTGGGAGCAGTGACTGTGCAGAGCTCCATCCCACAGGCACAGGCAGTGCTCGTGTCCAGCAGCACTGCACAGGCACAGGGCAGGGAAGGCTGTGCTTCTCCCAGGGGCAGCAATCCATGGCACACATCTAAGGCAGCTCAGCACAGCAGGATCCTGTCACCACAGGATGAGGATTCAGAGTAGGGCTGTGCTGTCTTATCTAGCAAGTCTCCTTTCTGGCTGACAGAGCTGCCCTTCAGGGTCTCCAAAGACGCAAGTCCCAGGCTCCTTTGGTTTGCAAAACTGTAAATGCTTGCTCTAATCTCAGCTTGTTTGAAAAATAAGCATGTTTCTATCCCCCTTCTATCCTCTATCTTTCAAAATAATCTTGACAACACATACTGCCTGATAGAGTTGAAAGTGTCATAAATGTTTTTTTACAATCGAGTTATTTTCACAGTCAGGACAAACAACTACTCAGAGCTGACCTCAGAGATTTCTCCCAAGTTTTTTAAAGGATCTCTGTTCGTTTCAGCTGTGAAGAATAGCTCTGCCCTGGCTGCCAGGGCCAACAGCAATTGCTCACAGCTGTAACAACTCCAGTGTGCAAGCAGTGTGAAAGCAAACCCCTAATCCCAGGCCAGCCCTGTGGACTGAAAGCAGGGCATAGAGGGAACCTTGCAGGAGTCTCATTCCTCTGAAGAAAGTACTAATAACTTAACTAGGCCCAGCAGGAGCCAAAGAAAAGAAAGCACTGATCACAACTCCTGCTGCTGCTTCTCTCCCTGTCTCCAAATCACGGGCAAGCCCCTCACATCCTGCAGACTGCAGCACTCCTGGCTGGAGCACTCCCAAGGAGTCTGCATGGTCAGCTGTGCTGGGACTCAATCAGCTCCTGCTGAAAATCCTGGATGCCAGTAGAATGAAAAGAAAAATCATCTCAAACAAATAATCTCTTTTACCTCTTCAGCTTTTCTGCTAATCAGCATTCAAGCACTGGCACTGCTGCTTGTCAGAGCCCCAGTCCTTCCTAGCCAGGACTGCCAAGGGAAGCATTGAGTAACAGGGTTATTTCTAAGGCTGATAATGAAAACAATATCAAAGGCCCTAATGAGCTGAGGAGTAAAGCACATGCAGAGGAACCCATAAAGAGAACAATTGGATGCCCAGCAAGTGCTTCAATTTTCCCCTTTTCATAGATGAGCTTTAAAAATTGACCCTGCTTCAGACTATGTGGATCTACCAAAACTCAGACAGTTTCTTGAATTAATCAGAACATTAACTACTGTTGCCTTTTCCTTGTTTCTAAATGTTAATGCCATTAACAGATTAGCAGATTTATGTGCAAAGCAGGTTAATTTTCTAAAGTGCAAACCCACCTTGCTCTTACAGGGGTGTACCTTATACAGCAGCCCTGACTTTCAGCACCAGCACACACACTGAGGGAACAGGTCGTGTGTGAAAGGGCAAAAATTATGAGGACAGCTAAAAAACCACCTCAGACTGGTATTTATAAAACCACCTCTACAAGATGGAAAGTGTATTTTCTTCCATGACATCTTGCATCTACTGCAGTTATAGGATTCTTCCAGAAAATTATTTTACTCACCCACCAAACCCCTTCCATTTACCTCTGAACACTAGGAGAACAAAAACAATCCTCTGAATCAACCTGCCCACCCATGCCCCACAACACAGAGGACTTCACTCTCTGCCTTCCAGTAGCAAATCATTTGTTCCATAACCCAAACTCCCCACTTGCATTGCTTACAGTAAATCAGTTTTAATATTTACCTATTTGACCACTGTGATTACATTATCCTCACGTGCTCTTATCTTACAGTGACAGTCTGCCAGACCTCTTTTGGTTTGTAACTACTATTATTTTATTTGCAGTATGGGAGAACTGAAGAGCTGCTGTAATAGGTTCACATTATGCCAGACACAGAAAAGAACAATAAAAACAGCCTCTGTCCTGTTTCCCAGGTCCAAGTAATTTGCCCAATCCTCCCTTTGGGTTTAATTTTTGCCATTGATGAAACCCATTTATTTTACCCTTTTCAGATACTCAAATTTTTGTGTCTTCCACTATAGTTTCCTTTTTCTCTAGAAATGTACCTTTTGTGGATTGACCATACAAGGTCCCCGTGTCCCCTTTCTTCAAAACTATCAGAAATATATAGAATTATGGTCTCTAAAGCATTTACCTTAGCTCAGTAACTGGTAACAGCAATCAAGGCACGTTCTTCATGAAGGATGGAAACCCTTAATCTCATCCCTTTTACATCCATTAACGGTTTCAAATATTTACCCAGACATTGTCATTACTGTATTGATCAGAGAATGCCAATCATTATTGTATTTGCACTCTTGCATGGTGCTCTCAAGCAGGAATGAGCAAGATGGGAGACAGTTTTTTGCCAGGAGATGTAGTGGTGGGACAAGGGGGAATGGTTTAAACTGGCAGAGAGTAGGTTTAGACTGGATATTAGGAAGAAATTCTTCCCTGTGAGGCCTTGGCACAGGGTGCCCAGAGCAGCTGTGGCTGCCCCTGGATCCCTGGAATGTCTAAGGCCAGGTTGGACAGGGCTTGGAGCAACCTGGCATAGTGGAAGGTGTCCCTGCCCATGGCAGGGAGATGGAACTGAATGACCTTCAAGGTCCTTTTCATCCCAAACCATTCTGTGATTCTGTGATTCTGTGATTCATTCCATAATTCTGGAACAGTACAGAACTCTTATTAGACTTTCAGTCCAGCAACAGCTAACTTGCTATAAAACAGGAACCAAGAGACCAGGTACAAGATTTTCTCATTGTTCTGAAAGACATGATTTGGTAAGGTATGTGAAGCCACCAATTAGATTGTAATTGCCAGCAGAGCAAAATATCAGAACTATCTGTCTCTTAATAGAGAAAATCCAGCCTCACCTTCTCAGGATTCTCAGAATTTAATATGTACAACCATTATGATGTACAAAAGAAAAGGAAGCCATCTCCCACACAGCACATGGGGTCACACCTCTTCTATTTCAAGTGGTTCTGTTACAGGGAATCCTCAAAGATCCTTGATGACTCAGTCTTTAAGAGTGTTTGAAAAATTCCTACCAATTAAAAGAAACATGCATAGGTACAGAGATATCTTGGGGCAGAATGCAAAAGGGACCCAGGCAAAGTGAGGGGTTGTCTTCTCAGTTCTTGTTTATTAATTACTTGCATTTATATGCTATTGTCCACCTGCAAGACTTATTAATCCATGAGGAAGGGAGAAGAAAGCTCCACAGACCAGCCAAGGGTTCAGGTTTTTGAGAGACACTTATGTGTGAGCAAGGCTCTCCAAGTGGTTCAGAGATCCTGAATTAGAAGGCTGTTCAGATGAGATTTCCCTCTCAAGCACTGAGTCACTGAAGGAGGTGAAAGATTGGAACAGCAAGGCAGACACTTCACATCTCTCAGGTACACGAATCAGAACGAGGGTGAAACGTAAGGAATGTGACTGACGTCATCACCCGAAATTTGAAAGCACAAATGGCGTAAAACACTGGCAATCGTGGATGTGTCTGCAGTCCCTTGGCTCCTTTGAAAGTATCAGGGATGAAAGACAAACCTCTGCACTTTAAAAGAGTCTCCATCAAAGGCCCAAACACAGATGATGACTAACTTCCTCCTGTGAAGAGAATCTTAAAAAGAAACCAGAAAAAGAGAGCGAGAAAACAGCCAAAGGGTTTGCAGTACTAAGCTGTGTAGATTTATCTGACCTTTATAAAAGCAAAGATCAATAGGCCTGACAGAACTTCACAAAAATGAGAAGGTGAAATCTTCCTCAGATCTCAAGAACAGTAGAATGGAAAAATAGTGCAAAACTATCCTAGTGTTGTCAGCAAAACCTGCTACCTGTGGGAAGCGTCATCCAAAGCACAGGGTGCCTTTTGTGGTTCTGCCACATTAAATGTGTGAGTCTTAGTGGCTGCTGATGTGTTCAGCATCACACTAAAATATGCTCCTTGTCACAAGTTTTCTGTTTTGGTTTGTTTTTCTGAGGAATCCTGACACAGAAGCCCTGCAGAACTTGCCTGAGAGCATGTTATGATGTAGAAGGCATCACACACATCACTGATAAAACAATCTCAGACAGATGTCCTCAATTGTTACATTGATCACTCAGAGGATTCCTAAATGCTAAACTCAGGATGGCATTCATGAAAAGTCATTGCATATGTTGGAGTGCCAGTTGTGTTCAGTGTAACCCAGAGACAAATAAGGCAGGGAAATGACTTGGTTGGAGCTGTAGGGTGTTCAGCAGCCTTCCAGGAGCTACACAGGTAGATTTTCTAATGAAAATGTTATCACCTAATCAACCTCTAACATTTTTAAAGTGCAGGATGAACACTCTCATACCAAATTACTCAAGGATGTCTTTTCCCCACAGAGAGCATCAAGGGTGGATCTACTTGGTTCCCTCAAGCACTGCAGTCAGGCACAGGAGCAAAAAAACATGTTAAAAAAGGCTTTTGCAGGAGCTTGATGTCTCCCTTCTGCTTTTCTTGGACATGGCCAAGGTCTATACAGGTGTATGCCAGATGGGCATGGCTACACTGCTTGTGTTGACAAGCACAATATTTCCAAGAGTTTTCTTGTTTTTCTTGGACAACCTTCTAGAGAATGCCTAAGATTTCTGCCATGTACTTCATTAAATTCTGGAAAATTTTAAGCTTCCCCGTAGAAGCCAGGAGAAGATGAGAATATTGCAGCTGGGGCTGGATGTTGCTCTGCTGGAGTTTGAGGTTTTTCTCCATTCTGTCAGATAGCTGGGGTTGGAGAAACAGAGCTGTGTGAGGAGATTTAATGCATCCTTTGAAAATGAAGAGCTGATCTTTGGAGGCAGTGGGCATTGCTGGCTTTGGGGGCTGACAGGGAGCAGTGCAGCTGAGGGGTGAGAGGAGATGGCAGCTCAGCCAGGACCAGAAACACAAGAAACTGCATCAGGCAGCACACAGGAAATGGGATGAGCTCCTGTGCTGCTCTTGCTGCAACCTCTGGGCTCTTTTCTGGAAGCTGGGTGGCAGGGAGAGAAAACTCTGGCAAAAGGAAAGCCAAAAGGTGCATTCACAAGCAGGAGAGGCATAATTTTTTTTATGATGTGCTGGGACCACCACCCTGAGGTCAATTCTCCACAGTTCAAAAGCCCTTTTGTCCCAGTTCTGCACTGCCTTGCTGGTTTATTTCTAGGCATCTCCAGACACATAAATGAAGTGCAAGGTATTAAATCCAACATTCCTTATCCTACTAGGTCCAGATTTGGTGGCAGATTTCAGGAGTAACATTCAGTCCAGCCTTTGCAGCTGGCTCTATTTCCCAGACACCCAGCACTTGTTTGGGAGGTCTTTGTACATCATATTCTGCCAAAAAAACATATACAAAAATAGATGTAGAGGCAAACACTCTGAATGAAAACTAAAGCCCCAGAGCACTGGACCAGCATTAAGATTGATTTGTGCTAGAGGAAAGTGCCACAGGAAGGAAGGTACTGTCTGTGTACCAGACAGTACCAGCCAGACCAGAGCTTGTTCCTTGCACAGAAAACGAGCCTGTTCTTGCAGTGATCTTTCTGTCTCTTCCCATACCTGGCAGAAGCCACTCACATCTTTAATACACAACTTTTTAAGCTCCAAGCTGGAGCTTAAGATGGAAGATGAGCATCATTTGCCTGTGCTTATCACTCAGCTAAAGAGAGCTAAGGCCTCACTGGCAGAAGTGAGGATCCTTAACCAGCAAACTGAAGTTATTTTTTAAAGAAGTTCTCTTCAGAATCCACCAAATTTTCTAGCAAAATTTCATCCTTGTCTCTCAGCAGGGCACGGAGAATGTTCACAGCTGAGCAGCATTGTTCTATACATGAAAAGGGTGATTTATTTAAACCACAGTGAAAAAAGCTTTTACTTACACATTTAATTTTCAGTTCCCAGGATATCAGAGATGCCTGGAATAGAATTTAGTTCTGATTGAAGTCTTGTGCATATATTTTAAAAGACATACCAAGAATCTCTGTAAATGTAGATAACTGTGTGTTTGCCAACTTCAAAATTCAGTGTATTAGATATCACTGTTCATAAAGAAGTATTCACCAAGTTGTCCATATTGAGCCTTTCTTCTAGTGTCCCAGAGAATATTTGTTCTATGTTCTGATTAGTACCTCTGGATGAATTCTAGGTTCCTTGGTCCCTTTTGCATTATTTGGCAATTACTCAATTACTTAAGACTTTAAAAGTAGACACTTTTTCTCAACAGTTTTCCAGACTCTTCTCTTAAACATTATTTCCAATCTAAGGGGCTGTTGACAGTTGCTGAAACCCTGCATTTCTTAGAAATTTATTACCAATAGCAATTGGCAGTTTTTAGATCTCCTTCTGCTGTCTTAAAAGTCCTAAAACTTTCGACTACATTTATTAAAATGGAATACTGACGACTCAGTGATTCCCTTTAAAGTGCAGATTTCCCAAAAACAAATCTTAAGCTGCCAAATCCAGCCCTGCCTTAGCCAGCCTCTTACGTTTTCATGAGGATATGACTGCCAAGATATGTAAATTGAGTCATTTTATTCTGTCTTTGTCTTCTAGAGTTCAAATTCTGATTTCCCACAAAATTTGTTTGTAGGGCTCTCCTCTGGAAAAAAAAAAAAAANAGAAGAAAAAATAAAGATGACAAACTCCCTCTTTTTTTAGATGGTTCCCTTGTGTTTACTTGTTCCTGACTGAATTGTCACATTAAAGATATTCACAAACTACATGCAATTATTCTAGTATCTTGTTATCAAACCATGTAATGACTCAGGGCATATCTGTGAGTTTCCTCATCATGAAGTCATTAACATTGCTATTTACTGGAGGTGAGAGTATGCATTTCATCTGGATGTGACATCTCCAATGGATCAGTTGTTGAAGCAGATAATTGAGAGTAGCCTCAGACCTTTGTGCTATTTTTCTTGGCACATGACACTGCACAACATTCCTCAGTGGATTATGGTAGAAGTTTCTAAAGAAAACCTACAAGTGTACGACTGGTTTCCTCTCCCTTCTGCTTGATGGCTGCTCTGGTGCCTATGCAGGGATTCTTACAGGAGAAATTTATGCAATTTATGCTCTTCCAGGCTGAAACTTAGGTTAAATCTTCTTTGGAAGGCTGTGCAACGTTACATGAGCTATTTGCCATAGCTCACTTTGGTACATTTTGGTAACATCTATTTAACCACAGACTCCTCCTGGTCCCTGGCTTCTCTTAAGTCAGTGATTTTATCACACATTTTGTCTTCAGATGCTTCTGTCCTTCACAGTTGCCTGGTCTTCAGCCACAGCTTTCTCACATGCATAAGTTGTGTTTCTCTTGTCATGCTGTTGGACTCTTCCCACTTTGTCAGTGTCCCAGACAGACAGTGTCTGTCTTTGTCAGAAAAAACACACAGGCAGCACCACCTGAAGGCTTTAACACTCCTCCTCTGCATCCAAACCTTTCCTTGCTCATCCCTGGTGAACATTCCAGCTCCCTCAGCCTCCACAGAGGGGATTTTTCCAGAGGTATGGCAGAAGTATCACTGTCTCCAGCAGCAGTTTCACCTTCAGAGCTGGTTTGTCCATGTTCTTCCTCCCAGCTCATCTTCCACGGTGTATTATTGTCACAGCACCAACTCACAACCATGTCACTGGAACAGCACAGCCCACCAGAGACCCAGCCAGGGACTTTGCCTCTCAGCAGCAGCTTGTAAGAACAGCTCAAAGGGAGTTTGACAATTCTGATTTTATGCCCACGGGCAGGGCAGGCACCTACAAGGCTTAGACAGCTCACACACAGAAGGCACCTGTGCTCCAGGTCATCTCCTTGGAAACCACCACCCTCAAAGAAATCTCAAATACTGCCATTTATTTGTAGTTTCTTCCTACTCTCCAAGAGGAGAGCATACTTCCCCCCTTCTCCCTTCTCTTTAAGAGCCATGCTCCATCAAGGGTTTTCCTTTCTGTTAAGAAAAGGGATTTTTCTAATACTATTTTCACTGAAGTTGACTGGGTAAAACTACCCAGACTCCCACAAGTCATTTGGAAAGCTAAACAGTGTATTGATAAAATATATATATTGAGCATGAATATTGCCCACCTGTAAAACTTTGAGACATCTGCAAATAATGTGCTTGCACTGCTTTATTAACAAATTAAGCAAGCTATCAATATTTTTGTCTTTACAGCATATTAATTTTATCCCTTGTAAGTCTCATGAAAAATTAACACATCTGGTATTTTCCTTGTTGTCTTAGACAGAATATCTGAACTTCCCAAGATTTTGCATCCTAAAGGAGCTTGTACAATATTCAGCCATGACTTTGTGCCCTCTCCAAAAGCTCTTTTAAAAAGTACCTAACATTTTCAGAGCACAGAAGTGACATGGAAAGCTAAGCCCTGTTTTCAGAAATGTCTGGAGCATTCAGAGGTTGCTGGAAGAGAGCAGTTCTTGCCCACCTAAATAGCTTAGGCAGATTTGCATTGCTCCTGTGCTCAACACCTCATGCCAGACAAGAGTTTTATCTGTGTCAAATGGTAATTGCTCATTGCTTTATGAATGTCATTGTAATTATTACATTCACTCTGCATTTTAACCTCCATGGTGAATTGAGAGATGCAGTTTCTGCTGAAAACTGGTTGTGGTTTGACAATATCTGTCAGTTCTGATGCCCTGGCTCTGCATTTCACGTGCTTGGAAGGAGACAAGCAGATGAGAATCACTCAAGCCAACATTTAAGTCTCCTTCACTGGACCTACAAGCAATTAAAGTCCTGTTGTTGATTTGAATAGCTTTCTGCTGAGAAATTGGGTAAGGCTGGGTCAGGGAGTGGCAAGATATTGGCAGAGGTGAGAGAAAACTTATTTTCAAGAAATGACTGCTTTTGAGAGCACCAGCCCAGACCACCAGCAGAGCCCACATGACAAGGACAGCTGCCAGGCACAAGGATGCTGAACCAAACCTCTGGGATGAGGTCAGGTAGGGGCAGAGCATTTGGGTCCATTCCTTGTTTTCTAAAGGGCTGTTGGGATCTCTAAAGCTTTCCAGGCTACAGTAAAAAATTTCATTTTGCTAATCTTACTGTCTTGCTCTCCAGTCCCATCATTCCTAAGGATGATTCTGGTCAACTCCCATAGTCAAGGTATTTTTCTGTGGTGAAAGGAAGGGCATCACACTTACTCCAGAACCTGTAGTTTTCCACACTCTGCAGTCCACAGTCCAAGAAAAGGACCAGACATTGAGTCAGCACCCAGGAGTCCTTCTGCCAATGAAGCCAGTTGTGGGGGAAGGGAGGAGCAGAGAGAAGCATTGCACAGGTTCATCTTCAGCAGGTTCATATGGTGTTCAAACAGCTTCTGTGAACAGGGCCTGGTTAAAACAGTTCCCACAGTCCACCTAAGAGAGACCAGAGTTCCTCTTTGCTCTTATGTGGCCCAGGAGACAGAATTCAAAGCCTGTGATTTATTAAAGCCAGAGTTTATCAGGGTTTTTGTGACTTGGCCTGGCCTGTCAAGGTTGACACACACTCTTTTCATTGTTTCTAATATTCTCTGATCTTGGGAGCTGCCTGGAATTTTTTTTTTCCTTTTTTTTTTTTCTTTTTTTCTTTTTTCTGTTGCTTATTACATGATCATTCTATTATGGAGCTCGCAGGTGAGTGAGGTTTTTCCAGGCACTACTGCACAGGGGTAGAAATTCTCAGTGCACTTGTCATCCCTGTTGCTGCTACAGCCTAACACCAGAAAGCCAAGTGGCACCAGGTCCCTCAAAGCCATTCTGCTTTACACCTCTTTACCTTGCTTTTACACCTGGCAGTTTTGGATTACCACTGCTTCTGCCTCACACTTTGATCTAGAATCTTAGGGTAAATACTTACACTCATTCACAAAAAGCAGAAGCATGCATTTTTATTTTCTTTTACCCAGGAGTGCACAGCCTCATCTCTCACTGTGACACTGCTTTCTGTCTATTACTTGTTCTGCACTCACTTTTCACCATTTGCCCACTGCTAGCCTGTTCCTAATCTGTGCATCACCACCACCCTCTCAGCTAAAAAATATAAAAGATTTCCTTGAATTCATTTAATTAGGAGCTGCATCATTCAGGGAGCTGTACCAAAAATAACTTGATTTATGAGCTGGCAGTTGAAATAGCCCCTTAGCAGCACTTGACAACTGCTGCTGATGCAAGATGTCTCTATTGATTCAGGGCCATCCAGGTTTGAGGTGAGTCAGGTAGCTCCATTTCACATGCATCAGAGTGGCAGCTCACATTTGAGGAATAAACCTGAAACAGTTTTATAGGAAAAGCCAGTTCAGAGATATAGCAAAAACTTACTGTCAAATCTCTTTCTGTAAAAAAACCCACTCCACATCCACAGTTTTATTACTATTTTTGCATTAAATGCCAAGCAAGTGTAGTAAAATTAAAGTAAATATCTTCACTCTGTACACTTTGTACTCACTCTTCCCATTTGATATACTGAATTATGGGATAGATGGAATATATTGTCTCTACTTCACTGTTTTAAACTCAACACTGGTAGTTGTTTCCAGACAGCCCCTGCAGTGTGCTTTAAGAGAGTCAGGAACAACTTTGGCTCCTCATTTTCAGATGGTGCTTGCTCAACATGATCCTTTGCCACGATGAGAAACAAAAGCGACCCATGAAAGATGAAGGGTGGTGACACAAAGAGCAGAGGTTGAAATTTCACATCCACTCTGGTGATTCCTCAATCACCAAGTCAGTCAGGGTTACACCTAATAAAGTACATCAGGAAACAGTCAAGCACTGTAATCCCATTTTTTCCTCTGCACAGCTCCCCAGTGCACATCACTGTTTTCCAGGGGCAGGAGCAGGGTCCCTGGAGAAGTGGGGTTACTAATATGGGAAAGGAACGGGTAACTATGGAAATTCTTATTTTCATATCTGCAGAGGCTCAAGGCTGGGGCAGAAACCTTCTGCTACTGCCATGCCTCTAAGCAGGGGTGGAAAGAATCCAGCAAAAGAAAGCACTTTGTAAGGGTTCACTCAGGAACAAGATGAGAATCCAAAAGCTCCAGCACAACCATGGAGGGCTACAAGCCACTCTAGAATTAGATGATTTTGAAAGGTCTAAAGAAAAAAAAAAATCCCAAACTGTAACGACACATTTACAGGCAAGATATATCCTATAAAATCTGAAAGCAGAAAGACATAAATTTTGGGATGGGGACTATTATCCACTTGTAAATGTGGAAATAATAGCAGCCCCATGCCCAGTGGGCAATAAAACACATTATGGAGCAAGGCACCAAGAGGCTACAGTGACTTGGTTGATCAGGGGAGTGAAAGAGATGAATTAAAAGGTCACTAGGTATGAATAGAAACATCTGAGCACTCTGAGGCTTTCATAATTTATTAACCAAACAGAGATGCTGGAAGAATGGATACTGGAGAAAACAGGAGCAGAGAAATAGAGAGCAATAGGAGAAAGAAAATATAGTGACTGAGTAATTCTCCTCAAACATAAAAGACCAGAGGCAAGGGAAGGGGGTGTTGTACAGCTTTAAATCCCATAAAAATAGGCATCAATGCTGTGCTCCTTGTAGCTGGGCCAGCAGCAAACACATCTGAGGGAGCCAAGCCCACGTGACTGGGCCACGCACGTGTGCTGTGCTGAGGGAGATGTCATGTAGAGCACAGATAATTCCTCTGATGTGGCATTTGCTAGGGTAGCCATGCAATTCTCTGTGCACAGCAAACTAAGGAACCGTGCAAAACCCACAGTTCATCGCTCTCTTCTTCCCTGAGGCTGAATCAACTTTCATTTTTGTCCTTGGTTTTTTTTTTTTTTAATGCAGTATTTAGCTCTTTGAGCCATTCATGTTTCTCCCTCTCTTTTTTTCTCAGCTGCTCTCCCATTTATGAGTTTGTACCATATATGAATGGTGGCTGCAATTCATTGATACACACTGCATTCATGGGGATGCAGAGAAGACAGGCACATTTATGGGTGCACAGTGTGCCAGACACAAAGGTGGCCTCAGGTCCCTGAAGGAGTGCAGAGACAGCCTTTCTGAAAAGCCTCCTGTGGGGGCTGCCATCCTCTAACTCATCAAGGAAAGCATTACAGGCAGAATCCTCAGTTCCAGGCAAACTGGCTGTGCCATGCCTGGGTTTGGGCAGGAAACTGATGTTCCCTGAGTGGCACCTTTGTGCTGGCCACGCTGCACTGCCCGTGCTCTCTCCACCCCTCTCTTTGGGATCCTCTCTGCTAGGCACAGGTTTCCAGCTCTCCTGCCAGGAGTAGATGGGTTAGCTGGGGGTTTTTTTCCCCTTGAACGTTCTGTAATTCAGTGAGTTTAAAACTGAAATTAAGACTAAAAAAAAAAAATCTCTGTTGTTGATTGGACAAATTTAAGACTTTATAACAGCATGGTGCTACATTTTCAGTTGCTTTTCACATCATAGCAGACTCTTGCTTATGGTTTTAAGTGCATAGTCACAAAACACAGAGTGTGGCAGATTAACACCACTCTTGGATTTATGAAGTTTTCCTGACTTGAATGTCAGTTTGCTTCTTATTTAAATATATACATACAGAGGCCTCTGGAGCTTTTAAAGGATATTATCTATGACCACACACATACAGAAATGTTTGAATTCATGTTTTAAAATGTTTGCTTACCAGGTGGTCTTATTTTCTCTCTCTCAAGAAACAAGGTACATGTACATACAAAATTGTCTCTCATAAATTATAGTGAAGTTGGTTGTTTTTTTGTTGGTGTTTTTTTTTTTTTTTTTAATGCATGTCCAAGATTTCCAAAGATTTCCAAGATAAGTATCCTATAGGAAAACATTGCATCTGGGAAGCAGCAGGAAACAGAACAGACCAAATATCTGTTTGATTTGTTCTTTTTTTTTTTTTAATTATTTTCCAGTGCAGCAGCTATGCATTTGTCTGATTACTTTGACCCTCAAAACAAGAGCTCTGCATCTGTACAGGAATTCACTGGATTCTAACTTGTCAGGGAAGGGCTGAATGAAATGGTGTTCACAAAAACAGGGATCCACTGTGGGCTGGGGCTGGAGGAAGGCGTCCCTGCCCTTGCAGGGGGCTGGAACTGGATCAGCTCTAGGTCCCTTCCAACCCAAACCATTCTATGATTTTAAGTCCTGCACATGAAACATGACACTGTAGGATGTTCCAACAGGATGCCTCAGGGCAATTTCCCCCAGAGATAATTCAGTGAGAAAGCACTGATCAGAAGCATTGCTGTAAAAACAATGGTCAGGGGTCCCAGTGAGCAGTTCTGAACAGAGCTGTGCATAAAACCTCACACAAGAGGTACATAACCACCCAGTCTGAATGCTGGCACACCAGGGAGTGTTTCACACACAGCAAAATGTGCTGAAATTCCACTTGCAGAAAAGTAACTCCACAGACTTCAGCTCCTTTTAGACCCTGTATGACCCAAGGACATTTGGAGGTGCTGCCCCTGCACTGCAGCAGCTCAAACCCTGATGGTGGTTGTTCCAGGACACACATTCTGTGAAATCCCGTTTGAAATCAAGTGGATCAGAGCAGGGAAAAGTCACATCTCTCTTTTCTCATCTGCAAGGGCACAGCCATTATTTACAGAGGGCAGACAAAATTTAGTTTGAAAAAACATGAATAATTTGTGTGCCAATAGAACTTCAGAGTTTTGCAGCAACACTGATGAAATAAGAAGGAATTTGGCTTTGCACAGGACAGACCCTCAAGCATAGACAGGCTTCTGCAGTAACAAAAACTTCCTGTCTCTAGAACTTGATTTGGTTTGCTCTTTTTCCTATCTACTTACTGGATGCCTTGACAACACAACAAACCTTTATTTCATTTTGAAGGTTTAGCATGTCATATAACAATAACCAGATCACTCCACCTAATACACAGAAAAACAAAATTGCTCAGAAGAAAAATCCCATTTCTGTTGTTTGGCACCAATTATTCACCATGTGAATTACTCTGGAAAGCCTTTAAGCTCAAAACCCAGAATATTCATCAGTATCTGTGAAATTATTCCGCAGGTATCAATTATTTGTCTTGAGATACAAGTTGAACTAGTGATTTCCTCCCCCAGTGAAGCCCAGAAACTTTTTGTCCTGACATTCATGAGAAGTAACCTACACTTAAAATAGAATGAAAGACAGGAAAACAAAGCATACAATATGAAACTAGAGCATCGAGATCAGAAGAGGAAGAGCCTGCAGAATTAACTTTGAAAACCCCAAGATTCTCATTAGGTGGAGAGTAACAGCTACTAAAATTGTTTTAAGCCTGGAATCCAGCAGGTTATGTACTATCCACATTATGGGAAAAAAAAAAACCCACATGTTTTCTGGTACCTTTAAGAGAAAATTTTTTTAAAACCCAGCACCTAAGGCTCCACTTCAATAGATTTTTGCCAGCAGATCTAGATTCTTTGGGGAATTCTCTAGAAGCAATTGAGATGTAGGGAAACGCATGAACATAAAAGTTCCATCTGGGCAAAGTTTATTAAAGGAGTGGGATCCTAAGTTGCCCACACACTATTACTGTACCCATTAATATTCTGTTTGCAACATCTAGTATCAAATGATTCACAGATGTTTTAATAATTGGCTTACAAGCCTATATAACAAACTCTGTTTCTATAAACTTGGAGGATATGCTAGATAACTACATTTAACAGTTTTTCAAATGAAAGCTTAACAGCAACTCTGATCTTTAATTTTTACACACCAATAATAAAACAACTAAAACAATTATAGTTTTAGAAACCATGATTCCAACTGAAATCCAAGACTAAACTCCAGGGTTTGGGTTTCTATTTCCCAAATGCTAAGAACAAATTTTTCCCCATGTTGTCTGAAACAAGCAGATTTTTCCTGCCTTCAAACAAGGAAGTCTGGGGGCTCAGAGGGGAAGAGATGGATTAAATGTTGACTGAAACACTTAAGGTCCTTCAGGAAGAAACACAAATGCCAGGTGCTGACCTAAGGTTCCAAAAGCCTGTAACCACTATACAATAAAATTGAAATATTTCAAAGTCTCCTACCCTTTGACAGATGTTGCAATCATGTTGTTTCATTTTTCTGGTTTCAACACTCACATACTTGTCCTTTGGACATTCCTCATATTAAGCTCATGTTTCTATCTGTTGTTTGCAGCAAGTCTCTAAGGCAACCATGGGGTTGGGCAAATAGTTTCACTTCGTGCAAGATAATAGGTAATTCAAAACATCTATTTTTTCAAAGCAAACTGAAATCATCTACACATCAAACACTGCAGCTGATTAAGAGTCCAAGAAAAACCAATCAACATGGCCAGTTAGACAATAACAACTCAATCCCAAAGTGCTGCAGCTCCCATTAACTTCCAGGGTCAGGGCTGAAATTCAGGGGCATGTAAAGCACAGCCTGCTGCCAAACATCCACCCACTGCAGCCACAGGGTGAGGAAAAGACTGATTAACTGGGGGGGTTTATTGCCAGAGGATACACAGATCACACAGGTGAAATTCGCTTCTGCCCAAAGGGTCCTGGCACCTACAAACACAGCAGGTGCTTCTCATCCAGGCACCAAGAGGGTCTGAGCCAGAGGAGAGACCACTCAAATAAAGCACATGATAATGAACAACTATCATCCCTGCAAGGTCTAAAGTGGGGATGATAGTTTTCCCCTCAATACGAGTGAAAAAGCCAGGGCTTTATCCAGCTAAGACAGGGGCACTTGTCAAGTTCCCATAAGACACAGACAAGAGACATGTCAAGCCCTGAGCTTGGCACAATGAGGTTAATTCCCCAACCTGAAAAAAGGGATCTGCCTGCTGTCCTTTTGGATGCAGGCAAACAGAGGAAATTACACTGATCAAACTCAACTGCCTGCACTCTTATTTGCCAGGAGAAGAGCAGCTCCGCTTCAAAATTTCCTGTTACTCTACAATTGCCAAAAGATCAGAAAGCAGAATTAGACTAAGGCTCTCAGGGCCTTAACAAATGAACCCTTGAAGGGCTTATGTACTTGGGGCCCTGCAGAGAGACCTGAAACAAGAACACAGAGCTGAGCCAAGCTCAGAAGGAAGGCTGAAAGCAGGAATGTGCCACCAGGGCTGTGGCCAGCACCCATCTCCTCGTGCAGCACCTTGAGGACCGCAAAGGGTGCTGATGGCACCACCCAGCCCAGAGCATCTACCAGACATTCCAGGGCTGGTTCCCATCCACAGGGTTTAGATTTATAGTCCTGACAAAGGTTTACTTACCACCTCCACTGCTGCCCAGATTTCAATGAACTCATTGCTTTATGGCTTGTGCACTGTGTAGCCATAAGGTCTCCAGCTGATATTGCTGCCCTGAGCTCCTCTGCACAGGAGTATGTGAAGAAAAGGAGTAGTTTATTAAAAAAAAAAAAAAAAGGTTCAAATTGATGGACATGTTTTTCTTGGACAAAGGGGGTGTTTGCTCAGCCTCATACCCTGCAGGCCCAGGTACCCCCACAGTTTTGCAGGCAGTTTTTCCCCCGTGATCCTCACTCGCAGTGGCGCCTGGAGCACAACCCCACAGCACATGGCCACTCTGGAACAGAACAGCCTGAACCAGTGCCCCTCCAAAGCTCTGCACGTGCTCTTGGACAGCTCAGGACTTGATCCTGCAAGCACCTCACCCCCCACTGGAACTGGCTTACATCCCAGACCAAGAAGGATCAGGCCCATGACATTTTCTTCCATTTCAGCATTTCCCTGCCTTCTGTGTTCTCAGGTGTTACCAATTTCTAACTCAGCTGGTGACTATGCTTAAAGCTAAGACAGTGATCCCAGAAACATCTGAGAAATAGGATAACAGCAGCTTTGCAGGCCAGTTGCAACAATGTAAGTAAATCCTGTGGACCCCATAAAAGATGCTATTTTCTCTGAACTCCAGTAGTCTGAAATCAAAATACACGGTGCCCCAAGTGTTTGCAGAGTAAAGAAAGGTCACTTAGCTTAGCAGCAATAACACTGAGAGTTCAGCCAGCATAGCTCTCACCACCAGTGTTTGTGCCTCACACAGGGGAAGCCCAGAATCAGTAGAAAACTCTTGTCCATCATGTGGCGAACACATGTCCTCCTCTGTCTCCTCCTCCCATGAAAGAGGCACCAAGAGGCACCTGACTCTTTTATTAAACTTCACTGTGCTTTGAGGTGCAAGAGCAGAGGCACATTCTGGGTTTTGGCAGAGATTTCTCAAACCATCACCATTTACCACAAGGTAACAGAAGGGGCACAGACCCCACAGATCCCTCAGAGTCAGGGGAACCTTGCACAATTAAATGCAGATGGAAGGTGCAATTGTGGATGGATTATCTGATCCAGCAGCACAGATTTCTTAATCCCACAGAGATGCTCAACATATCATTCTATACATCTGATATCAGCCTTTCAGAAGTACACCAAGAACACCACCCAGGTCTGATGGAGAGAGTTTCACAAACCACCGTGAATACTGAGTTCCCAAAATATCTGGGTAGTGTCCAGTGAGAGTAGACATGACTCCAGAGGCTGCACACCAGAACTGGCTGAGGAACTGTACTTCAGCTGTGTTACACAGAAGAGCACAGACGTGCTCTAGAGCTTGCACAAGCTTTCCAGCTGGTGCCCTGTCACTGTCGCGACACAAAATAAAAAAAAACTCACACAAGGTGTTCCAGCATCCAAACAGGAACAGGAAAAGGGCTTTATTTTTCAGACTTCAACATTTATAGAATTCTAAAAGTGACAGTGGATTGGAGGATGATATTGTCACCTCTCCAACCACACTGGTCAAACTAACAGTCCATCAGAATTCTCCTCCTACAGAGAAGAATGCAAAACAATCATTATTTACATAAAAGTGTGTGAGAAAATCCATTACAAGAATGTAAACACCAGAAGGATTAGAAAATCTCAAAAGAACAAGGTGACAGTGCCCCATAATGTTGTGGAGCATTACGGTCACAAAAGCCAACCCCACTTTGGCCATCAGCAGCATTGGGGTGTCACATTCAGAGGCATGATTCAGTGCCACAAGGAACAACACCAGGTTGTGCTTACACCATTGTAATAATGAGACAGTTTGGAAGAGAATAACCAGACTAAGTCCAAGCTCTGCTATTATTTACAAATCCTGAAGTCTGGAGAAAAGCAGATGGATTAGCAAGAAAAGACCAGATTGTTGCAGTCAGAGCTGACAGCACTACTTTAGATAAGGGTTGTAATGGGAATAAACCATCATTAGCTGATTTTCTTCTGGTTCCCATTGTGCAGTTCCCTCACAGTATAGAACAAGCATCGGCTTATTGCAGATTCCTGAGGGCATTTCCAAACCATGGGCTAAGCAGGGTGGTTCCCTCTGCTCAGGTCCAGACAAATTCCTACAGACTCCTGGAGAGTCAAGGTCTGGGCGTGAATTATTTCCTCCCCACTCACTGGTTTTCTTTCAGGAAGATATCTGGTGAATAAACAGAGAAGGAGCTGTAACAGGTGAGAGAATTGTCTTCTCAATTTACACAGCACCTGAGACACAAGCAGGTGACAACACAAATTCATCTTACTTAGTTTCACACTGTAATATGCTGCCAACCACCTGCTCTTGTAGCTGCAGATAGACACTTTGTTATAATAATTTTGCTCTCTGGTAAGTCGTAGCTGTGTCTTGTGAAATATGTGCATTTCCTGGGAGCTCAGAATTAAAAAACATTCCTGAGGATATGTGACATGAAATCATCCCTGCACCTGTACCTTCAGTCAGATATACACATGTATGAATTTAAATACATATGTCCAGATATGTATATAACCTCCTCCTGTGGAATCTCCCTCTGAAATGAAGCAAAACAGCCAGTTTTGAGGAAAACCATGTTAAAAAGCAGAGAGAAAGGAACCAGACTCCTCCAGAGCATGGAAAAACAGAGTAGTCAGGTACAAATACTACATCTTCTTGCCACGTGAAGGAGAACAGGTCCTGTTTCCAAATCAGTTCTAGCATGGGCTTCTCATCCATCCCACACTGAACACACTGCCTTTGGAAAGGGACAGCATGCTGGGAGCTGGGGGAAGAGAAAGAAAGGATGAGCAGCCACTCCTCCATGGGGTAGTGAGAAGTAGAACACTTTATGACAGATCCTTCTGGGGGCAACACCTGGCAGTACAGAGGCAACGCTGTGAGCAGTGCCCTCAAGTCATTCAACAAGGGAAGCATCTCATCCACCACACCAGTCAGGTTCCTAGAAGAAGGTTCCTTCAGTTCCTAGGAGAGTGCTCCTCCATCCTCAGCTGTCTTTCTTCCTTTACAACCCTTCCCCTGTAACTCTAGATATTATCAGAGGACTATTTCTGGAGACAAAACTCAGGTGCCATGCAATTCTAGGCATTGTAGCATGACCCACGTGGGTTACAGCCATTATCACAGAAGGAGCAAAGTCTCCTACAGGATCTGCACTACCTTTATGCAAATACCCTACAGATTAGAAAATGGCAATATTTAGGTAGGTGGTTGCTCCCCAGACGGCTTCTTTAGCCACAGTTGGAGTCAGTATTCATTTTTGCTTTTTTACAAATATTTACCTTTGCTCTAGACACTGTAGCAGCACAAACAGGAACACGTGACCCTGTTTTTGGAGCAGGGAATGAATGTACAATGAATGGGAGGTGGTGCACAAGGAATGTAGTGCTTTGTTTGGTATCTCACTCTCTGTACCCCTGCTTCACTGGAGTACTTGGAATTTAAAAAACAAACAAACAACTAAAAACCAAACAAAAACACAAACCAAACAAACATCAATAAAACCAACAAAACAAACAAACAAAACAAAACAAAAAAAAAAAACAGCCAAATAAAACTCACAAGAAGTTTAAGGAAGAAACAAAGAGCAGGAGAGGAGACACTCAGACTCTCCAGCTTGTTGGCAAGAGTGCTGGGGTCAAAAATAAAGGTCTCAAATCCTGACNAAACAAAACAAAACAAAAAAACCAGCCAAATAAAACTCACAAGAAGTTTAAGGAAGAAACAAAGAGCAGGAGAGGAGACACTCAGACTCTCCAGCTTGTTGGCAAGAGTGCTGGGGTCAAAAATAAAGGTCTCAAATCCTGACCAGAAGCACAGGAGACAAATGCATGCCAAAGGAGGGCAATATTCACAATACAACACTACTGCAGTTGGGACTTCTACACACCTACACCCATTTCTACTTGAATAACTGTTTTTCTTGAAAAGCCTCTTTTGTGCATCTAAAGAATGGAATTATTGGCATGTCCTGTTAGAATGAAACAGAGGTATCATTGTCATGGAGCTGCTTTTAAAAAAAATAATTCCTAGACTGAAAGAAAAACAACTGGAGTTACAGTTGGATCAAGAGCAACCAGAGCTCTTGGGCTTGCATCCACTATAGCTGGAGGTGAATGGAAATAAACTTCCACAGAGCTCTGGCAATCTCCTGGGAACTATACTCACCTCCAAAGCTATAAATAAACAAACAAATAAATAAATAAATGCAGCAGGCCCAGACCTCCCGCACCATCGTATTTGACATAACAGTCCCCACTTGGGTGGCCCAATTTGTAAACTGGCCTTACTTTTATGACAGCAGAAAGCACTAAATCATGCTCATGAAAACTGGATATAGCTCCCAAAAAGATAGGAGAAAGAAACAGAACATGAGCAAGAGTGAAAGCAAGTGCAGTACTCAAGAAGGAATTTAAAATCAAACTTGCTCTGGGCAAAGGGGCATACCCCAGTGCATTTTGATTATTTTTGGCATTTTCCCCTTCTATTTTTTGAAAGATCCAAGACTACAATAATATTGGCCAGGACATTCTCCCACTCCCCACTAGAGAATCTCAATTACTGCAGATTTGCAAGTGTCAAACACCTGGCATACTCTGGAAAAGAAAGACATTTCCTGCTGTCAGGAGTACCAGGAAAATGGCTGTTGCTGAGTGGAAGTGCCAGAGGCTGCAGTGATCCTGCTCCTCAGGCTGATCCTCATACTCAGGCTGCAGGCAGGGCTCATCATGATGATTTCATTATCACCATTGTTTGAACAAGGGCTTGCAGTCCTCCCTGGAATAACCCACACCTGCAACAGGACAGCCCAAAATCAGAGCATCCTCAAGGCACGTAAGAACAAACATTCACACCTAGAGAACTCTGCCTGTGGTTTCAAGCAATTCTTTTTGGAATTTGTACCACACTCTTGGCAAAGCCTAGAACACAGGCAGGTCCTAAACACTCACTTCTCTGCTGATGTCCCACATATAACTGGTGATACATTTAAAAATTAATAAATCATACACTGCTTTAGGAACAAAATTGGCAACATCCCTCTTTTGAGCCTACTTACAGAGCTCCCTGGAGCACATTTCTCACTGCAGGGCTAGTGAGAACCTCCCACTACCACAGCTAAAACCTGTAACATTACAGAACAAAACCTAATCCCAGAGCATTGCAGAAGATGGATTAAGTTACTCAGATAAAACAGGAACAACAGATTTAATGTTCAGACCTTGACTTGCAAATTAAGCTGGATTTATAAGAGCAGCCCTTAGGGTTACTAAGAGAGCTTATCTCTCACATTAACTCATGTGAGACTAAACGCCATGAGCCTGCAGTTACACCTTTTCCACTGTATCCCTGGTCTGGAATAAACCTTGTCTACTTGTCATTACAATTGCTTTCAGCTGCCTCAACTTATCATCTATCAGAGAGAGAATTCTGGAGGATCTCACTTCCCTCTCCCCTTCCCCAGCCACACAATCCTGTGAAGATCCTGCTGTCCCACAGATGCTGGCCTAGCCTAAGGCCTCATTGCAGATTAGGTCTCAGGCGCCTATGAGAAAAGCCTCTCCTCCACACAAGTTCCCAAAAAACCCACCTGGTTATAATCATATCAGCTGCAACTAATAAAATTACATCATTCAAAAGCTTACATAAAACATCAATAATGAAGCTGCACAGAAAAAAAAAATCATAAAAATCAAACTTCTGGTACTCCACCAGAAAAATAAGTACTTTATATTCAAGACATCACATCGTATCATCGCCTTAATTTAAAAACATCCAACTTGCTCCTTTTTACAGAACAATGGCTTTACACTTAGGAAAATAGAGAAATGGGGAAAAAAATGGACTCTAACCAGTAAGGATTGCACCTAGGCTGAGCAGTCTGACACAAAACTGCAGCTTGTAGCTCTCTGAAAGCAACTCAGCAGACAAATGGAGAGAGGAAAACTCCGGTAAATGAAGTCTTCACAGCACGAGGCTTTGCAACAAATTTGGCAGCTGTGGACTACCAATGCTGAAAAAGTTGTGTTACACTGTTACCTTTAATTTCATCATATTTAGGAACAGACCTGTTCCAACAGCACCCAGTAGAGTGTAAGATGTCTACACTAAACTACAGTCTTAAAAAAAAAAAAAAAAAAAGCCAAAATCAAAAACATATTAAAAAAACCAAACCAAAACAAAACAAAAAAACCCAAACAAACCCACAGCTTCTTAATAAATAAGAATTGTGAAAAGTCAAACATGGATAATTTGGTTTTCCTTCGTAGCACAGCTGACTCTCCTGCAGTGTGAAGTTTTCAACCATTTTTTTAAAATTTCTCATTGATTTTCTGAATTTTTCCATATTATGACATACATAGCATGCTGTTTTCAAAGTGCTGAAAAGACACTGATAAGCAAAGCATATGTAGTCTGTATAGATAATGGATCTATGTTTAATGTTGTATGTAAATAAATACAGAATATCCTGCTCTCTATTCCATCAACCATATCTTATTACACAGTGAAGCTAAAGACACCCATACCTTTAACTGTTAGCAGTTTTAAGGATTTATGGCTGTTTTGGAAATCTCAGTAGTATACAGCACATCTGATAGTCAATTAAATAACACATGATGTCACTTCACTGGTGGGATGAGGAAACCCAGCTACCTAAAAACACTCTCCTCAGTTTAGCTCTTGACTTCAAAAATGTTGATGTGACATCTAACTACCTCCAGTCTCACACTGTGTCCTTCTCAGGCACTATTCTGCAGTAACTCTTCATATTTTGTCTACAGTAAAAAGAGCAGTTGGAGCTTGATGCTTGCCACAAGGTGAGGTGCACAAAATTCGAGGTGGATGCCTGCATTCTTTGTAGCAGGATTAATGTGCCTGCATCTTCCAAAAACTTTTACTTTGTGCCTCCTTCTAAGAACCTAGACACAAAGAAAAGCTCTGTGTTGTGCTTTCAGAGCAATCAATAAGGCAGGAATCACTGGGAGGGAGGCACAGACATTTCTCACACAGCAGCATGCTGAAGTGTAGCTTCTCTTTTGCAGCCTGGCTTCAAACCTTATTTGACCTTGTGGTTTGGTGTACTACAGGCAGATGCAATTTCCAGTGCCTCATGTTTTATTGGTGTGTTACAACCAGGAGCAGCCTGCTGGCCATTACTACATGTACTCTTACTCATGCATGAGAGCCTGCTGTCTCTCATTTACACACACACTCCAGGCTAAGCCTAGTTAATCTATCACTATCTCAGGCCTGCAAAACAAAGCCTGAGCTGAAAAAAAAACTTACAAAATTTTTTCCTTTCACGCAATCATCTCAAAGGCAGCTGCCTGATAAAACAGGCGTAGCACAGTGAATACTTTGTTAATTTAGAAATACTAGTGCAGCTAACTCAAGCATCAGCCCTAGACATGCTGTACTCTCTGCTGCTAAAACAAGACTTTCCGATAACTTGTGTTTACTGAAGGACTTGCTTAATGCATCAGCCCCTGGATTTCTCATAGAACCTTGCTAATAATAGTGAACAGGTCCAGAAGACTGGAGTCATTTGGGGTCGTTTATTTAGCAGTATTAAACAGACCAGGAATGCAGCAAAACCAGCAATCATGCCAGAACCCAGAAGTTCATGCAGGGGTAAGTAAGAGTCCCCTGACTAGTAGGACAAATGAGGGGCAGAACAAGGCATTAATAGCAGGACAAGTTGCCTTTTTAATGTGGTTTGTGGGCATGTTTCCCCCTCAGTGATGGTGAGGGGGAATTTCTCCAGTGATGAAGAAATCAAAGAGATTTCTTCAGACTTTAAAGCTTTGCTGTTTCCCCCTTTAACTCTAAAATTGTTCTTTTTTAAAAAAAACTACGCATCCAAACAAGACATCCAATACAATTTGGTGTAATACTTTAGAATGACAAGCTGACTTTACACTGAGAAAAACAGAGCCTGTCTGCATAACAAGCACAAAGGGATCTGTATTTTTACCCCAGTCACTTCCCATACTGCTATCATGTTCTCAAACAGACCTGGCTGAGGAAAAGCCCTGGTGCCACTGCAGAAAATTGACCACGAGGAATTCACATCTTGCATCAGTGTAAGACCTTGAGAAAATTCATTCTTTTAGACCCAGAAGAACTAACAAAAGTGGTCCATCTTTAGAGACTACCTATCCAACAAATTCATCACAGAGCACCCAGACGATTACACATTAATTCTCTCAGGTAGGATAAGGTTAACCTGAATAGTAAAGATAGTTGGTCTCATGTACACAGCAGATACCCTTTATATCTCTGTCTTGGAAAAAACCCTAAGTTTCTCTAGTCACTTCTTGATAAAACTCGTTTGAACAGTAAACAAAAATACCCTTTCCTTTGTAGAAGACTTGAGATAAAATGGATTTTCTTTCATCAAAACATTTCAGAAAATAAAGGGGGGAAAAGCTGTGCATGCTAATCAATAGAAATAAAAATTATCAACGGTAGACCATCAGAACAATATCTAAGTGTTGGGTCTCAATTTACTTTTCATATAGATTTCTGAAGTCAATTGTGCATCAAGTCCCACAAATCCCCACATCACACTTCTGGGGCATTTCAACACCTGTTAAGTGTGTGTAGCTACTTTTTTGTAACAATTTTTAAAAGCAGCAGGGAGTCTTTCTGATCGCTATAGTGTAACACTTGTGCTGGTATGGAACAGAAGCTTGAAAAAACATTTTTATATTCAGTGTTGATCAGCAGAATTAAAGTTTCAAGCAGTTATGAAGAAGGTTGTATGAAACATATTCCTTCACTCCTCCATTCTCCCCATTCTCAGTTGGTGATGTTAATCTCAGGACCAAATTCCATCAACTTTGGCAAACATGTCGTGCTTAGGTGAGGTGTCCTTATGATTGCCAACACCAGGAAAAGGTACAAACCCACTGCACTGATACCTCAGGTTTTAGCTTTTATATTTTTCAGATTCTGTGCTGCTTTAGTGTGTGGTTGTGAGCTTCATATTAGGTGATGGTGAGCTCTCTGCACAGAGCAGGGAGACAAAACAATTCCTTCTCCAGCTGGGGACCAAGGACAAATGATCCAAATCTCAGGCCCAAGAGCACAAACAACGTGGACAGAAGAGAGAAAAACAAGCAGGATGGGACTGCATGGGCTAAAGCTGGAATCGGACAATGAACTCCGAGATGCAAATGGAGCAGAACTGATCCCAGTGAGAGCCCCCGTGTGTGTGGCCGTGCATTTTGGGACCATTTTGGTTCATCTTGGGTGTAGCCCTGGCTGGGCTCTTGTGCTGCCTAAGGTGGATCCATGGAGGAGATCCTTTGAATAAATCCCTACTTTATTCTTTAGCTCTGTTCAGCCTCTGTTCTAGGGCAGCCTTCCCAAGGCATTACTGCCAGCAAGTTTATTAAACCCTGCAGTAACACAACACAAGCCTTTGCCTCCAAACCCCTCGTGCTCACTGGTGTCCTGGGAAGTTACAGTACAGCTGGCCCCAGAGGAAGGTGGTCAGAGGAAGCACAGAGGACTGCAGCTGCAGGGCAAAGTTGGAAAACAGTGGAGATGTTGAATCATGACAACCCACACAGAAGAAATTGCTGGACACTAACAGAGGATGCATATGAAATTACTCTTCTGTTCTACCACCACCCCAGATTTGTCCTGAAAAGCCACCAGATAAGGATGATGTTAAAGCACTGGAAATCTAACGAAGGTCAGAATGGAAGCAAACTGGCAATGCCAGAACACCTTTCATGCTTTTTCTCTGTGAACCATTTGTTCCTTTCCTTCCCCTTTTCTGTTAGAAAAACCCCCAAAGCAACCAACAAAAAGACCCCAAACCAAAACCAAAACAGCTGGGCTTCTTTTGTGGTATGACCACAAAAAAGCTCCCAAACTGAAGCCAATTGATTTTCAAAAGAGGAAAGAGGAAGAAAGTGCACACAAGAACAGAAGGATATGTTGACTTTTGGATTTATACTTTTAAAATATACAATCACTCAAAATGCACATAATCTGTCTCACTGACAGCTAAAACTTTGTCCCTTGTTATAAAAGAAACTGATGAAGTGCAGATGGCAGCTTGTGTATTGAGTTGGCTGCTTCATAAACTGTAATTATGGTGGATATGAAATGGATCACCTCATCCATCTGGAATAAAAAATGGGATTATCACTTGGCAATTTTTTTTTCTTTATAGGACTGCAAAATATCTTGCCTGTCGCTACTCTTTGGCACAGCTCGAGTATAACAATGAAATACAAAAGAATGCAGAGTTCAGATTATCTTTTATTTACAGAAGTGATAAATTAACCACTGGAAAGATAAAACCTGCCCAAGAAATCATTTCTCCTCACTGACCTCAGGCTTAGGCACTGCTTGGAATGAAATCAGCTTTGGAAAAAGTTATCCATAATTGAAAACAAATGGCGACCATGCACAAAAAAGATACACCAATAACTGACTTGTAATTTCAAGAGTTTCCTAAGCTCCATGAAAGCCTGAACCTTTCCTAAGTATGCAGCCAGAATCTGGTGACATATTCGCCACCACCTGCCAGATTACTGTCATGTGTACAGCATAACAACCAGTGCATTGGTTTGTGAAAAGAAAAAAGTAATAGGAAAAACGTGCTCCTTTTGGCTGTGCAAGCCACAAAACAACAGATCTCACTATCAAGTCGACAGTGCATCCTATGAAACACACAAAGCACCATGGAACACACATTATTATGACTCAAATCACCCCTTACATGAGCTGACCTTTGGCTTTGTGGTACACAGGCAATCTCAGCACTTGTGTACTGACATTCAGTAGGCACTTCAGGGATGAACCTGAAATAGTTATCCAAGTTATAGAACTCAAAGTTCCATAGAACTTTCAGTTCTATAGAATTTTGAGTTATAGAACTCAAAACCTAAAGATTATTAGGTGATGCCGCTGCTGTTGGGGGCAGGGAGGAAATCCACATAGAGAGTAAATGCATCTTCCACTTAGACAAAGATGCTGATTAGAAAACTTGTAGATTAAGAAAAAACAACTTGCACCATAGATTACAAACAAGACAATCTGATTTCTTCTGCAACTTCTGATGAACACCTTGCCAATATAAAAAAAACCCTCAAAACCACATGGATCATTTGAAAACAACTTACTTTGCACAAATGTGGGAAGAAAAATTCTACCACTGCAAAAAACCCCCCAGAATATCTCAGTCCAGTTTTCAACTGTGACTCATTTACCTCTATCCCATGATTTCTAGATTCACAATCATCCCTTGCCTTTCACATGATGGCAGAACAAGCAAATAAATTCTATACTTCTGCTTTGGCAGTGTTTTGCACCCATTCTGGATAACTACTGAGTTGAACAACAACACTGAATTTTGCTCAATAAATTCTTACATAGCTGTTTGCCAACCCTCCCCCCCAAACCCCCAACAAACACAGGTCCACTCCCCATCAAATCAAGAACTGGACCTGCAGGCAGAGAAAAGAGGCTGTGTAAGAAACCTTCCTCTTATCACCTTCCCCTTGTAAGCCCTTGCCATAGCAAGAGTGAGATTTAAGTCTAGACTGAGGGGTTGCCTGTGTTTCACACTTATCTGCCATTACTCTCACGTATTTTTAACCCTCATTGTTGTCCAGAAACTGGAAAATATGACCCCTCTGCACACAGTGTACTGAGCTCTACCTGAAAGTGCAAAGAGCCCAAGACTACCACGAGTGTACCAGAAAATGGGCAATGACATTACTGGAATCCCTAGAAAGCCACAGAGGGTGGTGAGAACCTGGCCACCTTCCAGGCAACTGCTCAATGACACAGTGAGAGCACCAGCCAGAGGGTTTGGGATGAGAGAAGGCTCAGGGTCTGCAGTTCCTGGGTTAGATGTGGAGCACAGCTTATCCACTGCTGTGTTCTTCCTCTTGCAGCCATACAAGACAGTTTTTGAGGTGTCAGCTTGAATTTCAGGTCTTAAGCATAAGCAAGAGAGACACTGCACAACACAGAAGCATGGAATAGTTAGCGCTGGAGAAGATCTCCAAGATGCACCTGTCAATGCAGCAATGCCTTGTCCATCACTAAACCTTGTCCCAAGTAACATATCAATGTTTTTTGAACACTTCCAGGCATGGTGACTCACCCACTTCCCTGGGCATGTCAACAGCTCTGTGCTCACTGCATCATCCTGCACCACTCATGCAGCAATGCAAACCAACTCCCTTCCTCACTTGGAACAGAACCACGGCCCACCAGCTCTCACTCACAGAAGGATAAAGGTTATGTAGGTCATTGCTACAAAACAGCAGATGCACACAAAGTGTTGGGGCATCAAAGGCCATTAGAGACCTCAGACCAATCAAGAAATACAGCTGAAAGCAAACCAACTAACACCACTTTTTGGAAAAAGTTTTTTTTCCCAGCATTCTACAAATACTACTAGATGATTCTAAGGGCAACTGCAGCAGTGAGTTTTGGAAGTTTGCTTTAATCCTGTCTTGTACATGGTTGCCCATCTTATAGACAAAAAATTCATTTTCCTGTGAAAGGATTACTCAGATACAGAAGAAACCACAATTCTGATTCCAACAGCATTTTTGATGAAGTGGATAGTAATCTGAAAAGCTTTGCAATTTACAGGAACATAAAAGTTGTTTGGTTTGTGTCTGTTTGTTTTTAGCTCATGCTGAAATTGCCCAATTTTTCATTTTGGGAGGGAAAAAAATCCAACCACCAATAATCTGATTAACTAAACAACTGCATTTGATATGCAACCTACTTGAACAAAAAATACAGCATTCCTGCCATGCCCCTTTAAGAAAATAATCAGGCAGTCAAATGTGCAATCTTGGGCATCACTGGCAAAGAAAAGGTAATCAGAGAAGAAAGTGCCCAAGCACCATAATTACCCAGACATGTTTTACAAAATGTGATAATGTTCGATCTTTTCAGTACTTAGGTAGTAACATAACTTCTTTCAAGAATTTTCAGTCTTGGGAGTCAGTTTTATTAAAAGATAAGGCAGTTTCTCTTCTCCTCTGCAACATCTGAGTTACAGAGACCAACTAGAAAAGCAGTGAGGAGAGCAGTAGTTAATTAACACACAACTGCATCCTGTATCAACAAACCAAACTGCACACAAAGAGGCTGGTTTAGAAAAGCAACTAAACACCTTCAGCAGCCTCAGCACCAAGGGATACATTAATTTCTGTACAGTTTAGTGTGGTAGGCTGCTGCCACCTTTTGGTTACACACTGTTGTGAAATTAGATTTGATCCTAAAAAACACACACACAGTGGAAATGTACTGTGACATGTGGGATCTGAGCACCTGGGAGAACAGTGGGGTTGGACAGGCAGATCATTTGTACTTTGTGTAAACTGCACAGTGTGTGGCTGCATGTCTTGGTATTTACTTGATATTTACTATCTTCCAGCTTAAAATATCTTTGAATCCTCTACTGCTGAAATCAGCTCCCACTGGAATGCATGTAATAGTTATTAAATGATGAAATACCTTCTAAGATTAAAATTAACAAATATTTTAGCCAAGGAAAAAAAAAAAAAAATTTGAAACAAAAAAAAAAAAAAAAAAAAAAAAAAAAAAGGTCCAAGGAGATAAATACATCAGTAACTACTGTGAGCAGTTTGTACAGCTTGTAGTAATTACCCAGATGAGGCATCAGCCAAGGTAAGCTTTTGTTTGCACCTTTCCTCCACAGCAATTCACTTCTGAACAAAAAGAAATGCAGCTTATTTTAAGACAGAGGCCACATTTTATCTGCAAACCAGCTCTCTGAAATTTTTTACAACAAACACACAACATTTATCTGCATCTGCCCATTTTAAAAGCTATTTTTAACTAGTCAGTGAGATGTAAACCACACAAAGAACTACCACCACCATGGACTTGACCTGTAGAGCCTATGTTACACCTCCAACAGCAAATCCATACAGCTCTGCCCATGAGGAAAGTCTGCCAACACTCAGAGCTCTGACTGTAACACAAATCTTCAGTCTCCAAATCAATGGCAAACTCAACAACTGGAGAGGGAACAGCTACAACAAAACTACCAGATGAGCACAGGATTATTAGAAAACCTTCAGATCTATCTTCAGATCTTTCTTCAGGCCATAGAACCCCATCAAATATTACTTGACTGAGGCAACACAGGTATCTGGGCAGCGAGGACGTGGAGTTCATGGATGGCTGCACAGCACAATGAAAAGGCAGCAACACCATATGATGGCTCTGAGGACAGAGGCAGAGGAAAATTTTTAATAAGTAATTACACATGAACTTGCTCACTGTCAGCAGAATGTTTCCTGACATCCTTTTCTGCTTTCCTACCTCCTCACTTGTTTAAAAAGAAAGAATCCAGCTGCAGGCAACTGCTAATTAAATACTTGGGCTTTCAGCTACAGTTGCTGTATGCCCACATCTGCTCTGCAATAAACAGTTTTAAGTTTAATTGACTTATTTTCCATGCTCTAGGAGAGAATAGTTATGGCAAGAAGAAGCAAGCAGGGTCCAAGCCCCTGCCTCATTTTCACTAGGAAGTAAAAGCTGCAAAGTGTTTAAAATTAGAACAGTTAAAAATGCTTTTATTGCTTAGGGTCAGTCTTGAATCTCACATTCCAAGGCTTTGCTCCCAAAACAATACATTTACTAATTTTTTGGCCTTGAAATTATGTAAATCCAAACACATATTTCAGTGCCTAGACATGTTTAAGTGGCTCATGTTAAGCATTTTGGCTTAAAAGAATCATGAGCAACACCATGTTCCATTCCCCCTGATTGCACAATCTGGGTTTCAGACAGGAGATTTGAACAGAGGTAGACAAGTCAAATATCCATAACAATGTCTTCCTAAAATCAATGAGGCATTGGTCAGACCCCATATGTCTGTGCAAATCCCACTGAGCCACGTGATGGATGAAACAAGCCAAAAAACATGACTGAGCAATGACATTGAGAAAAAGGAGATCTCAGAGTCTGGATGGGGAATTCAATTTCTAGTCCTACATCCTGGTTTTGGCTGGGATGGAGTTCATCTTCTTCCTGGTAGCTAGTACAGTACTGTTTTGGATTTAGGATGACAAATGTGCTGGTATTACACTGATTTTTTACTTTTTGCTGAGCAGAGCTTACACACAAGTCAAGGACTTGCCAGCTTCTCATGCTGCCCTGCCAGGGAGTGGACTGGGGCTTCCCATGACAGAACCAGGGCAGCTGACCGCAGGGATATGTTTTTATCATTTCACAAGGTCTCCACTTTTATATTTTCCTCCAAGCCTCACCCTTTGATACAGGCAGTAGCCCTTGATTAGTCAGAGGGGCTACTGACTGTCTCAAATCAGAGGTAGTTCTTCACAGTAAATCATTGTGGGGATCTCTCATCCTCCACGGAGGCTACAAACACAGGCAAAACACCAAGACTAAAGGATATTAAAATCTGACAATTCTTTTGAACAGCATCCAACAGACAGGACTCAAATCTCCTGTACACAAGCCAAGCCAAGGGGATGTTATCAGCAATTATCTCTCATTTGGGAAGAAATAAACAGATTTATCATATTACTCAGTATTTGTTGCTTTACTACTGAGGAGGATTTACTAAAGTTCAAAGGGCCAGTTTTAGAATTAGGAAAAACAAATAATGTAGCATCAATCACAGCACATTAATCTTCACAAACAACTGCAGGATTTGAATTTATCCACAACTGGCTGACAGCCTGCTTTTTGTATGTAATCAACATAATTTTATTCTCTTTACTATTAGAACTGCATTTCCTTAGTCCACTCTAAGTTAAATTACAACAACAGACGAGTCCTGATTTTAACTCTTCTCTAGGCAAGAGTTAGAGATAAATGCATGGATGTATGTGGGAGAGAAGGGGAAATGAGCCTTAAATCTCTAGGCCACAGTTCCTTCCAGTCTAGAGCTGAGCACAGTATCATGAATTCCCAACCTTCCAACAGCCACGAAACTCACAAGCAGCATCTCCTTCCCTTCTTTATCCAAGTCTGCACCCAAGATAACAGACTCCTGGGCTGGGTCACTCCATGAGGACAGCTCAGCACCAGGAGCCCTGTGAATAACAAGAGATAACTCCCAATCCTTCCACCACCCCTGAAGGGACAGCAAGCTGCTATGTATCAGAACCGGTACCTATTTTGAAGTAATTTCAGAAATTACAAATTAAACAACTTTAAGGTTTTCTGTTGCTCACAGCAGTAGTGCAGGCGGTGCTTATCTCCCCCTCCACTAAAACATAATACAGAATTTTTGATAAAAGTTGATTCAACAAATTTTACCAGAATATTCTTTGCTTGGAATAAACAAACACCAATGGCTGAAAGAAGGCATACATTCAGCTGCTTTTTTTAAATGCCAACTTTCCTATTATATGATTTTTTTCTGTTGTACTTGTCATACATTAATATGACAACAGGAATACTTAGGTTCATCCACAAATTTAAAATGTCAAGGCAGGAAAGCATTAAATGAGAATAAACCATAAATTTCAGACTGAAGTATTAAACAAGTCCACTCTTCTGCACTAATTAATTCATACATAGTACTGAAAAGCTGAAGGGAACAGAAATCAACCACTTGAATTTTGATTATTAAAAATAATGCATGTTTGAACACAAGTCACCTGTTTGTTCCAAATGAAGCTAGTCCAGAATCAATGTGCAATTCAATTTGAAATTCAATTTGATATAATTACTTCATGGACTATAGAGGAAAAATATAGTGCAACCTATTGCAGATTTTGGCCAAAATCTGAAAGACCCACAGTAATTTGAGAAAATTATATTCAAAGTAAGTGTAGGAAAAATACCAATTTGTTTCTGCTCTGTCTTTAATAAACAGATTATTAAGGTGCATTAGCGAACAGAGTAAGATCTAGTATCAAACAATCAGCTGTGTGCTATGCCCAAATGCCAGCAAGTTGTCCCAACAAGAATTTCCATCCACTTAAGCAACAGGCAGAGCTGGTCTTTGAGCCCAAAATACAATCCCTCACTCAAAAATCCTGTTATTCCATTTCAGAAAACTGCACAATTCAAGCCAACACATTCCAAAAGAATGGGAGTTTGAACACAGATATTTGTGTGCACTGCAACTCCTGAAAAGTGGTGACTTTCAAGGAGCTGACATTTTCCTACAAAGAAAATAAACACTCAAGCTGGGAGGGAATGCAATCTGTAGATGTCTGGAAAACATTCTCAAGAAAGACAGAGAGAAACCTTTAAATGTTACATCCCAAACATCCCAAAACAAAGCACATGGAATTACTTAAAAGGGGAGAGGCCAATTATTTCAGAAACACTTTTCAAGAGTAAGCATAAGATTATTTTCAGAACAAAAACATGATCAGTGCCCCCCAGCACACAGTGGCAGTTCCACCTACCTGGTATTCCAACAAAAGTGAAATCTACCCAGGGGCACACAAAAAACCGCAGCAGAGCTTTAGAGAACAGACTGGTGTTTGAAATAAAACACCACCAAATAATTCCAAAATCTGTAGAATGTAAATAACTTTCAAGCATAAATAGTTTTAGCAATTCACTTCCATAACTACAAGGTAAAAACCAGCCAAATGTCCACTTACCTTTTGACTATTATGGAAAGTTTAATTAACTCCAGTGTATCCACTTATTCACAGATGTTTGTTATTTAAACTGATTTTTCCTTCCAAAGCAGAAACTCTACCATGAGAACACCAGGTAATAGTTTTCTCAAACCCAGGAAAAGTCATATTTTACATGAACACCACATTACTTGAATCCATGAACTCCCCCTTCTGTAAAGGTGTATGTTACAAGTTGCAGAGAAAACAGCATCGTTTTTACATTTGTTTTTGAAAATTCCATTGAAATCGTACAATTTTGAAGCTTACGAGGTTTGTTTGCTTTGTTTTATTAGAAAAAATACTCAGGCAAGGTCTACAATCATCTGTCAATTATAAATGACTTACAAGAAACTCATGAAGCAATAAAATTAAAAAAATACAAATACAAACTATATCTGAAACACTTCTATTTGGCAATTTTATAACAAATAAAAAAAAAAGAAACAAAGATTACGGATTACTTTATAGGTACAGAAAAAGCAGTAGGTGAAGTGCTCAAGCAAAAAAATAAAAAAACAAACCACTGCATTTCTTCCAAAAATAAAGTCACGTCACTACGGATTTTATGAATAATACCCTTATTAAACAACCATTCCAGAATATCTTATATTAGTGGTGCTTTTAATCTGCACTTCATATCGTTGATAAGATTTTTTTTTTTTGTGTATATAAGTAACATTTTTAACCCACTGGAACGAAGCAAGACTCGTGTCAGTACCAATGCAGAATGCATTTGTATTACATTAGGATATGCTCACTTCTGCAACCAAAGGGTTACTTTAAGTCTTAATCTATTTAATAAAAATTTAGTGTAAAAACTGCTGGTTATTAGTTTCACTGTAGTAAATTCCTCCCCAATAAGGAGGACTAACTCTGCAGTTTGACTGCATATATCCATACAAATTTTACATATTAGTTCCTTCCAACAGTAAGGAAAAAACTAATTCTGTGTTCACTATTAGAAAGGAGTGCCATGAATTAATTATGGGTACTATTCATCCCTCTAAGATTTCTGGGAAGGATGTTCAATGTATTTTTGTTCTTACAACAGATACTAACAGTAGTATATAGTCCCTTAGGTATGTAAAAGAAGGTTTTTTTACTGTTAAGGAAGGTGCTTTTTTTAAACAATTCTTCTGGCAGCACTAGTGAATTACAATATCCTTCAATATTATTTCTACCGTAATATATACATTTTAACTTTCATGCCTCTAGAAAAACATCTACAGTACATTTCATAATATAAAAATATATTACAAATCTGCTGAAATATTTACAAGCAATGTCCTATTATCTATATGCAACATTTTTGTCTCCATACAAAGACTAACAGGTTAGACGCATCTCTATTTGTCAGTTAAAAAAAATTCACGGCTCCTTGCTTATTAAGCAAGAAAATGATTTTACTTTCCTTTTCAAAGCCAACTTTGGTGCATAAAGGATTGAATTTCTAGATTAATTTTCTTTTTAAAAAATACCATTTTCTTTACATCTAGAAAACATTAGGCCAAATAAAGTATACTTTACAAGTGAATGGGGATCCTAGAGGGTCAAAAAAGCAAAATAAATCACCAGTAACACTGACTGCTTACATCAAGGTTTCCCAAACCCGTCCATTGATACGGATCACACCAAAGCAGATCTGATGAACACACTACACTACTCCTGCAAAGGGGTCAGACAGACTGAAACACTCTGAACATCCTGCCACTGTACTATATGTATTCAGAGTTGACTGGAAAAGACAAGCATTCCATCAACATTTGTTTCAACACCATAATCCAACATATTTTAGGGATCTGCAAAAGGACACAAGATCACAAATGACGAATGATTACTATCCACCATACTCAAAGGGCAACAGGAGAATACCTTGGTAGCTGTTCTACTGTCTGGCATGTGTTAGGTTTAGTTAACATTGACAGGAAGCCCAATAGCTTGTTAACAGTTCTCCTGGGAATCGGGAGGAAATGGTGATGGTTACTTTTTCTTTTCATCAAATATAGACTACTGTATTCACTAAAGAAAAAAGCAGCTTAAAGAAGCAAGCATGCAAAGCCTTTTAGTTGTTCCACTAAGTTGCCAGAAGAGTGTTTGCTCAGTCTCCCACTGTACCATTCCATGAAAATGTGGATATACAGTAATATATTAATATATTCCACAGAAGCATCAACTTCATTCACAGAATGTTTACACTAAGCATAAATATTTTCTAACAAAAAAAAAAAAAANATTTGACTAATGTGCAACTTTATTTCTAAATCCATTGTCAGTGACTAAGACTGCAGGTGTCCCCACTTGCTTGGTTTTTACCTCTTCAACCTCTTCTGGGGCATTGTTCTGTAAAAGAAGATGGTACAGCTTTACATTAAGACCCTGTAATGTAAACATCAGTCAGTTGAATGCACTATGAAATCATGACCATACAAAATCTACTTTCATTTGATTAAAACCAAGAGCCACTTCAGATGATCTCACAAAAGTGTACATTTCAGATAATTATTTCAAACTTTCTATTAAAGCATGACATTTTAGCATGACATTAATAGCTGCCACTGAATTTCTTTAACTACTCTTTCCTCTTATAAAGTTTTGGTTTTTAAATTTATATCATTAATCTCCCTCAGCTGGTCCCAAAAGCTCATTTCAATCACAGACTGATCCATACTGCTAAAAATAGAGTACAACATTACATGTGGGGACCTTAATTTTATCTGGGAGAGATAGAAAGGTTTGCTAATTTTTCTCCAAGGGCTTAATCCAGAGATCATTAAATTTTTATTTTAAAAGGTTATTCTTCTTTTTCAAGGCAAACTAATCTATCAAGCTCAGCAAAGGTAATCAATGTAAAATTATTAACACCTCAAAAGTCACTGTGCTAAGCAGTTTTAAAACACACAATCCAATCTCGCCATAACATTTTTATGATTTTACCATTAATAGCAATGATTCATAGACTAAGATAAGTACTTAAAACACATTTACAAAGATAGCAAATACAGTAGGATTGGTTTTCATATCGTAAAGCAAGATTTCATTAATTTGATTAGTGAAATACACTGAGTATTAAAGGTGAACTGAAAGGCTTATTGCATTGAAAGACCTCAGATTAGTATTTCATTTACTCCTTGAGACTCTTGGTCACTGGATGTTAAGGAAGAAACATCGGAACACTGAACTTCTGTTATGATAAACTTTCTTTCCAAAAGACATTTTCATGGGTTTTTAATAAAATTACATATGGATCTATGGATGCTCAAAATCTCAGAATGAATTAAGCATTTCAGATTACCTTTAAAAACTGTGTACACACAGAACTGTGGGTACTGACAATCATGGGAGAGCAGTAATAAAGGGGTGGGGGGAGAATCAGGAAATTATTAGAAACCAGATGGATTAGAAGCCAATCTGAGGGCCTAAAAACAGAAATGTGAAAGTAGCTTAAAGACAAGTAACATGGATTGTTCCCTTTTGTCCCCCTATAAAGAATCTTGTAATAAAAAATAACAGTACTTGAATACAAGTACAAATTTCAAGGTAATACTGCATGTATTACAGCTGAATATAATATGGAAAGATAAATTTGGACTTTAAAAAAATTGGTATACAAACCAGTATGTGATCTTAACAGAAGTGATCTTTCAGGATTCCACTGTATGTACCTCCTTTACTAGAATTTCTGTACACCAAGCACAAAAAAGTAAAATACACTTGGTAAATACACACATTTCCCGTTTCTCAGTCACTAGAGTTTAGTTCAAGAAGTAATTCTGAAATAACTTAAGACCTCAGAACTTAACTCCTGGACGTTTACAGTACCAAGGCTCCCTGATCTGGTGTATAATACATTAGCAATCCTGATTTTCCAACGTCAAAAAGTTAAGTGAGGCTTAAGATTACATTCAAGTAAAAAAGTTTCAAAATGAAGATGTTACCTGTAAATGTTTGGGTCCAGAAGCAAGGCAGTATCTTTTGGTAGTTTTGATAAATGAACTACTTTAGTTTTTAACTGATGTCGCTCACTTTCATTTACCCACACATCAGGCAGACTATGAATAAATAAATAAAATAAAAATATTCAAAAAATATCAACTGTTTTTCTTACCATAACATTATGTGGTAAACTAGTACATATGAAGCAATTTTTACATTTCCCTGGTTAAAAAGCATCTTCACCAGAGTGAGGAAAGGCAGCCAATCTTTACACATTATACTTTGAAGTTTTTCAGGTTCTCAGTTAGAAAAGGCACTGAGAGAATTTTGATTATTCCAGAAGAATATTTCAAGTGTACTATGATAATGGAATTACATTCTCTACCGTAACAATTTAATGTGAAAATGGGTAACATAAAAAACAACCAGACCTTTGAAAATAATTTATTTTACTAAGCAGAAATTCTTTGATTCTTTTCAATTAAAGGACAGGATATACTGCAGGCACTGAGCTTTGAGTTACACTAATTTGCTCGCTCCAAGCTCAAAGGTTTCAAAGACAAAATGCTCCAACTTTGCTGAAGTTAATTGTTTGATTATCTCCTTTGGGTTTTTGGTGGGATTTTACAAATTTTCTACATGTTCTAGAAGCCAAAGATTAACTTGAGGTTGGGGGAGGAGTTTGCAATTAAGGTGTCTAAGTCTTTGAAACAGGTTTCAAATTGAGAAGCCCAACACTTAAAACTAAATGCAATGGCTCTTTCTCTGAAAAGCCAAATTTCAGACTTTTGCAAATTATTTCACTGAATCCGTATTTTGCAGATTTCACTTTGCATAAAAGTTAGCTGCAACTCAAATTAAATTTTTTGGGTAAGCTATATTAAACATGAAATCAAACCTAGAACCTCTAACCCAGCAGTGAAAGGAGTTTCTCTAATTAAACCTTTCAGATGAAGGAGGAAGAAAAAAAAAAATTAAAAACAACAGGGCAGAGGGGGAGGGAAAACAACCCAGCAGGCAATCCATTTATTCACTGAGTCTCATGGATCATGAAAGGTGGAAAAACATCATAGAAGTTTTTTACATAAAGCCAAAAATCAGTTTTGAACAACCAACATTGGGAAGACATTTTCAGTAGCAAAACGTACGCTCAAGATACAAACAGCAAAAAAGAAAACTTTTCACGTGAAGAGATTTGAAATACACAGAAAGACAAGTCAGTAAGCTGACTTACTGGCACCAAAAATAAATTCCTGGTCTTAACAAAAACCAAAACCAACAAAACAACCCCAACCCTCCCAGCCCACTATAAGTTATTTACCTCTTGTAGAGAAAATTACTTCAAGACTTGTATTTACTTTTCCTGATCAAAACCCTAAACATATGGACATCCTGGAGAACTTGTGCAGTTTTTCAAGAGCACTCAGTGTAGAAGCCAAGTCACTACTCCCAGCTCCATGGAGAAGGCTGATGAACAGCTCAGGGGAGTGGAAAGGAATCACCCTGAGTGCATTTCACCTTCTGAAGAGTGAGTGCCCTGACAGTGTAAAACAGACTGATGGCGTGTGCCAGGATCCCTTGGCACTTCCTCTGCTTACATGGAATAATCAAGATAACTGAATAGTCAGTAATTCAAAACTACATCATTCAGTGTCTGAAATACCCACTCTATCTAACCCAATCAAGATGCAACAAACAGCAATATAAAATATATTTTTCCTATGACCTAACCAACCAAATCTAAATTCCATTGGGAATGTTTTAACATGACTGAACAACCTGCCATCTCCAGTGCAGAGATTCTAATACTGAATTCACCTGCACAAGCAAAAAAATCGTTCAACTCTGTATTAAGAAAAAAATTACTCTTTTATTTATTTTTCATGTTCCCAGTGTTGCATACTTCTTAATGCTTATCTTAAAATAAAATTAACTGTCTTTATCTGTAATGTTTTAAAAATAATAATTTTAGAATGCTGTTAGATACAATACTACCTTCTGTCCCAAAAATCCAAAAATTGCCTATTTTATAAGAATGTTTTAGCTTTCTTCTCTCACGATAAATTGAAACTTGAGACAAAATGCATTAAAAAATGCATTAAAAATGCAAATTTAACTGAACTGGTATTAGAGCCCAAAGACTTGAAAGTAAAAAAAAAAAAATCAATAAACCTATTGCTTATTAATTTCTAGATTTCTAACTTACTTTCTGAAAAGCATTTTTAAAATATTATCTTGAACTCAAATATTGAAAGGCACAAATAATTCAGTAACAGTTCATTGATCCCACTGTAAGGATTTACATCCTTCCCCATTTAAAATGTATCACTAGCAATATACTCACATGTCCTCTGGTGTCCAATGAAGCAAAAGTTTTATTTTGCCAGAATCTTCTTTTCTTTTAGCTATTACCTATAATAATTACAAAATCATAATTAAAACCAAATTACAGCTCTTTTTACTCAAAAACTGTTGTTCTTAATGTCCTACTAGACATTCATAGAAAGCAAACTGTTATTTTTGTCCTTGAAAGTTGTGTGTCTGCAACAAATATGCTCTGAAGACTTAAAATTGTTTTGCAAAGAACTTAAGTCCATTTAGGTTTTTAAGTGAAAACCACAATTCAGCCAGAAGATGTCCACTTAATACAGCTTTATTTGGAAATATTCTTACTACACTCTCTACATTTCCTGCACTGTCCCAGAAACAAAATGGAAATTCCAAGCAAACGTGCATCAAAGTGGTCTCAAATCAGACAAGGAGTTTTGCTGACCTCTTCTGGAAAAAGGAAACAATTTCACACTGTAAATTGGTAGGAATCTCACTGGATTCATTTCTGCCTTACAAGTTTTCAATATATTGAAACAATGTAACTCATTAAAATACATGTGGCCACTGACCTGAAATACCTAAAAAAAGCTAAAACCAGGGAACAGTTTAATGTTTAAATGTTTTAGAGAATTAATTCAGGCCACTTCAAAGGTTGGGGGTGTCATGACAGGTAACATATAAGTTATGTTTTTTATTCAGTATAATATCTGTTCCTTAGTTTAACTAGACATGCTTGGCTTTTTCCATCTAACAATTCAGAGAATTAAAATACAAAGAATTTTACTCAATAAAAAAAAGCAGGCAGAAAAAATCCCATCATAATCAAGTCAAAGGTGTATTCTGGATGGCAAGCACATTTCTTCAAAAAGGTTTTATTAATAGCTGCATTCTAAATCTCACCATACCTACAAAGAAAATGTTGTGTTAAAAAGTATATATAAATGAAAGGATGTGCCTTTTCAGAGAACATGAAAGGTATCTGCAGTGACTGCTTCGAAATTCTTTATATTAGAGTATCTGCCCTGAAATATACTGCATTGTGCTGACATTATTCTCATGCTGAGTAAAACAATAAAGCCACAACATTTATGTCTCTCTTCAGACAGCATGGCAATCTTCCTATTTTTCACCTTTCAAATTAATGTCTCTGATAATTACACATTTCTTCTTCATCTGAGGGTGGACCACACAAACTTATTATGCCATTTAGCCAGTCACCATTCAAATCTCAGATCCTAATGCCTTTAAGTGATGCAAAATGAATAAACGTCTGTATCTGAGGTTAGCTCAGTGTAACAGTCCACAAAACAGCCTCTTGCCTACCTTTTCTTTTTGAAGCTGATTTTAGGCTGTCTCATCAACAAAGCTGATGTCCAGCACAAGGCAGCACCCCAAAATACAGCAGCCAGGTGTGGCATGGGGCTGGAATCCTAGAGCAGCTCTCCCACTGGTACAACCTCTCCCACAGCTGAGCAATTCCAGATCTAATCAACCTCCCACCATCTCGAGTGACGCATGCACGGGTGAACTAAAAGGATTTTCACCACTTCCTTCAGGTTAATGGGAAGCAGTTTTAGAGCAGATTCCTCCCTCTAATTCCACCTCCTTATGAATTATTCCAATAGCCAGAGCTGTTCTTCTACAACTGAGTAGCCTGCCTGGACAGCCTTTCAGATTAAAGCAAGCTGTGAATTGGAAAAGAATCTGCTTTTCTCACAGCATTATAAAATCCACGTTGGCCAGGGAAACTAGAATGAGATTTAAATACAGTAACAGCTAAGCCACCTGCAATCTCCACTTGCAGCTGGTGCACAATGTACATAAAGTTCAGCAGAAATAATTTGGAAAACATTTCTAATACAGGCCACAGGTCTTTAGAACAATCATCAGTCTTGCAGAACAAGGTGAAATAAGCTTCATGCATACAAAATCATCTTTTATTTATGGAAAGAGACTGATAGCTCAAAAGTTTGAATCCCATACTAAGACTAAACTGTAGCTGAAGACATGTCAGCCAGCAGTCCTTGTTTGAACTATTCTACAAATCTAAAACCATCCCTCCCCATTTTGTCCCATCTCTTACTTCTTTTCTTCAGCCAAGTCTCCACCTTTTACATGCCCCCATCTCCCAACATCCTTAAGAAAACCTGAGGTTATTCTACTTTTTTAACTTCTGATCCTTCTACCCCAATTCAGTATTTTATCCCTGCTTTGAACTCCTCTAAATTAATACTGATGTCTCTCCCATCCAAACAGAAGTTCCTCACTTGGTTCTTGCCTCCTTTCAGCAATTCACCAATATTTTGGTGGTAAGTTTATTCAAAGAAAAAATGGGGATGGGAATAAATTAATTCAGCATTATATCTTTTTAACTGCAGAAAAAAAAAAAGGGAATAAACACGTATTTCAGATCAGCATCTCTACATATTCAATTATACACCAAAAATACTTCTTGTGATAAATGACCACTGTCACTCATGACCATGGAAATGCCATCTGAACTGTGTTCTTATTTAGAAGATAGAACCAATTTTCTTCTGCAACACACAGTTGCTGTTAGATATTCCCCAACTGGATCAGACAGGAAATGTTGCAATCCACCCAATCTGTGAGCTAGAACAACTACCACCAATACCTCTTAAAAGTTCATTTACTAACAACAGTGGACAACTCAACAACACAAAAGAGCCACTATTGCTTATTTCTGATTAAATGTCTACAGCAGTAAGAAGAAAACAGAAATCTTTCTGAAAGATTGGATTTTTTAGACACACAGGTAAACAAACAGGATTCATTCATATATATATACTTACAGTACTATGAAATACAACACTGTGGCCTTTTCCTAAACTTTCTATATGTGCTGAGAGGTTAAAGCAGATGGCTCGATGTCTTATAGCATCCAGTGTTTGTGCATCAAAGAAGTCATGAGGTCTTGCTGGAAAAAAGGAAAAGAGATCCTTAGTGTTCAACACACTGAAAGCATTCAAACACATTCAAGCATGTAAATAGGTCTGAAGTGTCATTAGCAAATCATTAATCCTTATGTCAGCGGCACTACCTTGTCAGAGAACTGCAAACGTTAATTTTACTGAGAGGGAGAAATTATTCCTAGAGAAGCACAATTCAAGTTTGGTCAAAACACACTCCCTGTGAACAAAACAGGTTGCATTTCCAAAAATGCAACCACATCCACTCATTTCAGTTTCAATAATGCTGAATAGTGAGGTGACAAACTCCACAATACTACACTTTCTTTCTATGTACAAGTTGTCATTCCATGTTCTTGGACTATTAGTAAGCATTTTCTACCCAAGAAGTACAAGTTGCATGCATCACATATTAACCTTCCATCTATAATGAGTAAAGCAACACCAAAAAACAAACTAACACCCATCTGAGATTTTACAACCAGTATAAAAACAAGCAGGCATTATGAAGACCTTTTCCTTTTAGAAAATGATTTTTACAGTTAAGTGTTTATTGAACAGTAAAATGATTATTGAATTTTGATTTAGCATGTAAGATAAAGTCCACCAATTCTACACTAAAAGTACTTACACTAAATTATAATTGCTATTAAGAACACATTTGCATGGTATTAGAAATATTTCACAGAAAAGTTTTTAAATATACCATACAAAACTATAACATTACATCAGCAGAAAAGTCGGAATGAAAACATTCATATTTTTAAGCTTTACTTGAGAGCATCAATTTATTTAATAACACATTGAAATTAAAAGTAAGAATAGGAACTGGTATTACATTATCAGCTACATACTACCCTGAAATCTGCACAAACAGTGATACAAACTTTTGCTGTCTTCATTTAAAACAGCTTCTATATTCCTGTATCCATTATTCCAAAATGAATTACAAATTCCACTTGGAGCTAGCACTTGCTGCACTCCTGGGGCTGATTGTTGGTAAGCATTCATCTGTACATTCTGTTCTGTCCCTGCTCCATCTCAGTTGGACACTGCCAATTAGGCAATCATCTCACTGCAATGTGTTCTCACTCTAAGTGGCAATGTAGGACCACAGCTCGTGCTGCAGGTGCTCAGTGATGCAAGCATATAAATATTTGATAAATAAATCTGAGGGAAGAAAGAAGTGAGGATGGAAAGAAGGAAAAAAAAAAAAAACCAACAAATTTTTGCTTTCAGGTTTATGCAACAAATTTCTCCAGGATTTACAGTGGAAAACATTCAGCAGACTGAGAAGGGAGGGCATAATTTTTCAAAAGTGTATGAATGATTTAATTTATTCTTAAGTGTTAGTATTTTCTATGCATCTTTTCCCCAAAGTGATTTTGAGGAAATGGATTTAAGTACCTTCCTTCATACTTAATAATGCAAGTTCCAAGTACACATCAGTTCCTTAAGTCAAATTAATTACATCATCACATCAGTTACGCACCAAATGAAAATCCAAGCCCTACTTGGATATAAAGTAACAGAGTCTTACAGCAAATTTCATGAACAATAAGCATCCTTATCTCTCTTATATTCCTCCTGTGAACTCAATTATCATGCTTGTTAATAACTACAGTGTCATCTTTGCAATGAAAAAGCAAGTAACAATATTGTATTCAAGGCAGCTTCAGAATAGCAATACTGTGACTTATTTTAGAGGTACACACTTTCAATATATGTGGTTCTAAAAGCCACTCTGCATGAGTGAGGGAACGTGTAAAAGGCCACCCAGAAGAGAAAGCAAGCCATGGACTCTAATCCTGAACTATTCTACATCAAAATTCTTAAGACAAGTAAGATCTCTACAGCACCATGAATGTAACCAGTTAAAAGGGTGCCACTAGTAAAACATGCTTTTATGATAAAAGGCTGATTTTCAAACTTATAAGAACATAAAAACATAAGACAGGACAAAAGAAAAGTAAAACACTTTAAAATGGCAAGATCTTAAACAATTAAGTAACAGTAGAATTCTCTTTAAAAAGTCTAACTTAGAAGATTGTAGTCTCATCACATATAGCCACAATAAAGTCTCCTTTTTCATTATACACTCCCTCACAGAAGGGTGCTACCTTCAGATATAAAACAGAGAAAGTAAATTTATAAATTAGTTGCACTTAAACTATTGAGAATTTATACATGAGGGTGATTCAGTAACAGTATATGCTGGCCATAAATTGTCAATAAATATTTAGTAATCCACTTACACCTTCAAAAAAAGCCAGGGTCTAATACAACCATGAGGTAGAAAGAACATACTGACAACATTTTTCTTCCAGAGACAAATTCTTTTGTGCTGAAAAACTGCCAGCTTTTGTCAAATTATTATCTGCAAGTGATTTGAACAGATTGTTCACTATCAAATGGCATTTTGTTTTACATCCATATCATTAAACCCTTGTAACCTTACTTGCAGAGAACTTGGTACACGCGTTAAACATCTCTCCTTTTAGGTACTTAAAAATACCTAAATATAAATCCTTCTTAGATACTTAGCTTTATGAATTATTTAATTTATTCTTAAGTGTTAGTATTTTCTATGCATCTTTACCCCAAAATGATTTTGAGGAAATGGATTTAAGTACCTTCCTTCATGCTTAATATACTCTACACAGAAAGTACTTAATGATGTTAATTGTGTTATTTTGTATATTTTTTCTTAGATAAGGGTTTTGTCTTCTCCCATTCTTCTTGTAAAGACAAAACACACAAACTTGCATACTTCATTCTTTAACTAAAGCCAAGCTAAGAAACAGAAAGACAAGCAAGATTGTATCAGTCCTTTGCCATGTTCATGTCACCAACAATAATCCACACAAAGTTTGAAAGGAAAGCTGCCAATACATAGCATTTTCAGAAAATGTCATCAACTTTGGATACATTTCTGGGTCACATACCCTCTGGAGAAATACATTACAGTAGTCAGTTCCCAATTCAGTTAGAGATGATTTCTGCCTTAAGGCAAAAGTCTACAGCTAGCACTGCATTTGTCTCAAGAGGCAAGAAGATAAGAAATTGCTCAAGCAGCTGTCATTTTTCTTCCTGTGCAATACTTGATCAAGATAGCAGACCATTCAAATACTGCAGTCTGGCCTTTAACATTCCCACAATATTTATTATTTCCATTTTTTGCCATAAATTCATTCATATTTTCTGCAGCAAATTCTTATTACAACTAAAGCATATTAACAGGTGATTTGAAGTTTTAATTATGAACTCTGATTTGAAATTTTAAAGTCAAATAATATAATATGATGTTTCTCAATTACTAATAAAATGCCAACCTGAAAAACTACGTCTTCATATAGTGGGGGTGAAAATTAATTAAGATGCATTAAATCAGCCACCTAACAAAATCAACATGGAGAAGCAAGCTAACATGCAACTCAGGAACTTCTGAAAATTAGAATTTTTAAGTGACCAGTCTCAGACATTCATATTTTGAGTAATACAGTCAACAAATCATGATCATCCTTTAGGAACCTGCAATTATGTCAAAATGTCTCTCTCTCATTACATCTAAGATGCAAAAAGATACTGCATAGTGAGCCCATAACCCTTCAATGATCAGCCTTCCCTTCTGCAACCTTCTCATTTACCCAGATTTCCACAGTGAAAGGGAAAGCTCTTTGAAAATCAAATTCTGAAAAGGACAGAAACAGTTTTCTGATTTCTTTAAATGTTGAACCAAAACCAGAAGAATTCTTGAAATCTCTACTTTTAAGATGTGTTTCACAATAGAATTTGCTCATACATATTTCAAGAATACCCAGAAGCTCAGGAAACTTCAGAATTGCAGAGGATAATGTAACTTCCCAGGACATGCTTATCTGCATGCAAGGCAAAAACATGACCACCGCTTCATAAGTTTCCATAAAGTTCCTTAAAACACAGGTGAGGTATTAAGAATAAATCACAATCATGTGATAAAGAGTAATCAGCTAAGATCACTAATATGTGAATCCATAGTTGCAGTACCATTTGAGTAACTTGTAACTGTATTTCTTCACAAGAAGAGAAAGATGGATACAGTTACATGTTTTGCTACAGAAGAGTTTATGAGAAATAAAACTGCGGACAGTATGAGATTTAAGATGTCCAGTGGTTCATTAAAAAAAGGTATCTTGTGCTACTTTCCAATACTGTAAGATGGATTTTGCACCACAAGTAAAAATACATGTCATTTTTTCTTCAGCTGTTGACATACCAGCAGAAGAAAATGCAAAGGGGTTTTTTAATGTCTCTTCTAAAATGCAGGTGGCAGAGTAACACTTTAATATTAGCAAATGATCAGTTTGGTACTGGAGAGTTGCATACAAAGCAATTATAACCCAAAGTGAAATATTTTAACAGTTGCCTAATCTTTCCTAACTATTTCTGTAGATTAGAATCTCTACAGAAATTTGATGTTTTATTAGTCTAATGCTAGGACAACTCAGGAATCAAACTACCAGATCCAAATGGACTAGAAGAGGCACTGGGTAAATGATGATTTCTTGCTAGAGGAAATGTTTCTCACTTTAAATGACATATCACGCCTCTCAGCACATTGGTTCATATAAAATTAATGAACATCAACTATGTGGAGACAGATTAAAAAAACATAGCAAGTCAATTCTGCCCAAAATTTGATCTTGGTTATGCCCATAAAAGTGTCATTAACATAATGAAATGTTGTGCTCAAAAAAGAGCTTATATAACATGCATTTATCTCTAATTTATATGAATCTACAATCTCTGTCTGAACTTCAGATATCATTAGCACTAAACAGAACCCTTTCCAACAGTAACAGAGTCAGTAAACAAAAAGCAACTCTGAAATGAAAAGCTTCTTTCAATTGGCAACTCCAATTGTTGCTCACAGGAAACTGATCTTTTTTCCTTGACATGCAGAGATTTACCCTGAAAAGGAACACAAACAGAATCTGGAATTGTTTTCTTCCCATCACAAGGAATGCCAACCCTTCCAGAATCAAATATGCAGAGAAACCACCAGAGTGAGGAGGAACTTTCACTCTTAAGACAAACCTTTCAAGAACTTCTACTTCTGCGAAACACTTACGTAGTGATCGTCGTCTCTTGTTCTTCAATTTTCTTCTTTTATTCATTCCAGCTTTAGATGGAGATTCCTCTTTGGCCTTTGGCTGGCTGGCAACTTTTGAAGAGTTCTGCTGGCTGAAGTGTGTGGGCACATGACGGGCAAGTCCTCCCTGAGATGCAAAGCTGGCATTGCACCCACCAACTACACACTAGTGAAAAAAACCATAAAAACTGCATCAGTGGCTGTGTGGCACAGATGCTTCAGAGACCTTGGTTTGACTTTTCTGCCTCAACTTCCAACACACTAAAACAAAACCAAATTTTTAAGAATTGCATGGTCATTAAGAAGAAAAAAACATATTCTGAAATACATTTGTTTGAAGCTTTTAACTCTCAATAATTATTTCATGATACAATATTTTTTATGCCATACTATATTTTATACTGTATAGCATAAAATAATCTCAAACAATGCACTGGCAAACTTTCCACAAAAACAGGCATCTGAAGAACTTCCCTCTTCATAGACCAACATTCCCTTGCCTTTCAAAACACTGTTACTATTTCTCGACACCTCTCCAAAGCTCTCCATCTGGTAACAGTAACATCCTCTAACATCCTCCTTTCTTGTGACAAGGCAGAAGTAACAAATACATCCTTACCCACATGGAATTTGAAACAGCTTGATGCTCTGTGTAAATGCTATAAAAATTCAATGAACAGCTGCCTTACAGTTCTGTCTAAAACCAACTTCAGTAAAGTCGCAGTAATAATTATTTATACATTCATTTTGGGATGCTGCTACTACTTCAGGAGCATTTAAGGTAGTTCCCATTTAAAGGAAATGTCCGCTCTCAACAGAAAAATAAGATCAAGCAGAAACATACAAACTGAATGTATGCAGTTTGAATGACAGCAGCAACTAAGCTTGTACTGGCTACAATTATCGGTATTTTTATAAGTATCTGATTCATATTGACAATTATTTCATTTGTAAAAAGTATTTAAATTATACCATTGGAGAGGGAAGCACAACCCTTTTCTATTGTGCTCTGAGCTTACATGGCTAATAGAAAAGTGATTTTAGAATATGCATTTCATCACTCGCTGCAATTAGTTGTGTATCCACATGATTGATTTTTCTTCTTGATTGGAAGACAAGAAAATAGCTTTAGAACTCCACATGTCCCACTTTTTGCCCCTAAACCCCAACTGTGCTGTTTTCCAAAAGTGGTTGCAGAACTGAAAACTCTATTTCTGCCTCAGACTTAGCAAATGGTTTTCCATGATCAGTAGTAAAATACAGTGTCCACAAAGAGAAAAAACTGTGCTTAATACTTGCTATAGGACTAAAAATATGTACACAAATTTCAAGACAGTAAAAGGAAAAAAATGAATGGATGTTTTAAACGTTTTTTTGTGTGTTTGTTGTGGTTTTTTTTAAGGGAAGAATTCTGAGAGGGAGTTAGAGAAAGTTCTTTAAGTACTGAACTAACTGAAATGTAAAATTCCTTAACAAAAAGCTTGAGGAACCTCAATACAAAGCTTGTATTTGTTCCTTCCTGTCTCCCCCACTAATAAGCATCTTAAGAATTGTGAAGATTTCTACCAAAATCCCCCCTATGCCTTTTAACCTTGCCCTAAGATTTCCCACGTTCAAACAACAGCAATATTGTCTACTTAGATTACAGTGACTTCCAATGGAAGAAATCCCAGCACACCTGTGAGTCCCAACATGCTCTGGATGCTGATCTCATTTACACTACAGTAACGCCAACACCATTTTCCTTACTTTAAATTCATACTGAACATTAAAATTTACACTTACAGAATCATAGGGTGGTTTGGGCTGGAAGGGTCCTTTAAAAGTAATTCAGTTACAAGCCCCCTGCTGTGGGTAAGGCCAGCATCCACTAAATTAGATTGCTAAACCCCTCAACATGACCTTGAACCTAAACCACTCATTTTTATGAAAGATTATTTAACTCACGATAAACAGATATGTATACAATTCATGTGTGCATCAGTTTAAACATTTTTTGCTCTCTTTTTTTTTGTCCTTGAAATAGCTGTCTTGCCCATAAAAGCAGCTTCACAAAACTAAGTCACAAAATCTAAATTTAGGATTAACTTTCACTAATGTGCTCCTGACTTCAGATTCCAGCTCTTTCTGATCATACATTGGAAGAAAAAAAAAAAAAAAAAAAAAAAAAAAAAAAAAAAAAAAAAAAAAAAAAAAAGCTCAAAACCAGTCCCCATCTTAAAATTCAGTCACACTGAGAAATTAAAATTTTAGTTTTACTAATGTCTGCTAGAGGTCAAAAACAACCTAAAGCCTTGGTACAGTGCATGCATTACCATATTCCAAAGGCAACAAAAAGGCAACACCTTTGGGAATAAAAGCACAAACTATGTGGCAGGCACTTTTCTAAAACTTTTCAAACCATAACTGTACTTCTTGTCAGATGGGAAACATTGTTTTATGACAAACTGCAGGTTGACTCATGATGTCATAACTTTTCTTGTCATGTACAGAGCAAACAATCCCAAATATTCTATATGGATTACCTAGAGAAGCTACTGCTAAATTCTCTTGCTCTTCCCAACTTTTACTTTCAAAATCCCCAAAACAACATCCTTAGATCCTCAATATCTGCTACTTGCAACTAGAAATTGTCTTTTTCCAGAAAGCATATTAATAGTCTACAGCCACAGTACAAAATATTTGCAGAAATTATTACATTCAGATTTTGTGTACTTTGAGACTATCTGATCATGTCTTCAAATAATCAACAGCTGACAGATCAAAGATGACAGAGAATGCCTTTGCAGTAGACAGGAAATAGTAGAAGAGGAGAATGAAAAAATCTTACCTGTTTGTTCTTTTTTTTCTCTAAAATAATATATCCAGCAATCCGTTACTAATGGGTAAAGTCTCTTCTCTCCAAAGATAAAGGAGCAGTTCAGGCTGTCACTTCAGGATCTCTGGACGGTAAGTCACACCAAATCAGCTTCCCACCAGATAATTATATATCTCTAGAGGGCTTCTAATAAATCAAACTCAACTATTATGCACAACTTTGAACCAATCTTTTAATTTTTTCCCCCAAAACCTAAATCTCAAAATTTTGCATTGAATTTGAAATACAACAGATTGGGTCCGGATTGGTGGATATGTTACTTCAAGAGAAAGTAAGTAAACATGTAAGAAGTTTAATTTCTCCAGTGTACCCATACCCACCATTATTAATGGGCAATAATGACCAGTGACTTTAACAAACAGGATATAAAAGTATCTAGCAATGAAGGTTTTTGTTCTAGACTCAAAATAACCAAATCTCCTATTTGGGTTATTCAACATGTAATTTTTTCTAGTAAATCTAACAGAAATAGTTTAGACATCTGGATAGACTTTCTTATTGTCTCAATATCTGAGTGTTCAGGCAGAGTGCCTTTACATTTTACATCTGCAATGCTCTAATGGACAGAAAATATTCTGCCAAGAGAGTAACAGACATGAATTGCCAATGAAGACTGGAGCTGCTTGCCTGTGTTTCCTGCATTTCACCAAGCATGACGCTACTGAGAGTTGTATCAAACGCAGCCACCCCTCCATGAATTCTGGAAGCTACAGGGAGCACCAAACTTCATTCTTAATACTACTTTCTTCCCCCATTTTAAGGAGAAGCCTGCAATGAACCTGTGCACTACCATTCGTTGTCACTAGAAACATTTGCCCCACAGGAGCAAACCTTGCATAGACTGCTCTTGAACATGAAGAGCATATCCACTGGAATCCATGGGTGAAAGCAGCTGCTAGCACTCCCACATGCATCCTTATAGATTCATTTAGGTTGGAAGAGACCTTTGAGATCATCGACTCCAATCCTAATGCTATATGGAATTATTATTGTTTTATTAATTTTTACTATTTTTATTATTATTTTATGCAATTATTTTGCATAAAATCTCCCACTATTTCATGCTCATTTACCATTTGCCCTTTTGTTGTGCTCAACATCTAAGAGCTCAATTGATGCGTCTTCAAGTAACCTTCAGTGCCAAGTAATACTTGATTAATTTAATTTTGCCCCTGCACACCAGAAACCGTGCTGGAAAATGCAGGTTGTCACAACTCCTTTAACTATTCCAATACCTATTACATGTAACAGCCAAGTTTAGGACAAGAAAGATAGAATATCTTATTATTCACTTCTTTTCAACTTGCCATGGGCAATTTGTTGAAACCAGGATGTTTTCTGACTCAGCAGACTATTCCTTTACATCCTGTCTATGAGGTCGGAAAGCCAAGCTGCTGAACCCTCAACAGGACCAGCCCTGCATGCTGATGATAATCCACAATATTCCACTGGTTTCTAAGAAGCTGCAAAATTGTGCAGTAAGAGATCTAAAAAAGACTAATGTTGAGGGTTTACTCTCTCAACTGTGTCTGTAAAATCATACACAAAGATGAGCATATTAAACGTCTTCGGAGAGAATACCTACATTCAGTGAATGTCTACAATGACAAAAAAATATGAAAAGGACTGGCTAAAATCAGACTGTGAAGGAAATTACTCAGAGAGGAGCTAGAGGTACACTACTAAGATATTGCCCCACAGAAAAAAGGAGCAAGCACAACAGTCTCAAAAATAGGTATCCATAAGGAAATTTACCTTTTCTGTGACACAGGTACTGCAATATTCATGATGAGAGGGACACACTAAGCCACACAACCAGGAAAGAAAAGGATACATTTATGAAAATATGAACCATTTTGCCTTTGCAATTTAGGAGTGGGTTCATTTCTGTGACAAATGAACTGCACAGTCACGTGGTCGATAGGAATGAATGGAAAGGGCAGGTAAAACCCACAAAGACCTTTCAATAGGAAAGCAGAACAGCTCATTTAGAGCTGAATGGAGCTTTTAGTCAAAGGACAACTCCCTGTGTATCACAAAAAGAGATAATTAAACAGAAAATGTGCAACTACATAAAATGAGTCAATTTGCAAGCAAAAGGGGAGCTGGACAGGGATACATCCTTCAATGCAAAAGACAGTTATGTTTGAGACAGTCCCCAATGCTTTTCAATTTAAGAAACTACATTTATCTCTTCTTTTCACTAGAAATTTAAGAATATCTCAATCTGTGATATACTTATTACTCTCTTCTGGTCACTGTTTGATTTACCTTTCCAAAAGTAAGATTTCCATGCTTTTAGTTGTCATTTTCCTAGCTAAGATTCTTTGTTTTTCTTTAGAACATTCTAAATAGCAGTTCTTCAGACAACAGCACAGAACTGTACTATTTCCACTACTGCTTCTTACAGCTTTCCTCAAAAATCCCAACATTATTTTTTAACTAAAACACTGAATGACTACTTTCTGCAAGTTTTCTAAAATGACAGATTCCTTCCTTTTATGTTACGAGTCAAGTATATCCTCATGAGGCAACTGAAGTTTCATTTGCAATTTAGGTTTTGGGAGATATTTTGTCTGCAGTAATTATCAAGAACATGTCTTTAAACCAACTCTGACTTCAAAAAATCTGGCTTTCCCTGAAAGGTGAGCAATTAAGATTTATGAGACAAGCTAAATGCACAAAATGGACACATTGGCTCCATTTTTGACTGGCTGCCACAAAACAATTAATAAAAGGCTGTTCTTGGACTGGTCAAGACTAATATCCAGCACTTCAAGTGTTTTTTGTCTCAGAGAGTAGATTTCTAAAGTCAGCATAAAAAAAATAGAAGCAGCAAATGAAGGAAAGGAGCCAGTTAATTAATAGATTGCCATCACAGACACTCACATACTTGGCTACTTCATGTGAGCCCTGAAGCTTATTTCAGCATAAATGACAGGGGAACAAAAGATGTTACAAAATTCTACTCAGACCACAATTATCCTCCATTCAAAGCTCCCAGGAACAGATTGAGAAATACAGGGATAAAAAACAAACAGAGGGACTCCAGACAACAGTATGAAAAAATGCTGCAGTGACACACATTGAGCCAGGATGATTAACTACTGCAACCCTTGAATGTTTTGTTCTCTCCCTCAGCAGGACCAGAAAGTACAGAAAATCAGCTGGTGAAAAAACAGATATTGAACACAAGATGATTATTATCAGAAACAATTGTTGACAATTTATGGGGTCTGGCTGTAACCAGCCTAGCCAAAAAAACTAGGGTATTAACTGCCTCTGCTAGGTAAGCCTGACAGACTCAGAAGTATCTACTGGTGTTTCTGAGCTATGCCCAGCTCTTCAATCCAATGTCTCTAAAACTGAGTTTCTTTGATCTAGACCAAATAAGAACACAGATTAAGCTATTAAAAGACTTTCATCCAAGAACAAAGCTTGCCATTATACTTTGAGTTAGACAAAATATTTAATTCCAAACCAGAGAAAACCTAAGGTACAAGTTTCCTCTGGTAACTGGTGGTTGCTTTCTTTACTACTGCTACTACTACCACTATTATCATTATTATTATTAATAATAATAATAATCAGAGATTAGGATTTAAGATTAGATCAGTTCCTGGAACAACCATATCTGCAAACTTGCAGGCATCTATGATACTTATGCTATCCTTCCAAGAGCATGCTAAACTCATTCCTTCAAACACAGGGTATGATAACCTTAAAACTCATTTTCCTGTGGTTACTCTGAGTCAGAAATTTTCAGTCTAAACTACACAGTTCATTATGGAAAAAAATCTGTTTGTTAAAAAAATCTTTTTCACATGCAATGCACTGTTTTTACCCTCTTAGTTTTGAGTTTAATTTAGTTTTGTTTTCTGTCATAACTATTATTAAAACCTATATAGAAAATCTAACTACGGAAAGACACCCCTGTAACAGAAAAGTATTTTTAGTAATAAAGCTGCCTTAAAATAATTTCTTTAAAAAGTGGAAGATATTAGCTGAGGACAAAGAGAAGAGAGGGAAGACAGGGACTAAAACTTGGTGGGGTTGGGAGTGGGAGAGAAGGAGGCATAAAATGCTACCTAAACTCAAAAAAACCCCCAAATCCTATTTCATTTTCATATCCTACATGGAAGAACTTTGGTCTGAAGTAGTGTGGGTGGGACTTACCATCAAGTGATCCAGGACTGACAGCTATGAACTGCCCCAACTGTATCCATAAGAGGATGAAGCAACTCATTAATAACGGATTGGTGGATATGGGAATGATAAACACTACTATACCTAGAATTGCAGGTACAGATTAAGGGGAGAAAGAAAGAGAAAGTTAGAAAATACTGTGCAGGAAATACAGTCAGGTCAATGGTCCCGCATTCCTGACTTCCTTATTCTGTTCAGAGAAGTGAACCATAAATAGTCACTGTCAGTGCTTTTGTTGAATTTAAGAAAAGCAGCTCTTACTCAAGCATGGAATGTGCACCATCAGCCATGATCCAAAACTCAATGTGGAAGTGTAAAGTATGAGAGAAAATATCTGTCACAGTGTAAGCAGCTCAACCTTAAAATGCACAAACCCCCTGAACTTCAGCACTATTTACTGTTACACTCCCTGCCATTTATAGATTAAAAGACACAGGGATCAAGAAACAATAAGAGTTTCTTCCCCTGCTTTTGTAAAAGAACAGGACCTTTGGGCACTATTACTGCAAAGCAGGCTCAGCTCACTTTTCTTCCGCTCACTACAGTGATGGTATTTTTCAACTGACATTGTATCAGGAAAAGTAAAGAGAACTAATCTAAAAATGAGAGATAACATATGTTACAACAAGCCTTACCTTGAAAGGTTTGTCCCCACTGTGTGTCAGCATATGCCTCTGCAACCAACTTTGACTTGTTGAAGGTGTATTATATACTTTGCAACCTTTCCACAAGCAAACAAACACCTAATAGAGTAAAAACGTGGTAAGTTTACACAAGTCAGAGAAAACAGTAAATAAAAAGCACATCAGCAAAGAAGGCTGTTTTTACAACATCTCACAACACTTCAAAGAATTCTGAACAATAACCATTTATTTTGAAACACATTTCTCATATCTCACCAAGGAAAAAATAATTACAACCCTAAGTACTCAATAAAAACAGGTCACTGGAAGAAAATACCAACAGACAGATGCTCCTGCAGATAAACACAATCGAGAGCAACAGGATCTGCTGTATTTGTGTTTGCACTCAGTATCTGTATCCAACAGATACGGAGTCAGAACATTTTTCAATGAAAAACTGGCATTTTCTGGGTAGTCGTTATAGAAACAAAATTATTTGCTCTCATAAGCAATTAATTTATTCCTTTAGCATGAAAAAGTAAAAACTCTTGATTGCAATGCAGTCTATATACTGGAGTTTTGTATTCTGGAATACCAGATACCTCTAGTTAAGCCCTTACATTCAATTCCTGATGAAGGAAGGAATCCATTTCTTATAGGATTCAAAATCTATGGGTGTTTTGTGATTGCAGTGTACAGAACAATCACGTGCACAATAGTGCATTAAGGGGAGCAAAACTCACTCATGCTGCTTTTCTCTCTCCTCTCATTGTGTTTATCTGTAACTGAGGGAATAAAAAAGCTCAATGAACTTGCCTTTCATTAGAATTTCCTCAACAGGTCTGTGGGTGAAGGGAGGTAAAGCCCTAATTTGTTGCAGCAAAAGAAAGTTCCCAGGAACAGCACTGTTCATAACACAGGTTTTCAGAAATGCAGGAAACTAATTGGATTTCAGTTTCTTGTTCTCTTTTAGAGACTAAAACCCCCTCAACCTTCAAAAGATTTTACTTTCAAAATGAAAAAGCAGCCACGGGAGTTCTACGTTCTTGCTGTACAATAGATCCATAACCCAGCTTTACTCAGACAAAGCTGGAAACCCCTCAGTGTCTGTGTGACTGATCCAGACCTACTGACACAAGGCCCAAGCCCCTAAATCTTTGGGGTCTGCCACTCCTCAGTTTTGAGATCCCCTGAAAGCCACAGAACTGGAATTTCTGAGATTTCTGGCTCTGCAACAGCTCCATAAGTGTGCTGGCATTTCCAGCAGCAACTGCAGGGCACTTGTCAAAGGCGTTACTGGGACCTTACAGACGGGGGAAACACAAAGACCTAGGTATGCAATCACACACCAGAAGACAAGGCTTCTCGGGAATCCCTGTCAAAAAGCTGATCCCAAAATATTTCTGAAATAACATCTTTCAGAAGCAAAACTGTTTTGTCAAAAAGTTTCCCAGGCTCTTCATGGATGTATCTGGTTTGGACTGGAGCTATGACCTCGATATTAGCTGGAAAAAATACATTTTACCATGCAAAGATGCTTATCCTATTCCTTTCCATTCTCAATAAGCAACAACTTAACCCCACTTTTCTCAAATTTAGAGCCATTGCAGTTTAGTAAGGTCTGAAATCCCATCAAAAGCACAAGACAATTTCCAACACACACATCTCACCGGCAGGTGGCAGACAAATCCCTGAAACAAACCCACCAGGATGCATTCCCGTTCCCCAGCACTGCGTTTAAACTTCTCAAAAAATAAACTCCAGCAGAGGCATTCAAAAGTGTGAACTCAATGCAACAGTTATTAGACACTTTGTGCTTCCAACAACCTCCTCTTTCAAATATACAAATATAGTCCAATATTTTCTAAATAAAAATATCCACAAATCATGTCAGATGAAATGTTAAGTGACAAGAAAGAAAATACAGGGAAAAAAATATAAACCCAAACCAAAGTCTGCAAAATCTTCCAGCCCCTTTTTAAGAAATGTAAAGGAGTCATGGATGGGATAACAAAGATCCAAACACACCTTACTAATTTCATTGTTTCATGCAGGTTTCATGTAACACCTTTATAGACCTCTGGACAGAACTCAGAAATCACCTCATGGGTGGCTAAAAAGCCACTACACTGGATGGATGATTCTGTTTAGATATTGGACTGAAAAAAGCCATCAAATATGAAGCTGAAAAGTTCAATCATGCCAAAAAATATTATCTAAATACAGCCAGAGTCACAGCTGTCTCAGTGACATATTTACATAATAAATTATTTAAAGTCAAGCAAATTAGCATTTTGTTTAAGTTTCTTATTCACTGAAGATAAAGTGCAACAGCCTAACATTTGCCTTCTGAAGAAGTGACAGGGCAAAAAAGTCAAAAGATAACAACTATTCTACTTTGAGAATGCATACTACCTCTCCCAAAAATTGAAGAGCTGCAACACACAGTGCCTAAAGCAGGCAGATTGCTTGTGCTGGATGTAAAGGTAGTTTACATGATATATTCCAGGCATCAGAGGTAATTTGGGAGCTTGAAGATAGGAGGTAGTTAAGTACAAAGTTGAAATTACTCTACTAGAAGATGTTTTTAAACATTAAAATTGAGACCAATTATCATTTGACCAGGGATTAGACTGGAATTTACATGTTTATATATGCAACTAAATTAAAAGAAAAAAATTAGATGCAATTATATAGAAGGCAAACTTGCCATCAGTATTACACACAGAGCTGTTTTGTTAAGACTTTGTACTCTTGAGTCAGTCTTACTCTTCCCTATTATACATTCTGGGTGGATTTTACCTTCAGTGAGACTACTTTAGTAACAGTAATTAAGATGTGACTTCACCCGAGTTCACATGCAGGAACACGTACACAGAGTTTTAAGAAAATGAATTCCAAGTGCAAGCACTTCAAGACACATCAGCAGTTTCAGGATGTTGAGAAGTCAATACACTATCAAAACCCTGGTAGTCTCAAATAATTTATTGAAAAGAACTGACTACATTCTTAAAGTTAGGCCACTAACTTTGCTGCCACTAGTTAGAAAAAAGGAATTTTGAAACACAAAATTTGGTGCTGTCATTCAAGAGCAAAATATTGGCAAATAAGAAAGAAGGAAAACCCAAAGGTAACACCAACCCCTCCTCGCTGACCATCCACGTGTATGGAGCGAATGTGATCTGCCAAATCCGGGCTGGAGCTGAAGCAGGCGTGGCAGTGATCCCAACAACAGTTATAGGCAATGCTTTTGGCAGAGGAGGCAGGAACTCCCTGTCCATTCATCATCACTGGCGTGGAACGCCCACTGGAAATTGTGCTGTCTACGTCCATGATAGTGCTGCTTATGCTGCAAGACAAAAAAAAGCCCAAAACTAAATCAAAGTTTGGATTTGTTGCATGTTAACAGAGAGAATTGGAACTGTAGATCTTTTATTTCAGATATATTTAGACAGGGTGAAAAGAAAACCTTGCACAAATTTATTACTTATTGTGGTTCATTGCTTTATTAATAAATGTACAGTTAGGAAACAGCTACTATTACTCAACAGTGTAACTTCTTCTGGATGCTGGGAACAAAAGGGAGGAATGGAAAATCCGGAATATATTGAGTCCAGCATCCCTTGCCAACACTAGAGCCTTAATAAGAATACAGCACTTCAGTTCCACATAGGGTTTAAGGCACTCCCACATGGCCCTAGCATAACATCCCTCGTCCGCACTAGTGGTCTACACTAATGCTGTTTGTTTTGGTTTTGCAAAACGTTTCCAGAGAAGCCAGAATCAGCAGAGGAAATCTGCGGCCAGCAGGGGTCACTTCCATCAGCCTTTCTGCTCTCCACCCTGGCAGATACAGAGACAGGCATCAAACGGATCAGAAAAAACTTGCAGAGATTATGCTCTTTCCCCTATATAAGCAAAAAGTAGGGAGATGGATTTTCTTCCTCATTAAATACCTACTGATACACCTTTTTTTATCTTGTTAACCTGCTCGGTTGCCATGAGGGCCTTTAAGTTTTTCTCTTCCACAAAGCCACAGCATTATAGAACAGCTCATCTTTGACAGAACCTCAAAGGCCAGGTGGTCAAATTTGCTTAAACAGGAACGAGTGAGATCAGCTTGCCTGTGGTCTTGTCCAGTGGAGTTGTTAATGGGTGTGTTCAAAGGCTGGGATTTCTGCTACCTTTCTGAACGATTTTCTCAATGGCTGACGAAGCTTGCTCTGGGGGAGGGGGGAAGTTTCCCAACATCTCATCAGAATTTCCAGTGCTGCAACTTCTGTCTCTTGTCTCTCATCCTTGGCAGCTGCAGGGTTGAAATGACTCTGCCTCCTCCATTGTTAAACTTCCCTATCAGATCCCTGCACACAGAAAAACCCTGCCCTCCTCCTCCCAAAACTGAAGGAACACACACTCAGCCTCTCCATGTTCTGGATTTGCTTCAGCACCTAACCACCTTGGAGAGCCTCCAACAGATCCTCTCCAGTACATGTACAACTGGGATATGTTAAACCATTCTGCTCTTAAGGTACAGGTGCTGCTCCTTATTTTTACCATCACTGTTTACATGTCCAGTATTGTTCTATTACACACTGAGATGAATGAAAGAAAAAACACCATTAGTCAAAATCTGAAGATACCATTATCATGTTTGCTCTTCTGCTGTAAGAGTCTCTACTAGTGATTTCTCACATTATCTCTATCTTTCTGAATCACTACGATGCTAGCAGGTTTTTCCTGTGACAGATTTTAAAATAATCCCAGATATTTGCTTTGTTTAGATTTCCCATTCTCACCCACCATGTAGATTCCACTGCATTTATCAACAAAAAGTGACTTGCCTTAGTCTAAATAACAGATTCCCTTTAGCAACACTCTCAGCTATAAATTTTAGTTTTAACTACCCTGAGTAATTTGGTGAGATGAACAAACACTTATCTCAAGAGATACCAGCAACATAACATATCCGAATCACAGAACCCTTAAAAATCATCTTCCAGCTCCATCTGTTATTAAAACTGACCAACTATTTTAGGCCTTTGTCTTCCAAGTTAAAAAGAAAGTTTCAGAGTTTCAGATACCTTTTTGCTTTAAGGAAGCTGTATCAAATACATAGTTCCTAAATGCTACACAAACACCACATGCATTTCTTCCACCCCTCTCCCAATTTCAAACAAGGTCTAACAATTTAGAAGGCATAGCTCCTACACATGGAAGTCATACAGGCTATTTGCCACTACACAGCAAATTTCCATGTGCCCATTATTTTTATTTTCTTCCTTTTTCTACACCCTGAATACACAGAGCTTTCCATGATCCCTCCCCATGTGTCCCTTCCCTCCCCAGTAATCCTGATTTCTTTTATGACATACAATCTCCCAACCTAGCAAGTAAAAAAGTATTCCACTGGCCCTGAGCTGAAGCTCCCAGCCCCAGCAGCATTAAGAGCCACTAACCACATGTACTGTAACAGCATTTTAGTATCCCTGTAGGAAACTGCCAGAAGCTTTATCTGCAAAACCTGTTGCAAGTAATCCTAATTTTTTCCATTGTGCCAGGCTGACAACAGATGCAATTATGACATCTTCTCCTTCCTCAACTGATGCCTAGGCCAAAAAATGATCCCCAACAATAAAGCTTGTAAAACTGCACTGTGAAAGCAAAATTTACCCATAATGACAGAAAAATTGAATACTTAATTATAGTTAATTGTGCCACTACCTCACCTCCCCCTCAGTTTAAGCTATCCAAATGCAGCTTTCTCAAAATCACCCTTGGAAGTAGGTTTGGACACACAGAATGGCACAAAGCCCAACCACTTCTGCCACAGACAGCGCTGTTACACGGATCAGTGGTCCCGACAGGAAGCTGCTTAGCCAAGGATGGCAAAGCACTGCACACACAGCACTCGTGCAACAGCTGCCTCACACCAGCTCAGGTCCATAAATAAGCCTGCCTTTCCCACAGCTGAAAGGTACCAAAGGAAACTGCTTCCCAAACACTTTCAAGGAAGAGTTCAAGCTTCAAAGCTACTTCCAGTCAGTACGAGTTTCTACACCCGCAGCCAGCATTAGGTCCGCTCTCACACACCCCACAAACAGTACAAGCAGACTTCTGACTGAGAGGACGTGCAGTGCTGGTGACCACAGGGCAGAGTATGAGGGGTATTTAACAGTTCCCTGGCTTTACAGTCTTGTCTGAAGTGGGAAAGCAATGAGAAAACAACCCTGAACAAGTTCTGTGAAAGCATTTTGGGGCAGGGGAGAAGTGCACCCTCACGCAGGTGCGTGTGTGTGTGGTTTCTCTGTTCCACAGGCATGAAATCCACTTAATTCCTCTAAGAAGAGATAAAAAAAACCCTGAAAATTATCAACCAAAAGCATGAGAGTTTAGTTCACATTGCCAGTGCAATGCAACATACCTTGACAGAAAATCACAGGTCTCCAATTTTACAGCCTAAGGAATGTAAATGCTTAGGCTTTGTGGTTTTTTATAAGCTATCCTACCTTGTTCTGGAGAAAAATATGTAAAAGTCAACTGATCCCAGCAAAAGCTATCGTGACAAGTAGGTTTATTAACGACATGAGAAACCAGTAACAAGCTAATTTAGCTATTACTGTTTAAATGTTTGCTGGGTTCAGGTTTAATAGCCTAAGTGTTTGCTAAGGGCTGACAGATTAACATCGTATCAAAATTTCATATCAGAGGAACTGGAATAAAAAAAGGCTGCCCACAGCACTTAAACCAAATAGTATCTTATAGAATTTGGAAACTGAAAATGAAGTGCTACACTGAACTATGATTCCATAAGCAATTAAAAATCCTATCTAAAAATGGGGAAAAATATAACTCAAACACAGCTGAGCAATAACAGCTTAATATTTAAGACAAAATGCCCTTCTTCCTTCTAGAAACTCACTGTCCTAGCCATTTCTTCTCTAGTAACAATCTGTTAAATAAAAATGTAACAGACATTTTTTGTTTCCTCTTCTGTGCCCCCAGAACCAGCGTATTTCAGGTGATCAGGTGCCTCCCAGAACTAAGAAATCTAGAATTAGTTTCTGTCTCACTTAGCAAGTTTTGTCCCTCACTAAAGAGGTAAAGGCTGCAAAGAGAACCTGTGAAAGACCAGTGTCCAGTACAGATCAAGTGTGTGTAGTTTTCTCTCGTCTTTCTTACACTGAGAAAATATCAGGAAGCTTTTCAGAGAATAGTCTGCAGTATATGTAAGATCAAAGACACTGACTTGGGCGGTCTCTTGACCTGCCCATTTCGAGACAAAACAGAAAGGTAAGTTTTACAGTCAGAGCTGTGGCTGCTACTAAATCTGCGAAGACTTAACTGCAACACCGTGTCTGTTGGAGCTGCCAATTCACCCACTTTTTTGTTTCTCAGAATTTCACAAAAGGTGTGAGGATGGGACACACAAGCAAATAAGACGTGTGCACAAACACTCAGCCCAAGATGGGCTTGGACTACAGAAAAAGTGTGCGCACCTTTCAGTCTATACAACTTTCTATGTGTGCACCTTTCAGTCTGTGAATGGGGCTTTCCAATCCAATCCAACTTTCTATCTGCTTGGGATGATCTGACAGAGGGAAAGGTTCCTTAAAAAAGGGAAGGTAGTAATGGAAATTACACCCTTCTGCTTTCTCACCCCAAATCCATAAAGCCTGCAAGTGGGAAAATAATAATGTGCATAAGAGGAGAAAACAAAGTAAGAAAAACACAGACATTCTAGTAATAGAATAGACACCGAAACAGATTTTTAGCTAAGCTAAAGCAAGTTTTTCTGTCTTTTGCTAAGACCCTTTCTCGCAGGCAGGAGATGTGTTTAAAGCCTGCCTGCCACTATCAAAGCAGAATGACACGAGCAGAACTGAAGTGCTTGTGGCATTCCCCTCCTGCCAGTGACAGACAGGTCTGGGTCTGCTCCCAAGCTGTAGGCAGGCTCCAGCTCCATTGTAACGGATCTATAGACCATGGCCTGATGAAGAACATTAGACATTTGAGTTTCAGAGAGTTCAGCACAGGGGTCATCCTAAACAATAGAGCATCAAAAACAGTCACTGCTGGAGAGAGCCTGCATACACAATAGCAGTTTTTAAGAAGCTCTATTCAAAAGACTGACTAATTACTAAAATTTAGAACTGTTACAGCAAGCACAACATGATCTTCGAGCTTATGTCGTCCCTATTTTCAACCTAATCGAGCACCTGAATCAACTTGATGTAAAAATCACAGGTCTAGAGGCAAGAACTGAATGCCTTTCTGAAATGCCTTACTAAACCCACACATCATTTCACCAAGGCTGCAAACACTGGCAGCGTCTGCCAAACGCAGCAAGGTAGAACTGAAAACACAGAATCTTCTCAGAGTGGTCAGACATTTTTCTCTCCTCCTACAAATTTTCCCTCTACCAAAAGATCAACAGCTTTGAAACAATACTGACATTTAAAATGTGCTCATTAGGCAAAAACATGCAAGCTTAAATAGAGGAATCATTACCTCAAAGGCATTGTTTCAGATTTTATTTTTACCTGTACTTATTTTACCTGTGGCTAGAAATAATACGATCTTCATTATCAAGAACATTAAGGTATTTTTAGCAGCACTTTTATGTTAAAAGGTTAGTGCTTACACAATTAAATGCGTCTAGCTGGTTAATTCAGTTCAAACTCTACTTAAAAACAATCCTGAAGCAAAAAATAATACCTAAGAACTTATAAGGAGCTGCCAGTCATTTTCACTTCACAGAAAACAACAAGCATTTTTCAAGCACTTTAAATTCTGGATTATTCTGTTCCTCTAAGGATCTGAGCAAAATGAAGTCACTGTTGGAGTTTTGTAAACGTGGATATTTTCTATAAGGAAAAAAAACGAAATCCAAATTATTCACAATTTAAAATGTACAAATTTTATACTACATATTATACGCCTGGGCCCTAATTTTTGTGTACATTCAAATGTGAATAAAAATATAATGAGACTATGATTTAATGCATTAAATAAAATGGTACACTGCACATCACTGCTGGCACACACTTGGCTCTCCAAGGAGATTGTTTTCCTCACTACTGCAAGTAATACCTTCTATTGAATTTAATTAATGAAATGCCCAAAATCCATTCTTTCCCCGATTTCCTTAATCTTTCAGAACAACAAAGAGTAAGAGTTGAGAAGGAATAACACCAAAAAACCTGAAAGAACAGCAAAATAATTTCATTTTTAGTTTCCACCAAGTCCCATTAGCAACTGTCCACTTGAAGTGAGAGCAGAGCCAGGCACTGAACACATGCACAAAAGCCCAATCAATTTGCTATTATACTTTTAATGTCTGCTAAACATACTCCCTGTAGACCTTAACTGAAGTAACCTTCCCTGAGGCAAAATGCAGCCCTAACAGATGGGCCTTACACCGTGCCCCCGAGGGTCAACAAGCAGCCCTTCAGCCTGATCAACAGGAGCTCATTTCGGGTTAGAGCACCTCCACCGAGAGCCTGCTCCCAGCGCCCAGATGTTCGGTGCAGGAGGTGACCAAAGGACCCAGCTGAATTCAGCTGACACCAAACGATCCTGACAGATCCTATATGGAAAAACCCCATCTCGGAAAGCATCAAATTAGAAACCAACAGCAATTGCAGCGAGCACACGCTGCAGGGTCGCTGAAACCAACACTACTGAGCAGCCATTCAGCTGCACACTACATTACTGAACGTTTTGAGAACAGTTTCTTCTGAAATACACTGATAACCGAGCCATAAAAAAGCAAATCAGCAGATTCCCTCTGAAACCAAATGCTACAAACCTTACTTGAAGTAATTACCAGGTTAAGAATTGAATTAAAACAAACAAATAAACCAAACAAAGATAACTACCCTGCTAGTTTCTTTCTCTTTTACTAGTCAGTGAAATACTGTCATTTCCTCTTACAGCTGCAGCTACATTGGTCTAATCCATGAGGGAAGCTCAAGAAAGAAAACTGAACTGTTACAGTCAGATAAAACAACCTCAGAATAATGGGAACAGTGTGAATGACAGTCAGTCACATCTCAGCAACTTCAAGGGTTAAAACCTAGAAATCAACAGAAAAGCTTTTACCACCTGAAGACTAAATCACAACTAGGTACTAATCCCAAAAGAAAACAAACAGCACCAACGGCAATCATTCAATTACAAACACCAAGTCAAAACAGAAACATTGAAAGAAAATAACAATGACATGCTTAGTGACATCCCCCAGCACCTCATTATTTTCATTTCACTAAGAAAACTTGAGAGCGAAAACAAAAACTCCACAATTTTCCCCACTACTCCTATTACTTTCCAAGATAAGAGGTGGAAAATTCTGGTGTACAGCTCTGGTCAATGGACAAGTTCCACAAGAACAACAGCTTTTCAACACCACCAAATTCAAAGCAATTTGTGCTCACTACTTCCCAATGCAATCAAAGATCAAGTGAACATAAAACCTCACAAAACTTCAAAATTATCAAATTATTAACCCTCAGCTCCCACCATTGAGAGAAGGATCTTCCACCTGTCTTATTTTAAAATCTCTCCATCAATTCTAAACAGAGGAGCCACATATACAACAGATTAGTAACAGATTAGATAAGTAACATTCAATTTTTGGCTCCTAAACAAAAGCAGAGGAAGAATAAATTTCTATGTTTTTGTAGTAAGATTAAATTTTTGCTGACATTCAATGAGTATTAAGCAAACTTTAATGCCAATGTCTTCGTGAAGTTAATATCAGAACATCTGCATGGGGGTACCAGTATGCAATAAAAGACAACTACACAAAAGTGGGCAAGGAGATTTCAGTTCATCTTTTAGCTGTATGCTCTGCAAATGATCATGCCAATTTAAAACAGGTCTTTAAGAAAAACACAGCTCCCAAAACATGAGGAATCACCATGAGCCAGCAAAGTTTGATATTTGCCTGATTTTTTTTTTTTTGGTTCCTCTGCCCATCTTTGGCAAATTTGGTATTTTATAACGCATCTAGATTGCTAACAGATAAACTCCTCCTACTAAATTTCAGTCATTTATCAATTTATTTCCCTAAACCAAACATTTATGTTTCACTAGAAAAACAGTTTGTCTTACTTTAATGGATGTAGTTTGATTGTGGCATGAAAACAACATTATGTTTTAGAGCTCTTACAGTTCCTTTTCATTGAACTGGCAACCAGTCCAGAGAGAATCTTCAAAGGAGACAGAAAGCAGCTCCAGGTACCTGCATATCTAAGGGGTTTTTTTGCTGATTTTGCTGAGAAAACCATTTAAACCTTTAAATAGAAAGTATCCAAAATACTTTCATGACTGATATTGATCATTTGCTGGGTTCAGGAAAACTGACCACTGACTCCACAGCTCTTCACAGGCAAGGCAGGCAAAGCACGATAGGCAAAAATAAGTAAAAGCAACATTAAATCAACATAAAGAAAAAAAGACCATCATTTTCAGGGCTGCATGACTGAAGAAAGCACCCACTCACTTGGAAGCACTTGTGCTTCACGTAAGCATTTTTCTGGAAATCAAACCTATCAGATCTATGCTTTACACTGATTATGTTATTCTAACAAAAACTTCTCAACACGAACAGACTCAAAAAGTGTTCATAAATCAATCTTTAAAACAAGACTGCAAAATACTGTATTAAATATATGTATTGTTATATGACTACCAAGCAAGCAACACAGTAGAAAATAAAATAGTCAAGGGAGAGAATTTTATATGGCATGGCAAGTGGTAACATTAAAAACTTGTTTTTAAATTCTTTTTGAAGCAGCAGCTTATTTTAGAGTAAAGCTACGTCTAGATAAGGTATAAACACCTAGAAAAGGGAACACTGCAAACACTTCAGCCTGATAATATAAAACCAGGGAAGATAGGAAAGCTCTTTGAGATCGAGAAATTGAAGGAACTTAAAATAACAAACATGCACAGGAAACAAAACAAGAGGGCGAATGTGTGTTATGATTCACCACCTCTAGAGCTGCTTCCACTCTCCTGAATCACTTAATTTGATTATTTAGATTGTTATTCCAATAATATTTGGGCTCATAATACTTGCATAACACAAACCCAGGGCATCACAGGATTTGTAGCATACAGAGAAACTGGAAACACAATAGGAAATTTGGAACGCCAAAATATCCAAGGAGCAGTGCAAAAATAGAGCAGGTTAAACATATGTGCCTTGTGATATGACAGCATAAAGATGACATTCTGCAAAAGGATTACACAAATCAAGAAACTGTATTCGATTCTCCCTTAAAGATACAAATAAAACTGCCTGTCATTTCTGGGAACCATGTTATCTTCAACTCAATTATCTCCCTGAAAAGTTAGAGAACAGCAACAAGTGGTTCACAGTTTTCAGTCTTTACTGATAAAGGAGTGTGTTTACTAGCACAGCTTAGGAGAAGCAGAGAAAAAGAGAAAAACACTCACTAAAGAACCACTAGAAAATAATTTATTCTTTCAACGGTACTTCCCACTTTGAGAACCATAATCACTATGAAGTTGTGTAATCAGCAGCAGAAGATAGCAGCGTTCAGGTGTGGTGTCAAGAAAATTTCATCTGCTGTAGGTATTACCCTCCCATTCTCTCCACCTCAGGATACCTCCTCTCACCCCAGAACAAGAAAACACGTGGAACATAAAATGACCAAAGAAAGATGCAAATTCACAAAGCAAATATTAAAAAATCCTTCCAGTTTCAGTTATCATCGTGTTAAATTCAACTTAGAACAGAAAAAAATACACAGCTAGGATAGCACTGCATAAAGTAGAAGCCTTGCCTATTTCTACCTCAATGAATACCTGCTCCTTCAAGTACTAACCATGCATCAAAAGCAAAGAAACCAGCAAAGTACAATTCCACTACCTGGCTTAATTCATAACAAAAAGGTGATAAATGAAGGTTTGACTCCTGTTCTGTGGGACACTGAATTAACTTCTACTTGTACCAACTGTCTAAGCTGTAACTTAGCATTCATTCATGTCTAAGCTGTAACTTAGTCAACCTAAGGAAGTCTACTTAAAAACATGCCAAAAGGAGTTTTATTTCAAAGGAAAAAGAAATATTTACATTTCTTTGTTTGCATCGATTGAAAATATTTTCTTTGCATTTTTAAGATTTTTTTTTTCATTTGGAATCCAAGTCATAACTAAATCACAATAAACTAAAATGCTCAAAATAAGGACTTTACCACAATTTTACAGGGGAGTTAGTAATTTACACAAAAGGCTACATGGAATGACATTAATAGTAAGTGAAAATTCTTTGTGCTAGGTTCTTATTTAGGCATATTTAATAAATCATAATACCACTGTATGAGCCAACACCAAGTTTTTTACAAGACTCTACTCAAACCACCAAGGTGCAAGGTTCTCCCTCAGACATTACACAAGATGTTTGAATTACAGCACTCCTCTATGGTGCACCAGGATGACAACAGGACTTTCAAAATCATAAATTTTTAGCTTTTCTCTATCAAATATCTTGGCATATAACTTAAATAACCTCTATCAAATAAAGTATTCATTAAACATTAGCAACAGAAGTTCAGAGAAATTTATTTAAGAATGCAAATTCTAGTATAGAGAAGAAAATTAGATATGGGAAAAGAAATCCCAGGTCTCTCTTGCTTTACATTTTACCATTGTAAAGGGGGAAAAAAAATACTTCAGCATTTCAAAAGGCTTGAAAATTTTTCCCCAGTTCTTTGTTGGTTTTGAATGCTGCAAAACCACAATTGTAATCACTATCTTCGTGTATCACAAAACCAACGATAAGCAGCAAGCACAACATGGAATATTTATTTTTCATTTTCTAAAACGGATTTCTGAACATGTTCATATTTAAATGAACAATCCCAGACAGAAAGCATACAGTTATAAAAAAGAATCAGTTACATGGATAGATAATCAAAGAAATCGCTACCTCAGGGAATCTTACAAAATTACCACTTTGTATTTCTGCAAGTTGTGCCATTGTATTTTTTTAACGGCAATGGGGAGAGTGGATAAAACTCACTGTTCATAAAAGGAAGTTCCTTACCCTTTTCTGCTCCGTCTCCTGCACAACTTAACTGGAGATTACATTCCCACCTGTTTCAATGACTCCCTTGCAATTACTTGGCTACTTTACAGCAGAGACCAATTTTTCACTTTCTTTGGGTTCTCTTTTTTCCCCCTCAGGCTATTAGACATATCTCATTCCTACTCATCCCAGAAGTTTTCTGTGTGTATCTCACATCATCCCCTTGCCAGAAACCTCTATTCCTGTCTCGAAAGCTCCATCTGCTTTTCATCTCCCTCCTCTGCCGTGCACCACTTTCCCAGCCAGCAACAGACTGCTATACAAGCACCCCAAGGCAAGGGGTTCTAGGTGGATTTCCACACTGCTGACTTCCATGCCAGCTCTCCGTGCTGCTCATTCCCCCACTGCTCTTCTCCAGCTGGGCAGGGATTTAAAAAAAAATATGTAAATATATGAAAGGTACTAGAAAGCTGAGGAAAGATCTGAGCAAGAGTGGTATGGTAGAACGTTTCCATTGCATCATCCAAGAGAGTTGGTTTTATCTGTGACCAGCTCCAGAAATGTGATGTCACATCTCTGCCAACTGGCTGTTCAGGCTGTGTGTTTAACTTCACTGGAAATGAAACAGGGAAAGGAAAAAAAAAGGGGGGGGAAAGGGAAAAAAAAAGGGGGGGAAAGGAAAAATCAAGACAGTTTTTTTCCATTACTGCCTAGGAAATTCCCTGAAAAAACCCACCTATTAAAACTTGTATGTAGAAGTTACCAGACTTGATGATGTCACAAACTTAACACCAAATGCACACAGACCGGTGTGGATGTTCAAATCCTACATAAAAGCAAAACTAATTCTGTCTTACACTGAATAGGAAAATGTTTTTCTCAAATTCTATGAAGTATATTTACATCTTACTACAATAACTATAACAGCTCATTATACCAAGCTCTTTCATCTAGTTCACAAAAAGACCTCATGTTAACCACTCAATTATACCAACCAACAGCTTTAGTAATAAAGATACTCACCATACAAAATATCTGGGCTGTTTTGTCTACCCATCAAAAGCTATTTTCTCCCGTGCCAGAAAGGCCTGAACATAACCATTACAGAAACAAGGGGTTTATTTTGCAATTTGAAAGCAAATAACTACAGCAACAATAAAAGCAGTTAGAAATACTGCAAATACAATTTTCAGCAGAATTTCTGAAACTCGGGTAAACTTCTGTAGAACTCACTGTGACATGGCAATATTACATGCACGTGAAAAAAAAAATTAACAAATTAACCACCTTGCCATAAGTGCTAATGAATGATTCTTCACTTCCTGCATAGGAACAAGTCAGACTATGCAGCAAAGAGAGGCCTGAAGCACTTTTTAATCTGGTCACATGGATCCATGAAACACACCTATTAGTACCACATGTCCTCCGGATTGTATTTCAAATTTACTGTTCTGCATTCAAAAATGTCACTCATACGACTTGAGTGCCACTGCCAAGTCAATCTTGAAAGGTCTTCACTTTTAAGATTTTAAAAGATAGACAAAATAAATATTTTCAAATCAGCATGCATCTTAAAGGTTGACAAGGCCTTCATTTTACATGAGATTTAAAAAAACTCAGACTAGAGCCTGGAATTTTCATGTCTAAACCTCTTGTCTTTTAACCCATTAGTTCCACACTGCCATTTCACTCAGTAAAATGAAAAACATCACAATCTGAAGCACAAAAAAATTTACTACTGAAAAACTTATCTGAAATGTGTTTTCAAAACTGCTCCTCTATTAAATAGGAACAGAATAATAACATTTCTAGAAGTATTTTGCAAGTCTTATGTGGTTAAGAACACAAATTGTCATTGAGTATTAATGAGTACCCCTTGAGTCAGGGCCTCTCAATAACTGACTTGTTGGTGAATAACAAAAAAGCATGAAAAGGTTATCCCCCTCCCAAAAAAAAAAAAAAGCAGCCTTCCATGAAAATTGCCTGTGAGTAAGATGGACATTATTTAGTGCTAAGCCTAAAGGAAAGGTTACTACATAGGTCTGAAGACAACCTGTTCCACTTCCACTTGGCCTGCGAGCACATCAATGAGCACCCACAGATCACGCAGCAGAACAGCTGATCCTGCAGCTTAAATGCACCTTTTCCATGCTCCTTGCCCAGCCAGGAAGAGGAGGGAGCAAAGGATAAACTGCTAAGAGGAGTAAAGATAATGTAAGAATAGTAAACCAGGGGTACTTCTAGGTGACAGTACGAAGACACAAGACAAATTCACAAGGGTGAACAAAAAGCTCTTCATACAGATTTCCTACTTGAATTTCTGCTCGACAACTTAAAACTGCAAGACCTACCACTGCTTTCTAAACCAAACAAAATCTGACGATGAAACTATTTCAGATTTAAATATATTTCCATAATAAGTGTTCCAGTAAACAATATTTAAATTATTTCAGTAAACTAAGTGTTTGTAAGAAAACATCATAATTCAGCAGTAACAACACCAGGGAGCTGCAGATGCATCTCCACCACACTCAGCTCAGCTGGTTTACACCCAAATCCATGCATTTGCTTAGGTCCAGCTTCAGTGTTTATAGTTAACTGAACCATTATTTTTTCTTTTCAAGTCCTGTCAAATGTTTCTCAGCATTGCAGCAAGACTAGCAGCTCCAGAGGACTCTGGAGGAACACATCCATCCTTTCAGCAGAGGTCTCAAGTTAGGGAAAGGCACAAGAAAACGAGCAGCATTCACGTGCTGATAATAGTCTTTGTTCCAACTGTAAATCCAGAGGATCACTAGGCTTGAATGCAGACTATTATTACTCAGCCAGCTGATCTGAGCTTGCTCACAAAAGTCACAAACTCCTGCACAGCAGTGGGAACTTAGCACAATTCTCAGGGAAAAAATGGAACTACTACAGATCAACGAGATACCTGCCAGTCCTAGAGTTACTGCACTGAACTCTCCTGCTGAGCGAAAAATGCCACCTTGGTTATTTATCCTATGTGTCAGTCTGAGCTTTGCTTTTTCCTTTCTGGGTTTTTTGGGAGGGAAGATAAGCATGCTGTAACAAAGTCTACCTGCAGGCATGGAAACGGAGGGTTAAAATTCACCCTAAATTTCAGGGCATCGATAGTCACTTCTATACTTATTTCTCGTGTTATTATAAATACTGACCAATTTCCTACAAATTATTTTTTTCTGTCAGCAGATACTCTCAAAATACAATAAAATGTTAGAAATTTTAGAAGTTGTTGAACAGTAGCTCTATTTTGACCATATGCTAGATTTTCCCCTTCATCTGCTTCATTTGTATTTGATATCACTAAAGGAAAAATCAGAGATAACACAACGTGGAGAACGATAAAGAACATGCACAAGGAAATGGGAATTTGATCACTCACGGAATTCAGTCCCTCTTACCACACCCTTTAATTCATTCAAATTTTCTAAAGAGGAAGCAAGAAAAAAAATCCCAGGCCCAGGGGCATGATCTGAATGTTACCAAACCTGCTGACAGCAGGAGAGTCTTTACCACGTACACTCTCCTACCAGCTTCCTCTGGCTAAACACAGGGTCTGAAAAGTCAAGCCTGTTAGTTCCATCTCTTCCCTTTTCTCTCTACTCCCTCCCCAGGGAATCTTACTTTACAACACACTGAGAGTCAGACACCGAGTTCCTCGGGACTTCGGAGACACAGGGAGTCAGCAAAGGTCATGAAGTAATGTACAATAAACTACCCCATATAAAGCAACACTTAATAGACAAAATATTGTTCTCTAATAGTCACAGAACTCACATTTTAATTCAGAGGTGACCAACGAATGATTTATTCTTTCAGGATTTCAATGTATTAAGTCTAAACTGTTTCCAGCTCCTCCTTGGTATTTCACTATTCCGATTTACACACTCTAACTCTTCAGCACATCCCCTACCTTTTGCAACACTCTGCTTGTCTGTGCGATTATCCGAAAGGCACAGGATTACGTTGTGGCTGCCTTCCAAGCAGCAGCAATCATTTGGACCACAATGTCAAGCGAGCAACTTGCTGGACTACATGTGACAAAAATAATAAAGCATTCTAACACACTGCAGCAAAGAGTGTACACCAAACGAAATTTTCCAGCCCCAGGAATAACAAAGGGCACTCTTGGTAGCATTGCTCTTCTCCCACCGACTCAACAAGCAGGCCTTGGAATTACAGCACGAAATGCACTCTCAGCACTCCAAGTTCTCATCCTGGCAGGTCAAGATAAAACTTTGCAAAGATTTAAAACAAGGCACAGTCCTTATTTAAACCACTAAACACAAAGTGTTTACCACCTTTTCCTGGTGGTAAAGGGAAGGAGCAAGGAGCCACACACGTGGATTTAACCATGTACAGCAAGAGGACCACGAGAACAATGACAGAGAAAGAAAGTAGCAACCAGCTCTGGAGGGCACAGGGCAAGGCATAATGACGCTACTTCCAGAAAACCCCTGCAAGTTATATCTGTTATTTCCTCAACCCCGACACGCACTTGGATAAGATCAGGATTAGAGTTAGACTTTCGCTCTATGAAAAACAAGAAACTGTTATCTTAAAGCTCCTTTATGTACCCGGTGTTCTTCTAGAAGCCTACTCCCTCACTTAGTCAATTGCACATAAAATCTCAGCTTTTGAAAAAACCAGGAAACAAACAAAAACTACTAACAAACCCCAACATCCACACCCCCTTTCCACTCGCATTAAGTTTAGAAGAAAGAAAACGTGATTTCTATGAGTCTCAAAAGTCTGATGGAAACCAAAGACCTGAATTTTTTTCTGTCTTCTTAAGGCTTTTAGGCCAATTATAAGGTTTTGGGGAACTGACTCAAAAGTCAGTTTGCTGGGCTGGTTTTAATCTTCGAGGTTAGGTTTAGTCATGTCCCATTTTCACTCTGAAATATGGGTACTTGTATAGTTACAAAGATTTTGATCTAACATATATTCAAAGTACATTTTTGGACCAAACCACGTAATTCTCCACGCTTAACAGTGAAACTATCTTAAGAAAATACAAATAAAATTCTAATTGTTACTTAAGCGTAACTCCAGCAGGGAAGTCTGATACTTTTTCTGCTAAGCATACAGAAAAACCATACAAGTTTCTTAAACTATTTGAAAGGACTCATTGGCAAGGGGCACACAGCACTTTCACACTGTTTTTACATTCTTTCCCCATCGTATTTTCAGTTTTTCAAGTAAACTGTTGCATACAACATCCAAGAGAGCTACTACATAAGCCATGTTCTTTGAAATGCTTGACTTAGTAGGCTGAAACAGACCTGAATGGTCGAATTCAACCATGTGTGAGAATTCGGTTGGGCCTTTTCACCAGAACCGAGCTAGAATCTTGGTAAAATGAATGTGCAGCTTTAACATACAAAAGCTCAAGAATTCATCCTTACAGATTCTGAAATTCACAATTACAGAACTCATTCAAAGGTTACTCTGAGCCTCCAAATACTGAGCCTTCACACCGTGCATGATTATTACTCGTGCACACGTAATGCAGGAAAGGCTGGTCTCCTTTTTATTTTAGTAAACTCGATTTTTTTCCCCCTCGTGTTTTAAGAGGCTTTCACTCGGTTTTCTCCCTCTAGAGCACGGACCCTGTTGCGGGCGCAGGTAAAACCGCATCCAGAGATGCATTTCCCATCCCGAAGCTCCAGTACACCCCACCTGCGCTTTGCCGCAAGACACAGCCCTGAAAAACCCCGAAAGCACCATCTGAGAAAAATCCGCAGCTTCCGAGGAAAGAGGCCCCGGAGGAAGAGGAGGAGGAGGCAGCGCCCGGCGGGGCCGCTCGGGGCTCTCACGGATCGGCGGCGATGGCCGGGGAGCGCCCCCTCCTCGGCGGCCAGGGCCGGGCAG
>VZRH01007167.1:104676-163484 GCA_013397555.1 Urocynchramus pylzowi
CCGCCGCCCCCGGTGCGAAGGGGCGGTGGCGGGCGAGCGACGGGATCCCGGCTGGAGTCTGTCGGGGATCCCAGCGTGAATCCCCCGGGGATCCCGGCTGGAATCCCCCGGGAATCCCGGTTCGAATCCCCCGGGGATCTCGGCGCCCCACTGGAATTGCGTGATCCCAGCCCCCGGCTGCGTGGATAGCGGGGAGTGCCGCGGGACGTGCCGGGAGCGAAGCGCTCCCGGTTCCCCCGCCTCGCTCCAGGACAAACCCCGGCGGCAGCAGAGTCCCACAGCGGGGCAGGGACGTTCGGGCTGGCGCTGGAGAAGGCGCAGAGCCGGAGCGGGGTGGCCCCGGCGGAGGGCGGGGCCGGCGGGGCTCCGGTGGCTGCGGCCCCCCGGGTCCCCTCACGGGCGCTGCGCGGGGAAGAGGACGCGGAGCGCACGGAGCGAGGCTCCTCGGGAAGAGCCGAGCAGCCAGCCCGGCAGGAGTGCCGCAGCACGGCTCGGCCGAGGCAGGAAGGAGACGGGGAAAGGGTTCCAACGCCGCTGGCAGAAAGGAGGGAAAAACACCGCTCTGTGCAGTGAGGAGAGAGAATGAACCGCAACTGGCCTGGAATCTCCCTTGGCCGGGAAGAGGCCGGGGAGAAGCTGTGTGACCAAAGGGGACTGTGAAAAATCAGGGAATGGCTTGGATGGAACCTTAAAGATAATCTCATTCCAAACCCCTGCCCTGGGCAGGGACGCCTTCCACAAAAACAGGTTGCTCAGAGCCCCTTCCAACCTCGCCTTGGACACTTCCAGGGATGGGGCTTCTCTGGGCAACCTGTGCCAGGGCCTCACCACCCTCACAGGAAAGAATTTCTCCCTAATACCCAGTCTAAATCTATGGATGTATATAAAAGGGGAAAGGTGAAATCTCAGCAGGATGACTGTCAATCACATAGAAACCTTAAGAGCAGAGTTTGAAAATTAAGGTCATTTAATGATCATGTAAAATGGGATAAAGTTTAGTATAAAGTGCATGGGATGGGTATTGGCAGTAGAACAGAAAGGTAGAATCTGAACACAGAGATATAATCAGGTAGTTTGACAAATTATTGGAGAGATGAGAAGGATAAGTGAAAGCTATTCAATCAAAGGTAAACAAACCAAAGGTAATAAAATGCTATTCCATGTGAATTTTAAATACCTTACATCTGTCAGTCTTTAGCCAATGCTTACAGAGCTTGCCACATTTAACACAAAAATCATGAAGCCATGGTAGCGAAGTTTAAAAACAAACTGCAAAACACAGAACCACAGCTCAGTCCAGAAAAGCATTGTGCCTTCTGTACATGAGAAAGAGCATCACCAACTCAAGTTACAGCAGGCATATCTGGCATGTCCACAGAGATCCTGGATTCCAGGAGAAGTTAACTGCGTAGGTTTAAAATCTGGAGAAGGTGCTCCGAAGACCTGCATTTGCATAGCTGGGGATGGCTCCCAGCCCATCAACAGATGTAACTGTGAGCAGCAACAAGAACAAGCTGTGGTGTAGCAGCCAAAATAGAGAGCTACAACACTGAGACAGCAACAGGGGGTTGGGGACTCAACCCTGGATTAATCTTTGAAAACAAACCAATAACATATTTAGCCTGCAGAGGAGCATAAGCAAATTTTGGAAACCAACAACAATGAAAAAGTGATGGTAGTTCCTCAGATTTCTAGAAGCCAGCCTCAGCTAGAAAGTGGAAATGCTAAGAATGCTTTAAAAAAAATCCAGAGGGGGGAAAAAAGACAAGAACAGCTGCAATGCTGTTTCTCATCTGTGTGAGATGAGATGTGTATTGCAGGTCTCCTAACGCCATCAGAACAGTCACCAAACCCTGATTTGCTATACCCTGCTCTGCCTTTCCTCCTGGTAACTCTGTGTGCTGTGCTTTGCTCTCCGCGGAGGAAGCGTGGGGCTCCGGGTGGGTGTTGCAGTCTCTGGTCTAATCAAACACGAAGTGTGACGTTTCAAAAACAACCCAGCCTTGGATTCAGCCCAAAACCGGCAGTAGCTGAAATAATTCCCATGTCTCTAGTAGCCATTGATGCGCTTCTGCAGTTCTGTGCTGCAGCAAGGGACAGAATCAGGGAGGTGTACCGAGTCATGAGAAACCAAAAATATATGAAGGACTTCGGGAAAAGACACCTTTCACAAACGATGGATATGAGATAAAGGGAAGAAAAGTCATCACAAAGAACTCTTTGTACCCTAATGTCAACTGTCCTGATCGGCTCCTCTGTGTGCTCAAGGCAATCAATGTCTTTTTTTTTTTTTTNAGGTCTCTCTGGGTTTTTTGAGGTGCTGTGTGCACGCCAAGGCTCCTTGTGTTTGGCACTGAAAGTGAGCAGGGTGATTCGACCTCCCACTTTCCGCTCTCCTAAGCAGGGCGGTAGAGACGCCAGCTCGTTAGGTAATTTGTGTATTCAGAGAGGGTCAGGGAAGGAAACCTCGGGACATTTCTATTGCCTGATGGAAATCGCTTGGCATTTAAGCAAGCGCTCAGTATCAACGGGGTCACTGCTGCAGCAGGCAGTCATCAAAGAAAAACTCCCTGGTAATCTCTCGGTGTCCTTCTCTCAGGTTTTCAAACACACAAAATTCTGCGTCCAGGCTCGGCCCTTGAGTGCTGTAATAAAGTCCTAATCAAGTGCAAGCAGCAGTGATTATTGCTCACTGAGCTTTCTCTGTACAAACCCACGCAGCTTACCGAAGCTAGATTTCTTTTTTATTCCCAAGGTTTTTTGACTTTTCAAACCTCTTGAAAGAGATCTGTCAGAGAACAGGTGATTCCACAACTTGCAAAAGCATCTAAATCATTTACATTTGAATGCTGTGATAAAAGCTCAAAGGAGGAGACTCCTGTTAGGAAATCCTTTGGAGAAAAAACACATCATTCACTTGGGTGGATGTTACTCTGTCGTTCACACAAGGAGTTTCTGATGTGCTCAGTCTAGCTTGGTATGATCACCTTACAACGATGCTTTAAAGCTCAGACATTTGTGTTGAGGAATCAACAAAGTACAAAATAATAAATTTTAAAAAGCTAGTAGATAAACCAGGAGAAGCCTGTTCACAGGCAAAAGATTCCAAGCAGGACCATTAGTTCAAGAACAAACAACTTGTAGACACAGCAGAGCAGGGAGAAGAAATGAAGCTTTTATTCTCTTACCTCAGGAACACCAGGGTGCAGGGCATTCACTCCGACAGCAGGATCAGTAACAAGCACACTCCAGAGAAGTAGTTTCTTCCTTTCTTGATTCACAGCAATTTTCCTGTTTTGTGGGGTTTTCTCTGAGGACACTTAGGTGAGATCACCAGAAGATGTATCTAAGGCAGGTTTCTTGGGGTTTTTTCCCTAACTTTGATCAGCATTATAGTACTATGTTATACAGTATACAAGCAAAACACTTCAAAACAGCAAGAAAGGCCTATAAAGAGAGAAGAAAAATTAAATAGGCCTGAGGTACAGGGAAGGTGACATACAGTCTTGCACTTGCTAGGATACCAGGAGAGGTTCTGTAAAGCCAGGCATTTGCTCCCTGAGCTCCCTTCTCCAACCCCTGCCTCCCCATGCACATCTTAGGCAGTGCAGGAAATTCCTGCTGCCTGCACCTCATGACTCACCTTGCTCAGTATTCTGCCTACTCAGCAGCCTCTGGAAACTGCACCCTTCCCTTCTTTCTGCCCCACCCTTCCCCATCCAAATTCAAGGTCTGGAGGAAGAGGCTGCCATCTGTCATTGCTTCAAGTGAGCAGCTCTGGGTTCTCACCCTTCCCTTCAGACTGGGCTGAAATTGCCTGGTGATGCAATTCTGACCCCACCCTCTCCTGCAGCACCCAGTTAATTCTCCCTTTAAACTCAACTCCCATGCTCTTTTCTTTTTAAAGCTGCCTTTAATCTTTGTCTGTACTGTCTGCTTACAAACCATGACTCTAAGAAACTACAAGCCATGCTTAGGCTGGGCCAACCAGAAGAAGGCTGCAGGGAATGCATGTTGGGAAAGGGTCCCTCTTCTCTCCCCAGGAGTGTTGAGCCCTCTCTGGGGTTGTAACTGGCTTTGAAAAACGTTTTGCAGCAAAATGAATTCTTGATACTGCTTGGGACCTTCTTCCTGCTCTGCCCTGCCCCTGCTTTGTGTCATGCTGAACTGCTGCCTCTTCTCTGGTGCCAGCACAGCTGTCGCTGAAATTCCTGCCATGATCTAGACCAGGGAACTGCTTTTACTGGTAACTAGGAGGAAAAAAAAAAATAAAATGGCATTCTGTTCCTGTTAGGTCATGAAGCATCAGAAAGCTCCAGACAGCTCAGTCAAATGTAACTCTCTGGGGATGGGGAAAAGCAGAACAAAAAAGAGTTAAAAACTTGCTAAGGTGACATGAAGGACCAGGGGTTACCTCAGGAATGGAAAGCCCCATTCTGTCATTCTGGAGCTCACCCAAAAGCACATCCTAACATTCATTCTATTTGCATTTGTGGTAAACTCCAGCCAGCCCAGTGAAGATGAGAGCATCTCTGCTTTAAGCCATCTATAAACACCAACAGTGAAAGGAAGGCCATGTTCCATAGATATTCTGATGTATTTGAAAGGAATCAGACACCTTACAGGTAGATGAAACATCTAAAGTGCCCACTAATTGATGCTCAATTTGTTGTCAAGTTATATTGAAGGAAAACAGGAAATGCAAAATAATAAAACCTGAAAATGTATCGTAAGTGAAAGATAAAAAAAGCTGTGAGTTCAAGGCATTAGGATGCCTTGTAATATGGTTCATTGATGTGCTCTACAGGTTGCTGCAAAACCTGAAATATAAGCACAGAATTTCAAGTAGGTACTTTACAGCTGTGATATCCTATTAGTTATTATAGATACCACTGAGAATGAACTCAGACTTTGCTTCAGAAACAAAAGCTACTCTCAGTACTTTTGCATTGGTATAGCTGAATATTAATCCTGTCACCCCATGACTCTCAATTTTTGTGACTTCCATGGACTTGCACAAGTGCATGCTAAAAAGTACATTGTGCTTTTCTTTGAAACTATTGGGAAAGTTTTTCAAGTGGAAAATTTAAATAACTGATGCAATATGTCATATGAACAAGTAAAACAGTAATATATGTGGGACTGTACAAGCAAATAGATCATCTTTTCTCTGTCATCAGTATTGTCAATAGTTTTATTTATGATTTAAAAATCTACATAAATTATCAGAAATACTTTCTTTTCCTCCCAAAGTAAGCTAAACCTCCTTGTGTTCATTTTCTTTTTGGCACAGTTTGCTCCTTTTCAGTAAAGGCAGCCAAAATTCTTAAGTCTCAGAAGAATCAACATCCTTAAATGCTGTAATTTAGGTTCATTTTCACCAGAGATAATTAAAATATTTGCTTCCAGATTACAGAGTCTTTACATGCTGTTAATTTAGGGAATTGGTTTTCTCAACATTCTTATGCAAAACAGAGCTGGATTCCAGCTTTAAATAAAGGTGTGTGCCTGAGCATATGTAGAGGGTTGTCACCAGGATGTCCATTTACTTTCTGCAGGTCACCTGCTGCAGAACCTCACAGTAAAACCAGGGCAGTCCATCCAAACTGAGGGGGCAGTTCTGCACAAGCACACTAGGCAGTAAATCCCATTTTTTTCCCTAAAAATATGGATGTGAAGTCAGGAGCAGAGGATTTTTTGCACACATGGAAATTCTTTTCAAAAACCATAAAAGTAATCAAGATCTTGCATGTTGCAAAACCGGTGTGTAACCATTACAACCAAACAGAAACGCATAATTAATTGAATGCTAATTAAATACAAATCACAGTTTGGAAGGAGTACAAGTTTACAGCAGCTTTTCCGTGTTCTAGGATTACTTTAAAACTCCCCTTCTTCAGCTTGTGGTAACTCCCCTTCTTCAATTTGGGGTGGTAAGCAGACTATGGGTTTTCTATGGAAGGGTTTTAGATTTCTTTAAATTAATGTTTCATAAAATTTAACAAAAATCCCCTTGAAAAAACCTAGTTATAAAGTTTATATGCTTTTTTTTTTTTTTCTCTTTTCTGAAAGAATCTTCTGTCCTTCCAAGATCAAACTCTTGTGAACACGTGTCTTTCCAAACAACGTTCTCAAACTCCCAGAATATGCTGCAGTGGGCCCGGCAAGGGGCCCTGAAGATAATTAAGGGAGTGGAGCATGTCAGATGAGGAGCAGCTGAGAGAGCTGGGACTGTTCAGCCCCAAAAAGTGAAGGCTCAGGGGGATTTTATCAAGGTATAAATATCTAAGAGGAGAAGTAAAGAAGATGGAGCCAGACTTAGTGGTGTCTGCCAAGGGCAAGAGTCAATGGTCACAAACTGAGATGCAGAACATTAATCCTATTTAAATGTAAGAAGAAATTTTTCTTTTTCAAGCAAAAAAGAAAAGAGTGCCCAGAGAGGTTGTGGCATTGCTGTTTGTGAAGTTATTCAAACCACATCTGGACATGGTCCTGAGCAGCCTGTTCCAGCTGTTGCTGCTTAGAGCAGGGGTCTTGGACTCTATGATCTCCTGAGGTGCCTTCCAACATTAACTTTTCTGTGATTCTGTAAAATTGAGATATTATTCCCATGTTACACAGAGACACAGACTTGGCTAAATCTGCAAAGCCAGTATTTTTCTGGGTTCCCAAATATCACCATATACCCTGGCTTTGCCCCAGCCTGACATGGGGATGAAAATCATAACTGACACCACTCCTGCCTTGCAGCATGCTTTGTAGGATGGGAAGGGAGTCCTGGTTTGGGAGCCACAACAGCTGAGTTGGGCTGTGTGACCAGGACCAAGCCCTGAGTCCCTGCAGGCTGCAGGTTTGGATGCAGCCTGAATGGCTCCATTCAGAATTCCCATGATAGCACAGATGACAAATTTAGGGTCTTGCTACATCCCGTGAGATTAGAAATGACAAGCAAGTGAGATTACGTGTTTTCCATGATTGCCAGATCTTGGCATGCTAGAGACTTAAGGGAGAGAGGTTTTCCTTAAGAGAGGCATTTATCACACACTCTGGCCAGCTTTGGGCAAGATACTGTCTTGGAGAAGGTGTCAAAGTCCAGATTTCCCAAAACCTTAAGAGCTGGACAATTCATCTTCTCTCTCCACTGCTCTGCTTATGTTACAAGAAAAATTCAGGTCATGGGAAGTTTATCAAACAGCTATATATATACAGAATTAATTTATTTAAATAGAATTTATTATTTGGTAGGCCTGAGCACAAGCAAACACATGAATTTCAGAAAAGTTCACAATTGCATCCAAAGATGGGAATTGCCATTATTTGGGCATTCACTGAACAGAGAAGTCATACTCAAATTAATCAAAAGTAATTCAACAATTACAAAACCAGCCGGATGACTTCATTGTCGTTTGCCTCTAATGATAAATGTTTATTACAGATGGTGTATTTGTCTTCTGAGCTATTAAAACCCCGTTTGCTATATATAACTCCTCAAACCTTTCCTGTGAGATGAAGGATCCATCATGTTCAAAGAAAATAAGCCAAGCCTGTAGAAGTACCCCTCCCTATTCTCAATCAATGAAATCTGAGAGAGGGAGACTGATGAGAACAGCCTACTTTTCTGTGCGTGGCATTCACTGAATGTGAAAAGGGGTTTCAGCAGGACCGAGAAAGTAGCTGTTGTCATGACAGCACTGGGAAGCCCAGGGACTGAAAAGATCTTCATCAGCTCACTGCAGCAATGCTGTGCCAAAGGAACTGTGCTGCCTGTCTGCAGGCTGACAACAGAGCCAGGGGAATGCCTGCTTGTCAAACCTCCGTGGTTTTACTCTGCAAACTTCCCCACTCCTGGCCTCTGAAGCTGCAATACAGTTGCAATCTGGCAAAAATGGATCTCTCCCGCCCCCTCCTTCTCCTTCAATGCTCCCCACACTTTCTGCTTCTCTCTCAGGTTTAACAAGGACAGCACCCAGCCTTCTTGCACTCCCTTTTGCCTCAAAAATGCCGTGCTGAAGGCAGCTGTAGCCTGTAAAAAACCCAGTCAAACACCAGCACATTCTGCAGTCCAGCTCCATCGATGTAATACCTGCCACTCCTGCATCCTCAGTGCGAGGGGGCAGTGTGTCTGTGTGCTCTGGGGCAAGAGGCTGAGGATTTCTGTGGCAACATCTGCTCCTTGGGGCCATACCCTTGGCAAGGGTGGAACATTACCTGCTCAGCTCTGGGCACTCCAAGTCAATGCATTGCCTTTCACACTGAGTTAGGCAGCCCGTGGTCTGTGCTCACTGTAATCACCACAAGCACCAGTTTTGGGAGAGCTGCAAGACTGTTCCATTCCCAGTGGGGTTTTATTTTACAGAAATGACTAAAAATGGTTGCTGCATAGGTGAGATCCTCATAATTTAGATGAGGAAAGAGAAAGTAAGGTCTTTTTGGCTGTGCACATATTGATCGAGTTCTGGTGCTGTTCCTTTGAAGCAGTAGGAAATGAGAACATTTGGAAACTTGTGTTATGCCCCCACTGATTATCACTGGTGGAATGAAAACTGAGATTGAGTGCTTTACACCCAGTCTTGCAACAGCCACCTTTATTTCAAACTAAATGCTCAGAGATATGTACTCTCAGAGGAATTTTACAGGCTTTGTCTGAAACTTTGTCGTCTCTGGTATTGATTGCAAAATTCACATACACCTCAGTGGGGCCAGACTATCAAACTCAGCCTGAGAGCTGGGCAACTAAGGAGTTTGGAGGAACTCACAGAAAATCCTGATATCCTGATATTATTGATGGCTGCTAGGAGGTGGAGACTTGGCCCCTACTGCACAGGAGAGCCTAAGTTGCACTGTATTCAGAATTTCACCCTCCATCAGTCAGAATTTCAATAGTTCATAGGTCCACTCTCTCAGGAAGCCTGGAATATGTGGCAGAACTGGGAGATACAGATCCTAAATTAGCTCAATGCCCCAGTGATGTGCCCTGTGGATGCACTGCATGTCCTCTAATAAGGAAAGCAACGATTCCCCTCTCCTGAATTCTATTCCCAGCTCGGCTGCTCCCAGATTCTCCAAACAGCTGACTGCATAGGGGTGGGCAAAGCATTTTAGCATGTTGTTATGCAAAAATTTATGCATAGTTAGGATATGCTTAAGAGAGTCTCTTTCCCAGGACTGCTCTGAGGTGCAGTTGTTTGTCTTTGAAGCCCTCCAGTGAAAGCTGCTGTTAAACCCATACATGGGTTTTCTCAGCAGGGACAGGCCTGACTTTTAATGACATAATGCTTTTGAGTTCTAGTCAGTCTTTTAAAACTGGGTTGTTTTTTTTTTTTCAGTCAAGGTGAACATTATGTGCTTGATGATTATTGACTAGTGACACTATATTCAAGAAATAAATACTATCCTAACAAATACTATCCTATTTTCTAGGCAGATCAGTGCCCCAAAACAATCTCATAAAATACTGAAGTTTTAGTAGGAAAAGGGGCACTACATATTCTTGGCAAGCTGTTGCTATAGAGGCATACTGTCAGCAGCAATTTGGCTTTATATTGCATTTAAGCAGATAATTTATCAGAACCATCCTCTTTGCAGATGAATTTCTGTCTGGGTTTGGCAATGCTAAGCATTTGTTTCATCTTGGTGAAAAGTGGATTTGGCTATTTAAAACCTAGAAAATAAGGAAACTTCTCAGAGCTGATTTTAAATGTGGTGAATCTTACAGTCCATGCCTACATATCTTCCCATAAATTTAAATTGAGGAAGCTATTTGATTTAGATTGTGCTAGTGTATAAGAGGTACAACAAAGAGGGATGTATTATAAAGTGTAACTCAGGCACTGAAAGCATTAAGGTATCAGCTCTGTAGAGAGCCATGACCTACTTCTGCCTTGTTTCTTCCAAGGAAAATCCTTTGGCACCACTTCAGGACATGGTTTCTGTTCTCCCTGCTATGTTGAGGACCTGATCTCACACAAAAGTGCCTCAGACACGTTCACATCCCAGTTTCTCAAGCCCAAGTTTCATGTAGAGAGGAAGCAAAGCAGCCAATTTAAAATGTGACTTTACAGAAAAAACCCCAAACATTTTCCTCACCATCCTCAATAAAACATAAATTAAGTGCTGGACTTACAAGTGGTCCATGAACCACTTGTATTTCAGATTTTTCATAACAGTACATATTTTGGAGGTCTTTTGGATATTAATACAGTCAGATTTTGGGACTTACTTATATTGCAATAAGTGATCTCAGTCCAGCACCTGCACTGCACCGTTGTAACTCCTTTTGGAACACTGCATGCATATTCTTTTCCATTACATGCAGCATATTCTCATCAGCTGATGTTCTACAGTAAAACCTCAGCAACTCAGTTTATATCATGTTTAACAAAGTATGACAAAATAAATGCTGGTTTAAAAGCCATACAAATATCGAAACACAAAGCATTTGAAAGTTACTCCCCTCCTCCCTTATCTAATTATACTATTAATAAGCAACATGCAGAATTTCATCTGAGATGCAGGAACCACAAGAGACCAGATTCTCCCACAAATTTTCTCCTGTGTCATAATGGTTGCAGTGTGAGTGTGTTTAACTTTAAATCGTGCAACGTGTTCACCTGAAACCAAAAGGGCTGTTCCCATCTGGGCCCAGATCTACTGCATCAACACGAATTCTGTTGCCCTGGTTATGTGCAACTGCAGGTTAGGCCAAGAACACATTTTCTCTGTTTTGCAGTAATTTGTCTTGCGGTTCCAGTGTAATACCATTGTCCCCTTTTTATCTTTAATTGTTGCTGTGCACCGTTAAGCAGCAACATCACGATATTTAAAAGTCACTTTGTCTTCCCATTTGGTGAAGCAACCCCATTTTATGGGCTGAGGAAGGCTCTGAGACGTGGCTGCAACCTTGCAAAGAAACCTGTTTATGCAAAGTCCTATCAAGAACTTCTTTCATTTAGGTTAAAGGATCAAGTCCTTAACATTTGAAAATACACAATAAACACACAACACCGCATCATTGAGTAGGAAGGTTAATAAAAATACAGCCTGGCATTAACATTAAAAAGGCTCTAAATTTTTTCTTCACAGGTAATTAGTTCACACAATAAAATAATCTCCTTTCTTATCCTGAAAACACATGCATAAAACAGCTCAGATAACATCATTTACATACAGGCTGCTGCATCCGCATGTTAATGTCTGGCAGTGAAAAGTTCAGACAAGTTTGTAATCCCCGATTTCCTGCGCGTGCTCAGCACCCAGATTCCCAGAAGGAAGGGAAAGGGATACTAAATATTCCTGAGATGACAGGTCAGCTGCAGCCCGCCACATCTGGGCAGCTTGCACATTTACAGAGATTCTCAGAGCACGCTGTCTTTGACACTCCTGGAATTTTTTTTTTTTTTTTTTTTTTTAAACTCATCTTGGTGTTTGTTTCTTTTGTCAGTCACTTCTGGCCACGGCCATCACCCTGAGCCTATTGTGCTGCCGCCACTTGCTTTGTCCGCCTTGCTCCATCGGTGGTACTGGGAGCAGTCTGCATTCCCATTTAAAGCGCTATCATGTCACCCATCAGCGATCGCTCGCTTTCATCCCCTAAAACTCCCGTACAATGGCAACCACGCCGTGAGGACAAAGGGCCGGGCAGAGGGGGAAAGGGAGGGAGCTGCAGTGGGAAAGCAGCAGCAGCAGCAGCAGCAGCAGTTGCAGCCGGGCTAACTTTGTTCTCCCGGGGTCCTTCTGGGCGAGCTCTTGACCTTGGACTGCTAACATCCGTGCCCTTCATCTCCTGCTTCCCCTCCTAACAACTTCTCTGCCCAGGGCAGGCACTGGAAGGAAGCTTGGCTGCTTCTGCATCCAGGCCAACAGGTAATGACGGTGTTTTTCCAGCCGTGCCTATGGCCAGCTTCAGGAGAAAGGGAGGGCTGCGGAGGGAAAGCCTCCTTCTGCAGGAATACTGATCGCCAGCAGCACTTTCCAAAACACCAATCCAGCTTGCTGGGCAGCCTGAAAATCTCCAGATCTTCCAGCAGTTGTTGGAGGAAGCCATCCATTCAAAGCGAACAGTAATCCGGTTTGCTGCGTTCAAATGCGCAGGTACAGCACCCAAGGGTTTGGGAACCGCCTGGAGAGTCTGCAGCGCTAAAGCTTTAACAAGGACTCGCTCCCGTACACTGGCATCCTCTTAAGAGTTTGGGGCCATCAGCTGCAGAGATCTTAGACTTCACACACCGCCTCTGATTAATTGCCTGAAAATGTTCTGAAAGTCAGGGCTTCTGTTTGCAGGTGAAATAACTGCAGTGCTCCAGCCTGGGAACAGCCAGCCAGGGGAGGATGGATGGGAAGCACTCCTGTGAAATAGGCATGGCTCAAAGCAAGGCTTTAGAGTCCCACTTTTTACAAACATGACCCAGCTGTGCTCCTAGGGGTCCACGAGATTTTAATGAGGCAAAAATGATCAAAATGTCATGACCTCTGTTCTCCCTTGTCCTAAAATCTGGATGATGGAAATGAAGTGGAGCTTAGCTAGGTATATTCAGCTGATCACACAGAATGGAATAGCTTTAAGATCATGAAATAAAAGTTTTAAAATAAAAAGCTGTGAGGTCAGAGTAGTTATACCCCCAAATCAGCTTATATAAGCAAGTGTGGTTTTCCCAGGGTTGTAGTCTATGAATATTAAACAATTCCTCTTCACTAAGGCAATCTCCTAAATGGCTGAGGCTGGTTGGTTAATTTGTAGCTGCTACCTTGTAAATAGTGGTCAGGATTTCACACATTATCCAGGCACTTTGTCTTTATTAAAAATATTTATTATTTGTAGGCACAATATACTAGAAGAAGTAGTTACAAAAAATTATGGGTCTGTTGGCACAGGCTAAGAAAACAGCCAGGAATGTTATTCAAAGGTGATTTTGGTTTCCAGGCAATTTCCCTGATCACAAAATGACACCTCTAGCTAGACCTGACTCCTACAAGCTGGTTTCCTTGTAGCACCAGCCCTTGCATGGGCAAACTCTCTGAGACATTCTCCAGGTAGCCAAAAACCAAGCACAAAATAACATCAGGAAACATTCATCAGAAAGTTCAGATGTCTTTTTTCCTTTCTGTCTAGATATGACCATTTCAGTGTATAAAAAGCGTAAACCCAACAGCCATTAACAGCTGTTTCCTAGACTGGTGGATGAGCATGCTAAAAAAAGAAAAACAAAATCATTTGTGTTTAAAGCTAAAACATCTGAAACAGCCTCCATGTTCATGCTGACTTGGGAATTTACCAAGAAGAAAGTTGCACAGTATGAAGCACTCAACTTACATGTGTAATCAGTGTCAAGACTCACCAGAAATTCACATTGTAAAGAGGTGATTTATGAGTTGAATTGCTGAATTTTTGCAGTCTTTTTTTTTCCCTCAATTGCTTTGAAATCTACTGTCAATTAATGACAATTTTCTCAAATAAATTCTTAGGTATTTGTTTACATACCTACTAATTATTTTATTTCTAGTAAGGTGACAATTAATTAGAAAAAAGTTTTTTTCTAAATAGAATCCATTGCTGAAAATAAAGGAGATTTACATGCAAGTTACTTGGGAATCTTGGGTGTCTCTCATTACACGCTTTGATTCAATCTTTCAGGATGATAAGCACCTGCAGATTTTCACCACTCCAAACAAGAAACTGATTGCCTGGATTCATCTGCTCATGAAGGGACAGACAGCTGGGGTGTGGATAAGGCAGTTTTTCTCCAGATAAGGAATGCAGAATATTTTACACATTGGGCTGTAATGGATTTAAAGATGCAGAAGGCAGTCCAGTACAGCACCAGTCACTTCACTGTGACACAGACCAGATAACAACAGATGAGGATGAGGTATTTTCCTGAAAGTTTGCATTGAGCAAACCTCGAGGCTGTAAGTAAATCTTCCTTGTTCTACATATAAAGTTAAACATGCAGAGTCTGCTTTTTTTTCTTTCCCTTTTCTTTTTTTAAACAGTACTCATTTCACCTTCAAAAGAGCAAGAGGGTGTTTCCATTTTTAGTCTGAAATACTTTGAAGTATTCCCGTTCCATAGAACTGGGATCTGGATAGTATTTGACAAAAAGAAAAAATTAATTCCTTATTTTCATTTTGGTTTCAGTAATAAAGAAGTTAATGATCCCACATCTGGTTTTGTCCAGATATACTCTACAGCAGCCCACTGAAAACAGCACTGTTTGCTCATAGTTTTACTTTTATCCCAAACAGAACCTAATCCAGCCTAAATAAGTGTTCTTAAAAACATCCCTAGCCAGACTGCCAGATGAGGCAATTAGCAACCTCTGTGCTGATGCCACTTACCCAGAGCTGCAATTTAGAGGTGCTTGCAGTTTCACTGCAGCAGCCAGATAATATTTAGATAGACCTTAAAAACATTTTCTTTGGCATACCACAGAATAAAGAAACACCACAAATAAAAAAACAAAAAAAAAAACAAAAAAAAAACCAAAACCACCAAAAAAAACCAACACAAACCAAAATCTGCATTCCACAAGTAACATTTGAATGCTGACACATCTGGAACAGCTGGGTAACAAGTTGTGCATGTCAAGTTCAGAAAGCAGCTGCTTTTAGCCTTCGTTTTACGTCAGGATTTGTTTGCAGCCACCAGTATATTCTGTTTTATTTTGCAGCAGCTTCTTCAGTGTTCCCATATGGACAAGCCAAACAGCTCCTAGGATATACCAGCAAGCATATATAACGTTCTTTAGAAGAAATGAAGGCCAGATGTTGCTTTGTTATCTCCATGTGCATCCTTAAAAAAGTTAGATTAAGTTGTTTCAGATATATTATCAATGCCAGGTACAGGCAATTTGTTTATCAGCCGTTTAAATGTCAACTTCCTAAAGGACAGAAAATAACATTTTAACTTAGGATTCAAACTGATATAAGATTAAACTACCCTAGAATAACTTCAGAAAATAATTATAGCACAATCCAAGATCACAGGGACAAAACAGTACTGTGTAGAAAAGACATGATGAGCTGTTTCTGAGATCTGAAGGAGTACTACTTAAGGTTTATTAGAAAAGGAAAAAACAAAACTCCTCCACCTTATCTTTAAAATATAATGAGAAGTTTGAGGAAAGACTTATCCAAAAGCACCACTGATTAAAGGTCTTCTAATCTGTTGCTTTTCTTACCCAGGGTACAACTTAATCCACTAGTCTAAGTCCTAGAGAATTTATTAAATCTATTACTGACAGTGTAATTCATTAATGTTTTCACATATGCACTCCTGGTACATCCAGTGGATCCAATGGGAAGGATAAGAATTCTGTCACAGACTGTCCAATTAATGTGATTTAGATTGAAAGGTGCAAGTTTTTCTTTCCTGATTTCCTGAAAATACAACCTGATTGGATTCATTTTACAATGCATACTTCTAAGGAAATGCAAAGACTACTTTTTCCACCTCAGTGATAACATAAACAAGGTTTGAGTTTCAGCTGCCTGGTGAGGTCTTTCCCTTTGAGCCAGTCCACAACATACAAAAACTGCCAAGACACCAACTATAACTTTTTGAGTAATGTCACTTTATTAAGGGACTTTAAAGATTCACATTCTCTAGTAACCTTGGAACAATGCAAATGGTGAACAAAAGACAAAAATAGATGTAATTGGTTCTGAAAAGCATGAACATCTGTAGAGAATGTGTTGCATTATTCCTAAGGACTCTTGCTTTTGAAAAAAAAGCACGTTCTATATATACAAGTGTCAGTGCAATAGCCAATAAAGAAATCAGTCAGAAATATAAAAATATCCTAGATACAAACTCAAAATAGATGTTTGAAGGCTGACCATATCAGTATTCTGATATTTCTATATCTCAGGATTACGATCACTGGGATGAGTTATTCTGATGAGGTAAGAAACAGTAGATGCTCTGTGATAACACAAAGCCATACATTTATAATTTTTTTTTCCATAAGACAAAAAAATAGAGCACCCAATGAAACTCCAAGTCTTTGCAGCAAGTGCCCACAGGAAGTGAAATTATAGTCTATGATCATTACTACATTCCTGCATCATTCACCTTTGCTGTCTTTGTCAACAGTTCTATCAGCAAAATTTGCTCGTTCTCCCCACCTTGCCCAGCTCCATTATAAACTGCACATTCCTTGCAGATACACCAAACCAACAACTGCTTTAGACACAGGCAACGTCTATAAATGTCCAAAAATCACTTAGTCATTCTTTCCTTTATTGGTTGCAATTCTTTTCTTGGCAGCAAGGGCAGAAAGAGATTGCAAAACTTGACAGCAAACAGCTCTCTAGAAGGGTTAGGGAGAGAACAGGGCGTGTCCTATCTGCTTTGCCTCAGGTGTTCCAGTGATGCCACTGAACTTAAGCTTTGTGCAATAAAATCCCATTCCTCTTCTTTGCTCTGTCTTTTGGATGGAAGGATGCACTAATTTGGGGCTGCTGTTCCAAAAAAAGAGAGCAATGTGGTAACTTTTCAGCTCGATGCTGCCTGCCTGCATCATCATTCATCTTTCCTTCGGCCACCTCCTTCCACTGTGACCCCTCCAGGCTCTGCTGCTGAATTCTGATCCTTATTTTTTTTTACTTTTTGGAGAAAATGGCAGGACAACAGGTAGCCAGACAACATACTCTGTATCTTTGTGGCAAAGAGCACCAGGAAGAACTGGTGGCAGTGCTGGGAGTGCCAGAAGAATCTAACAAACACAAACTTCTACTTGGGGAGAAGGGCAATGGTAAAGTCATTTCAAAATGTGAGACAGTATCAGGCACTCCTCTATGGAAAAGCACAATGAATTATATAGCTTCTGGAACAGCAATATTAACTTGATCGGGATATGATTTGTATGATAAAAAAAAAGCACAACAGGAGCTGGCAGCTGCCTTCCTGTGAAACTTGCCTTACCACTTATGGTACACACATGCACTGAAGCACACAGCAGTTGCCTGAACCTGCAAAAGATTCCTTAGCTTTACATCCTAAGATTCAAAAGCTTTCCCTGAAATATTTTCATTTCGCTTACTTCTTTCCTAATCCTCTTTTGTCTCAGGCAAAATCAGGCAGCTGTGCGAGACGGAACAGCAAAGCTGGCAACATCTGTAGTGTGACAACACTTGACAGATTATTTCAGGTTTTCTTTCAGTTTCTGGAAGATGCTATGCAGATGCCAAAGCCTCCAGGAATCATCACACTTCTCTCCTTAACCCCACTGAACTTGGCAATCAGCGTTTGCAAATATTGAATTACTGCTCACCACACCCCACTAAGACAGGCTATTACCTCCTGTGTAAACAGGCAGGGAATGGAGGAGCAGAATGACTAAGTGATTATTCCAGTATCACAACACAAGTCTGGGAGAGCCAGGAGCTGAACCTGTATTTCTTGCATCTCAGTCTCAGGTTGTCTGTTTTGTTCTGTGTTGCAGCCTTAATTCTTTCCTGAAGAGGAAGACTGGGATCTCTTAAGAGTCTGTCACTGCTACTCTGGTTGACAGGTGATGTTGCCAATGGGGTAGGAATTGTTGCATTCCCCACATCAAAAGGTGGAACACAGTGTGACATCTGTTTGCTGGAAGAAATACTAACCATACAAGTCCTTAAGAACATCAACATTTATTTAATATGATATAAAAGAAATGGGATATGAACATTCGTATTTGAACAATAATAAGTGGCTTCTTATACTTACATCATATGTGCTCATTGTATAATATATACACAATGAACATAATTACATTTGTACACAAACTAAGTACTGGATTGAAAACCTGCTTATTGCTGTACACACCCCAACCCCATGAAGGAAAAGCCCAGTACCTCAAAATACCTACACTCCGTTTTAGTCAAGAAAAAGGAACCACTAACATTAATGTCTATGTTGACAGAAGTGTGGCAGTAACTGCTGACATTGCAACCTGACCAAGAAATCATTACAGCAGAAACAGGACATCTCTTACTAAGCAATAATAAAAATGGCACATTTTAAATATATCTATATGTATATATATATAAAAATTTTACAAATAAATTGTTAAAACAATAAACTGTAATGCTTAAAAAGTGTAAAACAAGGTTTAGTGGTGATATGTAAAATTAACCGAGTTATGCATCTAAAAGAAGCAAAAAAGTAAACTTATATGATCCATCATTAAAAGAACATTAAATTCTGAAGAGTTGCAAATTAAGTTCTGACTGTAGGCTGCACATTAAAAAGAGCCTTTGTTTTATGTGCACAGAAATCGTAGCAGCAAGCTGGTATCAGGAGAACAATCTGAAGGTTGTTGAGTGTACACGTGGGCCATTTAAAGCTCTCTTGGAATAAACATTTTCCAGGAAGTGATAAAACGATGCTCTGTGGCCGAAAGCATCAGAACTATGAATTTCATAGATTTAAAATATACTGTACAATATCTTCTCATATTTTCATAGGTCAGGTCCATACATCTCAGGCATGAATTGTTTCAACAGAAGCCGTTAGTGCTGGAAGACAGACACAGATTAAGTTACTCTATTTTAGCAACAGAATATCATCTAAAGAACTCAGGGGATTAAACACAGCAAAGAACTCCTGACCTCAGTGTAGCAATGTAGGTGTAGAACATAATAAAATATCCTAGAAATCAGTTGTTTCCAAAATCTGTTTTCCTGATGAATAATACTGCTGTCAAGATATTTCAACAGAAAGAGGCAAAGCCAAGATTTTTTTTTTCAAATTTACACCACTTTGAATGAAAGTCTGTTTACTCTGAGAGTTTTATCCTGTTACATATGGTCACCTCCAAACGCTCTTCACCTAAAACCAGTAATAATAGCAAAGATCCTAACTAGTCTTAGAAATGCAAGGCACATTTTGAAGAGAGATGCAGAATTATTGAGTTGCTATGCTGCACTGGCAGTGTAGTTCAAGTGCTCCACCCAGAGTTTGCTGTATTTTGGTAATTGCTGTAAAGACTTCTATAAATAGCTTTTAACAGTTCATTGGTAAAAATGTTTCTGAGCTTTGAACCCAGGTGCTGTATAAAATTTCATTATCCTCCCATTACTCAGTGCAAATGCAATGCTTAAAATCTAACAGGGCTGGTGGTACACACAGAGATTTGTCTCTGCAAATTAAGGGCTGTGACAAAAAAGAAGCCTTGTGTTAAGGGGTTTCTTCTTAGTCCTACAATATCCTGTGCCACCAATTTCCTATGGCAAATTCCCCCGGCATCGTGCCAAGAGTATCATTTTTCTAACTGACTGTAAAAGCCAAGTATAGGTATTACCTCTTTCTTCCCTGAAATCCACTGTACATTTTCCAGATGTTGCCTGAAAAATTTGGGTGCATATGACCAGGGCTGATCCTACAGCCTGGAAGTTCCCTTTGCCACTTAGGACTTCTTGAAAATGAAGGATGCTGAATTCCTGTGTGTTAAAAGATGTGCCAAAATCCCTCAGCAAAGCACTGGAATACTGGAACCACAGCCCCAGAAGGTAAAGGGCAGCAAGCACTGTGCTCCATCCATCTCCTCTGTATGCTAACCCCAGCTCATGGCACAAATTTGTTTTGGAACTCCAAGGAAACAACCAACACAGGCATTGAATGCAGCCATGTGGAATGTAGGTGCAGTTAAGAGCTTTCCCCAACTCAATCCAAACACTGAACAGCCACAAGGGATGTGCTGGAAGTTCTGGAATCCTTTCTCCATCAGGGTGAGGCATGTGCAAGCAGGGAATCAGACTGACAAGTGCCATTCCAGATGGACCATTCTGTCATAACCAATTAAAGCCTCTTTAGGGACTTTTGAGCGTGGAGTTGTCCTGAACACAGAAATGCTTCACCTGCAGAAGTGGCTGTGGGGATACACCTCACCAAGGGTGTGGGAAGAGCCTTTTCCTATTCATTTCTATTTTATTTACCATAAATCCTAAAGGAAATGAATTTTCTGATCTGATCTTCTGAGCTGAGAGCAGCTTAATGCAATTGGTGATAGATTTCTGGTTGCTCCTCCCTTCCTGACAGATGCCCTGTGCCTACAGACAGAACCCAGCAGTGCAGTTTCACTTTCATTACTGACCCAAAACTCAGCTGCATGGGGGGAATGTTTGTCCTATTTAAAAAGGAGATGCATGGTAAACGTGTATATATTTATACAGTATATTTATAGATAAAGATAAACATTTATATTTATAAATATATATATATTTATAAATATATTTATATTTATACAGTTAACCTGAAAAGCAATAACACAAAATCAGTAATTCCAGAAGGAAAGTCTCACTCTTCTTTTTTTTTTAAATAGTTCTGTAATAAACATTTTGAATAAAAGTACAAAAATTCAAGCTAAATCTAATCAAGGCAGACCACACCCATCAGGAAGGCAGAAGCAGTGTCAGGACTGAATGTGAATATGGCATTTTCCACTTTCTCAAAAGGAGAAAATATTTTAATAACATTTTAATAATTTTCCTTTTTCCTTTCTTTTTAAGGAGTATAGTTTCTTGCCCTTAGTTCGTATTAGAAAGGTCTCTGTGATGAGTAATAAGTCTAATTTTGCTAAAACAAAACACCTTGGCAATTGAGACTGAGACAGTAAATTTTAAAAAATGCATTTTCAGATCTCCTCATGCTAAATGACTGAAAATGTCTCAATTTTAAATTGTTCTTGATTTTAAAGCTTTCTTAAGTTACATTAGCTATGACATTTAACATTGCCATTGAAGCAAAGCTCATTCTTTTAGCAGAAAGCTTATTAAAACAGACACTTCCTGAGAACAAAGAAATGTGGATTGATTTAAATGCTGGTAAAGTGCTGAAGCATTCACACTGATATCCTGCTAATTTTGTTGAACACTTGCCCAAGCAAACACGAACTTAATATTTCCATTGCCATTCATTAAGTAAGTGACACCACAGGTAGAAAATGTAAATCTAGCCTAACTCATGCTTTCTAACTTGATTTCTAGAAGCAATCACCCACTATGGCAGGAAAGAGGAGCTGTGTAGGGCTTTCTCTATAGAAAGCAAGAAAAAAAATAAGTTTTGTAATTGTTTGTTTCTATGTCTTAAGCCATGAATTCTTCAGGCCATTAGCCCATTCCCTCCTGTGCATCACCAACTCTGAGCTCTGGTTGCCCATTTTGCCCATGACCATGGCTGAAGCATCAAGACTTATCTGCACCTGTGCAGTGATGCTCATGCCTTAACTCCCTGTTTTGGAACAGCTCAGGCTGTTATTTCCAAGGCTATTACTCTGCCAGTTGTGGAGAACATGCTTGATAAACCAATTAGCCCTTGATAAACCAATTAGCCCTTCCTCTTTGTAGCTGGACAGAGAATGCACTCCTTGCAAGCAAATCAATACACAAATTTATTTTTTTTCTGGCTAATTTACATTCAACACTGCAGGCAACTGTCTTGCTAAGTATCAGATGTTTCTCACAAAAATAACAGCATGGAAATAACCTGGAAGAATGTTAGGAACAGAAGAGGTGGGAAAGAAAGCACGTACTTCTCTGTAACTATACACACATGAAATGGGATCCTTCTGTGAGCTGTGTCTGTGTGGATGGAGCTGGTGACAAGGACGATTCTGGTGAGGAAGGCAAACTTTTCACTGCCAGTCATACAGCAAAAGAAATTAAGAATACAAGTTACAAGAGCCATAATAAAGATCAGCTTGAAAAAATCACCATTTCAACCCATAGCAAATACAAGCAGAAACAAATTAAAGCTACACAAGTAAAGGCTTAAATTCTGATTAGCACAAAAAGCACAGCTTCAAGGGAGAGCATAGTTGATCCTTAATCAGGCTTAGAAATAACTAGTAGAATAGCAAACACAGGAATGCTGATGTTTTATGTTGCCAAGAAAGAGAGGAAAAAAAAAAAAAGTAAAATTTAAGTAGTTGGGATAGGCCCAGACCCACCTTCATATCCCAGCTCAGATTAACTCAACTTTTTTATTCTGCTGAGCAGTGCAAAATATACATACAAGTTCTGGTTTAGATTATCAAGTCACAGAAAAGAATTGCTGACTGCACTACAAAGGTCCAGATCACCTTTTATATCCATAAGTTGAACCATTTGGCTTACTTAACCATTCCCATCAGCAAATATGCTAATAATGTCTTGAATTCTATCTTCTCCCTTCTTCCTTCCCTACTCACTCTTCCCTTTTTTTTCCTTCTTTGCACACAGTTTTGCTTTATTTCACTCTTCTCTTCTTGCAAAATAGTCCACCACCAGTCATTGTACCTGTCAGGTGCTGTTTTCTGTTTTCTTCATCTTTCTTACTCCTCAAAATGTGGCCAAACTGGGGTCTTTTACTTGCTAGTTTAAAACATTGGAAACTCTCAGTAATTCCACAATTTTGGGCATATCTAAGGTCACTCAGCAGCAGGGAGTAATGGTAAAAAAGTCTACACATACCCAGGACTGAGATGAAAAAGGAAGGATTTGCTCCAACCAACAACTACAGTATGACTCAATTTCTGGCAACAGTTATTTAAATCTCTGAATTAGCAACTATAAAAGTTATATTAAAACCTCAGAAAAATGGAGTTTCTGTAGCTGTCCGCTGGGAAACTACTTTTCTGTGCATTATAAAACTGCACACTTCACATGCAGACTAGCTCAGCATTTTCAATTCACAAGGGCTTCAGAGCATCAAAAGATACAATGAAAATGAAATAAAGTTTTACATATGTACTGGATAAGTTGTGCTTCAGTCAAACACTTTTCCATACCTGCTGCTGCCTGATTTCCTTTTGAAGACTGTGCTGCTAATTCAAATGAAGACACAATCCCTTCTTGTTCTTGAACACTGAGTATTTCACTTTCTTCTGAGCTGCTTTTGGGTTTGTGGTTTGCAACTGTGGTCACACTCCGCAAGCTGCTTAAAAAAAAGCACAGCATTTAGAATGTGCTCTAACTTAATTTCAGGTGTTAACCACTAAGTATAGGAGCTATAATTTAATTTTCTCCTGTTAACAGAAAGAAGTTGCAACTTGCAAGTCTGGGTAGCATAAATTAAGCAGGCATTTAAAAACCCTTCTAATCTTGTGTAGTTACACTTTTAAAAAAGCACCGGGGATTTAATTCCTTTCCTTTTTGCACTCTTGCAGTTTCCTGCTGCTGGAGGGTTCTGTGACAAAGTTATGACCTATTGTGAGAACTCACTTAGGACATGCAGTACAACTTACACCAAAGCTAGGAATTGTGAGAAAGAAATATCAAGACATAATATCCCTCTAATTCCACAATGCTGCAGAGCAGTGAGGTAAAAAATAAAGCAGGAGATGTAGAATAAGATTTTTAGTTTGCTCCTAAGTTAATCAGCAATGAAGAGCATGCTATGGAAGCACTGGCTGGAGTGTTCATAATAAATTGATGCAAACCTTGAACTACATTATTAAACACATTTTGGAGGCCAAGACAAGGATTATGAATGCATTCTGTTTATAACTGGGACAACACTTCAAAATAAACATTGCTTCACCCACCAAGTCCTCAACTCTGACTGAACCCCTGCAGCAGTCAAGCCTTTCACTAGATTTCCCTATATGTATACCTCTCAAAACCATATAAATAAACCTTTTCAGTATTTATGGCAATTGCCTGGTCCATTCAGCTAATAAATACAGCATGCAAGTTTAAAATAGCCTCTGAACATCTTGTTTGATTTTTACCTTATATCACCATCATGTGTTTCTTCCAATTTATTTTTCTTTTCTGCTTTCTCTTCATTACTCCCTTCTTTTGAGTCAGATACAACATGTGCATCTGATAAAATATCATCAGTTTTTGACAGCTATAAAAAAATTGAAATCATGAAACAAAAAGCTGTAACACATACTAAGTGGCAGATAAGAAATACAGTACCAGGAAACAGTTTTATTAACAGACAAATTTTGCCATCATGTATACTTAGTAACTCAGAATTACATAACTTAAGAAATTTTTATCAATACCATGCAGGTTAATAGAGTTATCCTAAAACTTTTACCAGAGGCCAGGGGCAGGGTTTGCCTTAATAACTTCCAGAACTTATCTGAACTCTTTGGATTGCAGCCTGCCTGTTTTTTCATGCTATCCCTCTCTTCACAATGCCAAAAAAAAAAATTCCAGATGCTGCAATATTTTGCTGATAAGACTGAATGGTGCTCCTAAAGCCTGATTACATATAAACAATTTGAGTGTATTACACAATTTTCCTTTTGAAATATTTGCATATTTAACAAAGCAACAGTTTCTCAATAAGGAAGTGCTTCTAATGGCTAAGAATAGAAATTAGTAATTTGATTTTATACCATTCTCCATCAGATATATACAATTAAAAAACTAAATATAAAATAGGAAAACAAAAGGATGATTAAATAAAAGAATGATTAATTGAGGAATATGGATATAGAAGAAAAAACCTCCACACAATACTTAAAAAAAATATTAAACTATAAACAGGATATGACCATGTACAGGCAAGTCTAGTAATCCATTCTTCACAGTCAGTCTGGTTTTGCTGAGTGTTAAGGGCACTTTAGTACCAGAAACACCAAGGTAATTCCCTGCCAAGTGTGTTTCAAACTATTTCAGGGCAGAAATTAAAGCAGTGAAAAATACCTAAAAGTACAGGAACTGCCTAGTTCCATGTGTAATTTGTTGTGTCAGCTTTACTCTGCTTCCTATAAACCATTTGATGCACTACAACTGACCAAACAAAAACTCAGGAGCATTAAATAGCTGTCAAAAATTCCACTGGGGTAGCCTAAGCAATGAATATGTCAATGATTATTATTTAAAGACCATATAAAAGAAAATTCAATGTCTCAGTTATAGACAGATCCCATTGAATTTTGTGGTTCTCTATACTATATTGTATTTTCAACAAGAAGTTTTTATCTTCCAAGCAAAAGGTAACTCACTTTCCCATCCTGTGGTGTGTGTGTCTCAAAATAGTTTGTTACTGCAAGACAAGCTGATGAACAGTTTAATAAGGAATAGTTCTGTACCTCTTTAGTAAAACTTGAATTATGTTCTGGATCTCGATCATTTTTCAGTTGTGCTATTTCTTCTCCAGGACTTCCATTATTTTGTTTCAAATTATTTTCTCTACTGGTGCTCTCTAGCTCTTTCATGCTACCAGATACTGTATCATCCTTTTTCCGATTCTGAGGAACAAAATTGGCACATGGACATATTGTTACAAAAGTTATCGCAGTCTCAGTTCTGAGCCTTGTGGGGCCCTCTGACTGATTAAAAAAAAAAAAAAAAAACAACCCAAAAAAATCCAAAACCTTGAAAAAAACCTTAAGCATAGATTGCAATAAGGAAAATGGAAATCATTAAGGACTAGGAATTTTCTCATTTTTGTACCTTTCAAAACAGTTCAGCCTAACATTTCTTTGTCTGCAAGATTATTGTACTTTCTGTCCCACCTTCCTCTCCAGCATTTCAATGTCACCCTTATCTTGTGAAATTTCATTCATATTTAGCTCAGTCACAAATAAGCTTAGCAGCATTCTTACTTGCATTCATAAGCGCTGCTCTTTTTATAAAAGAGAATATAACTTTATAACTTTTTCTGGTTTAAGAACAAAAATTGATAAAAATCTGCTTTCAGCACAAAATTCACAGTGCACCTGCATGAACTTCCTCCAATTATCTTGGGTATCCTCCAAGCCTGTGGTGTGAACTGATTTAATAGAGGACAACACAGTATCTGATAATTGCAGAGGATACTAATTATTTCTTAAAAAAAAATAAAATCCATTGGGCAGAGAATAAGTTGATATAAAAATTTTGAGGAAGGACGGTAGAGGTGACCTAAGATTGTGAACTGTGAACATGATATTGGCAGGCCTGAAGGGAGGCTCATCTGAAAACTGGAGCTGAGAAAAATAGGAGCCATGGAAGCAGTAAATCTCAAAGCTGAACTCCTGTGATCTAACACATGCACTCTATTAAGAGGAAATTCCACCTAAGTCAGTTCATAAATCAGTGTCTTTGCTCTCCTGAATTAAAGTATGCACCCCTTATAATCTGCTCGTCCCAACAACAGTTGTGAAGCAACTTCCTTTTGGATTATGGTAATCACTTCAAAATTACACAGCAGGTCATTTATAAAATCCTTTTCCCCCTCCAATTCTTAAATAACCAAACCACAGTTGAAAAGACTTCCAACAGTTAATGCCATTGCACCATTTTTCTAAAAATCAATAGACATAAAAACTATGCTTTTAGAAATAAAAGCTATTACTCAGCATAATACTTCATCCTGGGGCTTTCTGCCAAATAGCATTCTGGAAGAATTAAATTTATGATAGAAAAAGTGACTTTGTAATGTGGACTATTAGCTAGATATTCAATTAAGAGATCTTCTCACTTACTCTATAAATTTCTTCTCATCCACAGAGGCCTGATTTCTCAGAGGAGACTGAGGAACATGGTGCAATGAACAGAATTACTCTGAGTTCTGGCTCAGATTTGGCCCCACTCTGCTGCCCAGGTGTGACACACAGGACTGCAGCTCCCTCACCTTGAGTATGGAACAACACCACAGGGGAGAGGCAAAGCTTAAACTTTTCTTTTCAGTAAAAAATACTGAAAGAAACATCTGCAAAGCTTTGCTTGGCACAACCTCTTCTTGAGAAAGGCAGAGTTAATCACAGAAATATTTGTAGGAACTCCCTTCACATATAGCATTCCTGATGTCAGCCCAAATGCAGATGCTCTACTGCAAAGGCTAAACTGGAATTTGGAGTCTTCAGGGGATGCAAAGTTCTTGAAGAAAAAGTAACTTTTGTATAGCTCTGCAGCAGCTTATCCTGCTGAGTGGGAAAAATACCAACCCAAAATGCAAAGCTGAAACATCTTTGGAAATACCTGATTTCCTGACACTGTAATATAGTTAATATGCTTTTGGAAAATGAGATGTTTAAATGCCTACAAAACAAAAAAATAGAAGGCATTTCCGTACCAGTAAAAAAGCAAATAATAATATAAAAAGGCCAGTAAACAGTGTGGTCTGAAGAAAAAAGTATTCCAGAAGATTAAAAACCCAAAGAAACCAAAAACCAACCAAAAGTGAACTCCATTAAGCTACTGGAAAAGAAAACTAATTTGAAGTATCTAGAAAGTAGTAGGCTGCCTAATATCTGCTATCCTGTATCTGGGTTTGGTTTGGCTTTTTGGGTTTTGTTTTTGTTTGTTTGTTTTGGGGTTTTTTAGATATATATTCAGAATAGTATTTCCTGGTTAATGACATGCAGTTATATCTTCCTCTTGTCTCCCCATCCTTTACCCATGAATAAACTTTTTAGGCAAATAAACAAGTTTAAGAATGAGTGAAAACAAAAGTGTGGGTTCTACTTCAATGTATTTATGGGCTCAAACACCACAGCAGAAGAGCACCACTTAGGAGCTCTGATCATAAATATACATTCCTACCTAAAAATGTTACAGATGTTTGAATACATCACAGGCAGAAAAATCAGCATTGACTTCATTTCAACATCAATGGAGTCACGATTCTCCCTGATCTTGTTTTTAGTCACAAACCTTGCAATTTCAACTTGTTTGCTAAATTTGACCAAAACACCCCGCCCTGTTCCCAAACATCACAGTGCACAATCAAATGAATGTGGATTTGAGCTGTTTGTTTACCAAAAAGGCAAAGAAGTGGCTTCTACCATTAGGTGTAAGCATGAAGGTTGTCCTTTTTTGTCTGTGACTCCACATTTAGTCTCAAATCAACTCCTTTGGTTTTTAACTGGACACATCAAAGCTTTAGATCATTGTGGGACCCACCTGTGCCAATTTGAGTGGATTATCCCTGACATAGGACAAGCTCTGGGAGGGAGACTGCTCTGAAACACCAATAATATTGAGTCCTTTCCTCTTCTCTCTCAGACAAGCTTGTTGGTGCCTCTTTATTCTTTCCATCTGTTCCTCCACAGTCATTCGAGGCCGTGAGCCTTCTGCAAGGCACAGCTGCTCCACTGCACTCCTTGGTCTTTCCTTAAATGGAAGAAAAAAAAAATAATATATGTATATGTTTCAACAAAACTAAGATTTCAGACTAGTAACTTAGCAGAAGAGATCACCTAATGATTTACTAAAGAGCAGAAAAATAGTGGGCAAATAAAGACCTCCTATGTATGTGGAAAAAACCAGTACAAATACCAATTATCAATAAATGAACACTGAAATTCAAAATAAAAGGAAGGAATACTTTGCTCTTCTGAACAGTAACATTGCCATCACCAACAATAAACATCAGGAGAATGAGTAGATGCTCTCTAAGCCACCCTCTCAAGCTGACACAATTTACCAGACATTATAAAACTGGCAAACACAAGATATTTGATTGAGACAGAAACAGAATTGAAATTTAATGATCCAGGACATTTATGTCAGTTGATCTAATAGTAATTTCTGCATTTTTATTTCAAGAAAAACTACAGCTGGGCATCATTTAACTGCAAGTGCAGGCTGAAACAAAGTGAATTTATTACCGCTTAAAAATCTGTAATTCTAAGCATTGTATTTTTCCCAAAATAACACCCATTTACATAATCTTTTCTTGAAATTCACTGGTTATCAGGCAGATTTGTACTTTTTATGACAGATGAAAATGACTTCAGGCTAACCAGCTGCATTCAGTACATTTAGAGGAACTGATTTCAGTTATGAAAAGTGGTATTCTCTCTCCTCTCCCAGTCTTCTCACAACTTCTCCTCTACTATTTGTGCTGTAACTATGGCAAAAGTTTTCCTCTCTTTTGCATGAACTACATGTAAATGTGTGTCTTTAACCCAGAGACTACAGAACTGTCCAATCTGAAATTTCAGGCTTATTAGCTGCATATTGCTTACTACATCCTTATTTCGTGGCTGCTATTTCCCGAACTGTTTTAGCATTGAAATAAATAAAAGCCTGTGTTTGTTATAAAGGGGCTGTTCAATTGCCAAATACAAGTGTTTGAAAGATGCTTCATGTGCTTTCAACTCAAGCCTGAACTTCAGAAGATTTACCATTTAGCTCTTGCCCAGTTTGAGGGTCTCCATGCAGTTTAACATGCACAGCATTTATAATTTTATTATTCTTTCTACAGCTGTCTCTGTTAGGATTTTGGATGTTCAGGACTTTAGACTTTTTGTGTTTTCAGGTAAAGACTTTTAAGAAAACAGTACATTTGACTGAGGTTGTAGTGAAAGTTTCTTAGATTGAATGACAGAACTGAATTATAAGTGTGCAGTTTAAATAGAAGTGTGTAATATCACATAGTGGAAAACTCAGAGTTTAAAGTTTTAAAATATAGTAATATATATAAAGCTAAGATAGAAGTTTTAAGTCAGTAGCTAGTCTTTTTTCTTCACCTTCTTCTTTACTTTTTTCTTTAGGGGTTTGAGTGGGATTTTATAATTAGACAGAAAAGTCTGCATTGTGGGACACAAAGTGATTAGTCATTGAGTTAAAAGTAAAAATAATTTAAGTGTCATTTCTTAATTAAATAGTTTTTCTTTTAAAGACTTTGTAGAGATAAATATGGAGCCATTTTGTAGTTTATTAGTAAAATGTGGTAGAACTCACAGCTTGTAAGACTGTAATATAGATAAAAAATAATAAACATCTGAGTCCAAACAAAATACCATCCTCAAGTGCTTTCAATTCCAACCCTGACACACGTGAAAAAATCCCAAAAGAATCCAAGCAGTATAATTAAGTATGTAATATACTTACTTAATCTAGTATAATGCTTCTATAACAGTGATTTTTCTTTCTTTCTTTCTTTTTTTTTTTTTTTGTAAAGATAATGAAAATAACTTCAACTTTTGGAGTAACTACCAAACTTAAAAATGAACAGGTCCAATACTCAAAGGTCATTTTACAGTACCGTTCTTAGATCTAGCTTCTTATTCTTCCTCAAGGTGACATAGGATGCTATTGTTGAGGACTCTGGCGTTGGGGATTTGGTTCTGGGTGGTACAACTCCCACAGGGAAATGTGAGCCTGCAAAACAGCAAAGCAACATACTGAGTGCTATGCAAAACACTGCCAAAACTGCTGATTTGTTTTCTAGGAAAGACACATTGTCAGCCTTGGGAACTCTTCTCCAAAAGGCAGATTCACAAAGTGGTGCTGAGAGTTGATGGGTGCAGATATTGGAAGTCCAGCCAGCTCTTGGATGGCCTGGTTTGTGTGTGCACACCCATGCTCATGTCTGCTTGTGAATGAAATCACTCCTGAGCCTGCTCAGCTGGTGAGTGAAAACAGGAGCTGAGGATATTCTACTATAAAGCAGCAGTTTGGGTCTCTTTTAGACATAAAAAAGGATAAAACACAGCAGAATTCCATTTTCTTTTTGTGCCACCTTTACATACCACACGGGTCACAAACATTCCTCTGCTCTCATATTTGACATGATCCCATTTCTCTTTAATTGCTGATGTTTGAAAAGAGAGGAATATGGCTGGCATGAGAAGTGTTCAGTACTGTAACCATACTGCACAACCACTAGGAAAACCTTTTTAAATTTCCTCTGAAAATATTTATTTTCAGAACCACCCTAAATGAGAAACTACCATCATTGAAGTATGACTTCTTAAAGCAGCAAGGTAGAAAAAACTCAGAGATGAGCTGCCTTTAAGTTTTTTCTCATCAGCTTAAAAGTTTAAGACAGAATGGCATAAAAATGTTTCCTCTCATGGCTTACACACTATAACAGAACTAAAACAGTCAGAAATGGTTACATTTTCCTACTGCATGGGGATTGTTATTATGAGTGAATGCCCAGAATAAGAAATGCCTGTTAGAAAATTCATATGCTCATGATAAAACACAGCTATGATAAACAACACACTGAAGGGAGTTTTAGAATATACAGAGCCTCTCACTGCTTGCTACCATTGCAGCTATTCTGTTCCACACCTCTAAACATTATTTATCTTACAGGAATTTGCACTATTGCTTTCCCTGACTGAGGACTGTTTTTCTACAAATGGACAAAATAAAATAATTTCTTTCTTTGAGACAGAAAGCAGATTAGGGTGCTTAAAAAGTGTTGGATTTCTTTACATAGTGCAGATTTTCTCATTTTGTCTTTATCATTACTTTACCTCTTGACATAAATTACTGTGAATAATAAGAAACATCACAAGTCAATGAAACCTAAGCATATTGTCAGAAAGACAAGTTTCTCAATTTAGGTCATTGATGATTAGCAAATCTCAGGATAAATATTCCATTTTCTGCCACCAAGTTAACAGAAATTTAATTATGTGCCTTAACATTGTATCTCAGCAAATACCCCAGAGAATCTGAATTGACAAATTGTGTGGTAAGTGCAAGCTTAATTATATCACAGGGCCATCCACATAGTTTATACCCATATTGTATGTTAACCTTAGTTTCAAAAATCTCTATGACCATTCTGATGAAAACAATATCTTTGTATAATCATAATTCTTGGTAAGATTCTGGTACCATTGCATCAGCCTGCTCTGTAAATGCTCAGTCAAAGCACCAGAAGGCAGAAGGCAGTGATCCTGCTGGCACTGGCAAAATCAATACTTAGGCTAAAAAAAATTAGCTAAGTTTAGGTAGTTTTCATGAAAGCTCTTAATACGGTTTTTGGGAGGTGCTAAAGCTGAGCATTTTCCTGAAGTCACCTTTAACAAACTATTCTGTGTGTTTTAACAAACAGAATTGAGAAGCACTTCCTGGTAAAAGACTCTACCAAGCAATTAGTAGCTTTCATGGGAGCTAGATGAAGAGAAGAATCTAAAGCATTTAGCAATTGCAAAGACCTTTATTGTCTGTACACTCCAAGGTCATGATCATTATTCCTATTATATCAGAGGACAGAAGGCAATTCAACAATTACAAGATTAAAAAAAAAGAAAAAGACATTGTTTCCCTGCCTTATGAGAGCCTGAAAATTCTGTGGTGCTGCCTTTTTGGACGTTCCAGCGACATAACATCAGGAGCTTGATTCAAAAACTGAGTAATTGTTCAAGGGCAAGAACATAAAATGGGTAATTGTTCAAGGGAATGGTGTGTGGGGAATGTGAGTGATGTGATTAGACATGGTGTCAATAAGGATTTCAGGCTTGTTGGTGAGTGTAATGTTTGATTTTTCTGCGGTGTAATTGACTGAAATTTCTCTCGTCATATAATTAAATCATTATTTTATTGTGGAAGCTGTTCCATCAAACTGAGAAATGGACAGGCTGCAAAGGCACAAACCATGAGGCAGCTTCTACAACACAGCTGAGCTCTGCACTCCTTGTGAGAAAGCTGAAAGGTCGCAAACACCATGCCTGGGGACAAACCTTTAGCAGAAGATTCTGATTCTGAAACTGGCTCTGTTTTTTCTTCACCATTTGACTCGTCCACTTCTGCTACTGTAGTTAACTCGGGTTCACTCTTATAAAGCCTATAATCAGGACCCTGAGGAATATCAAGGGATGAGGTAAATAAACAGGCACTTTGCTACACGTATTTATGTCTTAAGACTCAAACCATTTAGTGATAACTCTGCTCTCACTTGAAGACAGTGTTCCATCCTTCAAGTGGTAAGGCAGAAGTGTTTTCTGGTAGTTAATCTGAGTAACAACATTTGCACACAATCAGAAATTACAGGAAAGAAATTGCCATTAAAAGGCAGAGTTGTGGGTTTTTCTTTTAATGATCTTCTGGAAACAAATTTCTATAAGCTTCAAAAACTGAGCCCAGAGATTTTTAAAGAACTAGTGAGGAGAAGAATCTAAGTTTATGAAATTTAAGTCTTAAGACATTTTATATATGCAGAGAACACATGACAGGAGAATGTGAAGAGCAAATGATGCAGCTATAAACAAAATCAAATAAAAGTGAAACCATAACACAAAAGTAGCCAGATGAGTAAACAAAAATGGTGACTGTGCAAAGGAGGGAGGATGCTTCAAGAACAACGTGGCAGTTGAAGCCACTTACACAGTAAGATCCATTTCTCTGGTATCCTTGAACTTGGTACATCTTCTTTTCTTCTGTCAGATGTACTGGGCCCCTGCTATAACAGAGCAAGGAGCTGCTATCACTGGGCAGAGGGGGGATTATGGGAGGATGCTCTGTAAAGTCATAGGACCGAGGGAGTGGAGGACGAGGTGGGACTACTTCCTCTTCCTAAAGATTGTAGAATAGTCACCTTATTTAGACGTGTGCACCTGGTACAGTTATTTATAACTTAAAAAGAAAAATATATTACCATGGCTACAGCAGCTATAGATTTTGCAGTTAAAGGGACAATGTCACATTTAACAAAAAGGAAAAAAATAAATCAAACACCTGCACTTTCTGTTGGACACATACAAACTCTCTAAATCGTACTTCTAAAAATTAAATCCATTATCTTTTGAAAGATTTTTACATAAGTGAGACTTTTAGAAAGTTCTGTAAGCCAGATGTATATTGCACACACTTTAGATAACCATGACAATGTCCCTTTAAAACTGTAACTTCTAGCCAGATTTTCAGAGGAATTGAACATTTGGGAGCTCCCACAGTCTCAGCTCTTCTTGTGGGTGCTCTGGCCATCTGAGAACCAGGCTCAATATCTGAATAAACATATAAAGCAATGTATTTCTTCCCATGAAAAGTGTGGTGGGTAGAAAGCATATCCATAAATCAGGGTTTATATTTCTATGTTAAGAGCCTAGGGAGAGGAAAAGGTAAGAAATGGAAAAGAGAAACATACCAGTGAGAATACAGAGACACAGTACAAATGAGTGTTAGAATTACTAGTGGAGGTATCAGTCTTTAAAACTAGTTCAAAATATGGTGTTTTTACAGAAACATACTGAATATATCCTTCAGACGTCCTTAAAATATTCACGATAATGCTGGTTTTTATCACAGCCATATTACAACTTCCATAATGCTAAAATAGTAAACATGCTAAAACCATACCTCATTTTTATATTTAATAGAAGAAAATGTCCTTGATACCATGATGCCTGTTTGGGGGAAGGGGGAAAGGTGTGGGGAAAAAAAAGAGAAAAATGGTTTTCAATAAACAGCTTTTAAAGTATGAACTATAGCCTGTTGCTATCAGCCAAATACACCAAGCATCAACTTAAAGTAGTATTTGCTTTGTTCTTTTCTTAGTTATTGTGCCACTTTTTCAAACATACAAAATCAATGATGGAGCTTTTATTTAAAAAATTTATATGATCCAATTTAATTTCCTAGTGCTTACCTGCCTCAGAAGAGCTTCTTTGCTGTTTGTGTTTAAGTAAACCCTCCATGACATCCTGAATTCTCCACAGTTCCTTCTGAATCTGAGCACGCTGTATCCCTGCTGATTCAGTCTGTCAGCAAATAAACAGCATATATGGCCAGTACATTAGAATACACTGCAAGTGGAAAAAAAAAGGAAAACCTTTCTCTCTCTTTAGACTACACTGTGTATCCTTTCACAGTGAAGAAAAATAAAATGCAGTCATGATAGACCCTCTCCCATAAAGCATTCAAATATTGTCTGGAACAAAAAGTAAAAGGCTGTCTCATTTGATAATGCCTCAGTCAATTTGAGAGCAATCTGTTAATCCAAACTTCATTTCAAGAACAGAATTTCATCTATGGTCTCCAAAGAAAATCCAGGCAGACTTTGCACAGGAGACCCACATACAGCCATGGAAAAGGAACCATCACTTCCTACCACAAAACAGGTGGAGACGAACACAGTGTTTGTGTGCTGGGATATAAACCCATTTACATTCATGGACATGCACACTGTGCACCAATCAATGCAAGTTTTCCAGATTTTGGGCTTCTTTGTAATCTCTTTTGCAGCTGCATAGAAAACCAACCTCTGGAGCAAAGATCCTGCAGTGCAGAGGAAACCCATGTGCCCATCCCAGATAATCTGTGCACACCTGCATGTCCATATCTCTGTGAGTGTGTCACAGAGAGCTCTCCTTAGGAGTTCAGCACCAATTCCTGAGTACTAAGATACACAGCAGAACCTGAAGTAACACCTACAGCATTTCCTGTAATAATTCCTTTTGATAAAATGATTTGATTTTAAAATATTCAGTTAAATGGAAAGATTTGTATGTAATGGAAGCTGTATTATGACTGTCAGAGCAACTAAGGTCTAAGAAAGCCACCCAATTTCAAACCTGCTCACTGAAACAAAAAAAAAGGAAGCTTCTAGACAAAGGAATATCAGTGCTATAATGGAGAAAAAAAAAAAAAAAAGAAAACCTGAAGAATTCTTCAGAACTTGAAAGGTAGAAAAAGAAATTAAAAGTTTTTAAGTTAGTTCACCATTTGTCCCCCTTTTCTCATTTGAATAGTTTTAAAACTCATAGAAAGTCCAAGTGAATTGAGTGCACTTTAAGATCTTTGCCACACCTGAATTTCTCCAAGCCGATCGAGCTGCTCCTGCATATGGTTCCTTGTTACAGTTACATCATACTCCAATTTATCATATTCTCTCCAAGCTCTTTCCAGTTCCTAAGTATATAACAAATGTAAAGAATTATGGATGCACGTTCAATTGAAAAAAAAAAAAAAAAAAGTATTTTTTTTCTTTTTCCAGTAGCATGAAACTTCAGGAAGTAACACATAAACAGATATCAGCAATAAATAAATAGATACATAATTTGGAGAATGCAATGTTTAGACAGCTTTTTGATTTTCTAATGATACTGAATGAAATTCAAACAAACAGCATTTTGTCTTTTCACTAACAAAGAAGATAGGCAAGGGCAAATTCTTCAGAAAACGCCTTTATAGTCAGCAGGCATGTGGATCTTAAGCTGTCTTTCAGCGAGGCAGAAAAGCCACAAAAATGGATGCAAATTTGTCTCTTTTATCAGCCAGAATACACATGTGTGAGCGCACAGCATTTGTGTGCACAGGCATGCATTATGCAGGGGAACTGCAACTCATCCAGCCCTGCCTGCAAGGCTGCCAACACACCACTGTTTTACACATGTCCAGCTGCAAACACCACAAGGAAAAGGTGAAAAAAAAAAAAATTCTTCTTTGAGGTCAGCTCCACCATCTCACTTTTGTGGCCTACATCAAGCAATTTACTCATTTAGAATAAATTAAAAAGTTAATGAGGGAAATTGTGTCTAGAGGATTTCCTTTCCCCTGGTTCCCTTTGCTGTGTCCAACCAATTCCTGCTACGAGGCAGTCCAACATTCAGACTACAACCTAGGATTTCAGGGCTGACATCATGTCAGTTTTTACCACAGCCACCCCCTGGAATTTGACACCTTTTTGAAAATATCTGTAAGTAGACAAAAATGATTCATTGTCATCACAAAGTGGAAAATGACAGTAAATAGCAAGTTCCTCCCTATCCCCTTAAAAAAAAAAAACCAACAAACTTTTAGAAGTGCATAATTTGAAAGATTTTTTAAATGTAATGGCCCACTATTAGAGAGAGACTACGGCAGTCCTGCAGCTGCTTTTGCTTAAAGTAAGTTGAATAAAGTTTGTGCTCGACACTATTTTGCCATCACATGAAATAGCTTATTTGCATTATTTACTTCCTCTGTTATCAATTTCTCCTATTTCAAAGATGATAACTGCCACACCAATTAAGACAGTATACACCCAGTCCTGGTCAGAAAAAACCAACAAAATTAGAGAAAGACCACTTGATGAATGCAGTGAAAATATCACTTTCCATCCACCTTTGCCAAAAACACAAGCAAGTAAAAGACAACTGAGTTTTTGCTGGGATGCAGTAAAAAAAACCAAGCAAAACCAATGCAGTTAGGAACATGAACATAATAATTTCACAGTTGATGAAGTTTTGCTGGAAAGAACGTGGTACTTACTGAAGTGGCTCGGGATACTTCCCGACAAGTGCTGAGCAGTCCGTTCTGCAAGTCATCTCTCTGTAAGACTACATTCTGTATGGCTGCTGGGTTATCTGCATTCATTTCTATCTCCTGACTTGCTGATAGCAAAGCTTGCTCAAGCGTGTACTATTGCAATAAAAAGAATTATTTTTAATGCGCTGCATCATCGGGCTGATTTTCGTTTTATTTCAGCTATCAATGTTCTGATAATAAGCATGTAAAATAACATCCACTTTAGGTAATAAATACAATTGTCCTACTTTCTCCTTGTGCAGCTGTTGAAGCTTCTCCTCCAGTGCTTGCACAACTTTATCCTGTTCACATAAACGGCTAAGCTTAGCCTAGTGTAGAACAGAAAATTACCACAATCAGCATTTTGTTATTTGCATCTTCAGTAATCAAAATCTAACTTGATCAAATCATTACACGAATCTACAGAAAGTATTAAAATAAGAATTCTAAAATTAGGTAGGCATCAGTCTTGCATTTTCAAATTACTTAAGAAATCCTCCTAAGAAACTATGAAGTGCTATTATAGCTTGAAGCAGCATGGCTCAAAACATATAATTAATGATTCTACAGCTAAATCTCTACAACTTAATAATAGGAATTATTCCATTTTAATTTACATATTGCTTAGTATTACAAAGGCGATTTTATACATTCACAGTCTGTCCTGTGGTTTTTCAGGTGATTGTATCAAATAGTTAAAATTTCAGCCTAAAATGTACTATTTCCTGCAAGTTAGAAGCTTATTACAGTGACACATCCCTCTATATCAGGATGCAATTTCTGTTGGCAATCACCTATATGAAGTGGGTTTCAAACCCAAAAGCCAAGAGAAAAATTATTACCAAAATAAAGAGACAAATACCAACATTCACAAGGAAGAAGGAATACAAATGACTTACATCAATGTCCAGCTCTTCAGTTCTATATTTGTATAGTGTACCCCTACATTCTTCTTGTGTTAACTATAAGGAAGAATAATATTGCCATAAAACAACTTAGTTGGACTGTGAAAATGGAAACTACTGTTCAGCTTAAAGAGTTTTAACACAGAAATCAGCTTTTGCTTGAAAGGTAAACCTGCCACACTGAACAATACATATTTAGCCAATATACATTAATGAGGGTAACTAAATGGAATGTCAAGCAGACTGTCAGTAGAGCTGCATTAAATTAACAGGCTGTTTCTAATGCAAACTGGAATTTCAAAGATGTACAACTCAATCAAACATGGATCATGGAGGAAGATGAAATTGCCAGAGTACATCTAAATAATGATGCCTCATTGTACCTAAGTTTTGTTATATGAATTCTAAATAGAGAGGCTCATTCTACTCTGAATTAACCATTCTAGGCCCACTAAGGTCTGGTGTTTCTCAAGCAGGGTGATCTGATGTGAAGCCAAAACCAGAGCAGAATGACCCAAGTTTACAACGTATATATTTTGCAATATAAAATATTTTGTTAGAGATATGTCCAGTAAGTGCCACCACTTTTCATATGGATTTCCTACTTTTCATAGGATTTCCTTCCCTCCTCAACAGAGCATGACCAGAAATGCCACAAATGGAAGCTCTTCTATTTTATCTTTGGACCTAGGCAGACTTGTCTCCTTGTGCTAGTCAGGATGCAAAGTACCTCAAACTACTCTCATACAGCTCCTCACATAAAGTTTTTAACTTTTTCAATCTGTTAATGATCAGGAACAAGATTTTAAAATATTTCACAAGGGAAAAGGCAGCTCCCCATTTTAGAGTGAACTGTCACACACAGCAACTACTTAATATCCTACACAGCAAGGAAGGACATAACACTATCAACCTTCATGTTCTATTTAATTAAAAAACTTTGTGTGCACAGAGTCCCAACAGAGATGCTTTTCTTCCATGTGTCTGTCAGAATTAGGTTATTGTGATTTAATAGTACAAAGAAGACTACTGAAACACAAGTCCATGTTAAGGGACACTTATAAATAAAAGGACTAAGGAAGGGGTCATGAGACAAGCATTCCAAACATAAAATAATTCTTCAACACACTAAAGTGTTTCATTTCACGATATTATGTCCACATACCTCATGCAAATGTACCTGGTGACAATTTAGTAGTATGAAGAGTGTATTAAAAAAAAACAGAATAACTTTCTTTGAAATGGACATTTCATGAAAATGAATGTTGGAATATGAAAAAAGCCACAGCACTTTTGCACCTCATGAATATCACACAAATTAAGGTATCTATTTAAACTCCCACTATCGTAGAGTTGTGTTGTTTTACTGTTGATTTTATCATAATGAGAGAAAAATAAGGAATGGAAATATTTAAACAAAACTCATAAACATGGCCAAATGTCTTTAACTTACAGAGGAAGCCTAGTTATATTTCACAACAGAAGATTTTACAGAAGAAAGATTATCCCCTATTAGATAAATACACCTTTCCAAGTCACTGCTCAGCATTTTATGTGGCTTGGCTGGAAAAATACATTGCTTTTTCAAGCCAGTATTTTTTAATATTTTTTAAAAAAGAAAGACATTTATTTTTCTGTCATTTCAACCTTAATTATAGCCGAGTTTAAAACAGTTTGCCAATTCAGCATCCCTACCCCTCTGTACCTCCTGAAAGGAATACATCTTAAGTATTCAGAAAAGGAAAACAGTTTTTCAAAGAACACTATAACCGTGCTAATTCTTCTTATTAAAATCCCATCACACTTTTCAAATTGCTACCCACTTCTTGCTTCGGTCAGCAGCGCCAGCTCCACACAACAGGCACTGCTGGAGAGCCACCTCATTCTAACATTTCCACTGCAACATTTTGCACAGGCTTAGCACAAAAACGCCCCAAATAATATGAATAACTTAATCCATCCCTGACAAAACAGCAGCTCCGCTTCTCACAGCCCATCGGTAAATCCGCTGGAGGCAGGAGGCGCGGAACGCTGGCGCGTCCTGCTGGAGTGACAGGGGGAGCTGCAGCAGACAAAAAGCAATTACACATCTCAGGCAAGGTCAACAGCCTCATAACCCTGGAAAACGCATTAGAAGAGCTCCAATGACCAAGTTATCAAAATGTACTTCATGTCACGTTCCACAAACGCCTTCCTTGCCAAATCGCTCCTGCAAAGCCTCTGCCAGGGCAGTAACTCCAGAGCAAGAGTGCCATCTACTGAACCCGTGACAGGAGTTGCTGCTGGCCTCCCTTTCCCTCGACATCTGCCTGTTCAAACACACCAAATCCATTCCTCTTAACACCAAAAATCTCCCAGTCTTGAGGGAGCAGCACCCTGAGAGCTATGAATAGAACTCAGCATTTTTCAAAGGCGAACTGCACGTGTGGAGTTCGGCCAGACGTGTATCTTGCATGTGAAAAAGCAAAATGACCTTAACTGAACCTCCCTCTTAGCTGAGGAATCATTCGTCATCAACTGTCCAGTCCCCACCTCTGTCACACACCAGCATGATTCCCAGAAAGGGAGAGATCCCCCTGTGCTGGACACCCTGGGACACAAGTGGTTGAATTATTTAAGTAGTTGATATTAAAAACATGGAAGTGGCAGACTAATTTCATTACTTTGTAAGCTATTTTCAGATTCTACCAGCTGTTTTGATTCAATAAATTTCTAGGAGGATGTTTCACACCCCAAAAGCATGCTACGCACCTCTGCAGGATGCTGCACTTAGGAAATTCAAACAGAACAACCTAGGACATTTTGTTGTTGAGCACAAGATTAAAATCAAGACTTCCCAGAGGCTCTTTTGTTTACTTCTTGCTTTTTAAAATACTTCTTGCTATCAGGAAGCAGGGCAAATGGGCATTTAGCCCCATTAAGCAAGGTTCTCCTCTAATTTTGAATTCTGTGACACAAAACACTTCAAATACTAATTGAAAAGACAAGGTTTTTAGTTCAAACACCATCAGCTTGTATTCATAACAAAGCCCGAAACATCTCAAAATCTAACATGCATAACAGTTATAATGTATGCAGCCCCTATAACAATATTAACAAGCCATAAGCAAAACCTCCCTATCCTTACAGGAACAAAAAACTTAAGGGCTATTTTTCTGTGCTTTTAATGTATTAAGAACAATTATCCATGGCAAGACCTGGTGTTAGCCTGTTGTACTCAGATTTTAATTTTTCCTCCTTAAGGGATTGCACACATATAAGAGGAATTGAGGAAAATTTTGCCTTCTAAAGTCAGCCTGTACTGCTTTAGAGAAAAAGATTAGAAAACAAGATTAACAATCCTCATCTAGTATTACAAAGAAACCAAAAACCCCAAACCAAGGTAGAAATGGGCCTAGTCTGTAAAAAGCCTTTTTTTTTTTTGTCTGTACATATGTAATAATTTCCATAGCCTGTACTTGAGAATTTATAGCACAGTCTGCAGAGCAGACTGATGTAAGTCAAGTGATTTAAATAACTCTGAAGATGTAACAAATCACAAGCAAAAGTGCCTTACAAATAACACATTTGAAATAGTAGATGTTTTGGCTGTTTTAGTAAAGAATCATTAATCATTACAAAAAGGAAGCAAGACAAATTAAATACAAACTTTTCTTGCTTTCCTTTGCTTAACTCTAAATGAGCTCAGACATAAAACTGAAGGGAAAAAACTCAAGCTAAGAAAGATCCTTTTCTTTATCCACAGGAATGGTTGCAGTCATCACAAACTATTTTAGCATCCTGACAACAAAACAAGTTTCAGTCACTTGCACGGAGGCTTCTCCCAATTATTTACAAGTCTTTAAAGCTGCAGCAGGAAAGATGACTATTAAACCAATTTATTTCATTTGGATAAGAAATTATACGTGGTTTAGACTTTATTTGAAGTTGCCAGAATTTTAAACGGGTTGGTTTTACATTAAACATTTGTGGATATTAAAACTTCTAAAAAGTTAAGAAGACTATTTAGGCAGTGAAATTTTGAGTGTATCTTTAGCCGCTCCTGAAAGTCAGTTAATGCAACATCTCATACAGGAAACTTTATCCATGGAAGCAGAAGATGTTGAGACTCCTCAGCTAAGGCAGCTTCTGCAGAAGCCTTCCAGCATGTCACAAACCCTCTGACCTGAAGAGACCACATCTCCAGTGGCAACAGGTTATTCAGTCCTCATGACCCGTTAGAGTCACTGCTTCTCTGACAGGAATGCCAGAAAAGGTGTTTATTCAGTGTCAGATGTGCCTGCAAGGTGAAGGAAGGCAGATACTGCAGCTAGCAGCAGAGCTTTGCCAGGGCAGCACTTGGGAATTTACTGGCATCTTCAACCTGACACATTTAAAACACCTCTGATTTATTTGATTTGATTTATTTGTCTTACATAGTCTATCACACAAAACTGACTTGCTTTAAAAAAATTCTAACAGTCAGATCAGTTTTCTTTAAAAAATTACAACAAACCCCTAAAATTTCATTCAGGGCTCCAGGGCACCTTACTTCTCTCATTCCCCTCCAAACAGTTCCTCCAGGTTCCAAGTTAAAGCTCCTGTTTTGTATGCAGGAGCACAAACTGGACGGTCATGAAATCAGTCACAACCCAACTTCCTTTGGAAAGCTGAGATTTTTTTTGGCAGCATTTCTGGATCGGAAGCCAACTTACGATGTGGAGTTGACTTTAAAAAAAAATGAAACATGGATTAAGCTGCAGTATTTTTTAGAAACATGGCAGTAATAAACATCTGTTTTACATGGCAGAACATCTCCTTTTCTTCAAACTGTGCAACCTTTATGCATAATTTTGGCTCACAAGGGCAAAAATGTAAATGCAAGGGAACTGGCCAGATATTCCCTTGTGAGAACAACACCTTCATTGTAGCTGAGGCAAGAAACTTCTTAAACACCCCCTGACATGACAGGGGCTGTTCAGTTCGGCCCCAGCACCCGTAAGAGACTGTGGTGCCAACGGAGAGGGATTGGCCATGCTCATAAGTTAGTGCAGGTCTCAACTCCCAGACAATATTTCCATTCACATTTCCCATTCTTCTTCCATCTTACCATTGCCAACCAGCACTAGATACTCTGTAAGTGTGCACAGTAAAGTCTGCTGTGACTTTATGAACAGACACTGCCTTTTGGATTTACAGGCCCCAGATCAAAGTAATTTTGATCCTTTCTTTCTTCAGTGGCTAAAAGCTCGGTAGGTGCAAAAAAAACCTTGTAAATCCACTTCCTAGAATGAAACAAAATTGCCAGAAATGACCAGGTAAACACCGCTCACATGCTTTTGTAGTGGTCAAAAGAAAGAAGCACCTTTGAACACTAATTGCAGAGAATCATGCTAAGACAAATGCTGGAAGCTCATTGGGAGTTTCATGAGTTTACTGGACACCTGCATAAAGCACCAACTAATTAAATCGTCTAGACAGAGAGAAGTTACTCAAAAGTGTACATTGAATAGTCAACGACAAAAACGCAGCGGAAGCCATGCTAACGATATTGCAGCGCTTCGGGAAGCATGGATGACTTGTGGGTTTCCAAAGCAAAGAAGAGAAACACCGATGTCATGAATAAATCTGAGGGACAACCAAAACTGTCACTAAGGAAAAGTCTCGCAGATGATAAAGCAATTTCATTCACTATCCAAGACCTTACTTGATGGTACAGTTGCGGTCTTAGCGCCGAGTTCTCAATCATAGTGTGAACCATGGTGATTAAAGGTTCATTCTCTTTCATCTATTTCAAATCAGGAGGAGCATACAGCAAACATCAGTTTACAGCATGGCTAGATTTGAAAGACGACACTGTAAAATATAGCCTCTACTTTAATTCTTTCTAATAATGCAGTAGATTACATTTTAACCCATGCTTTTTATATATTCCATTATTCAGTAATATCAACATCTGAAAAGTTTAATAATTTCAAACAAATATATCAAAAGTAACGTAAATGCTCAACACCAATGTAATATTTATTCACCAACACTCTTCCTTTTTAAAAATAAAAAAGCTTAAAATAAGTTTGGCTTTGCATGGTATTGAAATGAAAAGGATTATTGGATTTTGCAGCAGGAACACTCAAACCTTTATCAGAAAACCTTTTAAGTTCTAGACTTAATAACTCAGTGTACATTAAAACGATACAAGCATTCCCAGCCGGTGAATAGACCTACGTCCACATATCACAAAATGCCTTTTATACTGCACTGATTTATATCCTTTGGAACTTTGAATCATTGCCTGTTGCATTTATCAACCCCCATACACAGGAGTGAAACTATTTTGGAACTGGCCAGGCATTTTCTATAATGATTAGTATTTATTGCTAAGCATGCAAATGTCAAAATCAGGCATCTTCTTACACACTGCATACATTTAGGGTTTCAGAAAAGTGTGCAACACACGAAAAAAGTATGGGATTTTGGTCTTAAAAAGGAGACTTTCCTAACAATAAGGGGAAAACTATGAAAACAGGTGGTTTTCTTCTCCAAAAGAAAACTGAAAAGTCACTTAATGCACAATTCTCCTCCTATTTTTGCTGGAAACTTTAGGACCTGTTGGAAACTTTAGCAATACCAGCTTCAGGTATGGTTACGCAAAAGTGTGTGAAGAAGCATTTATGATCTTTCACTTTGTATTTATATGCACTCTCCATGAATTTGTATAGCAAGGTTTTCTTTCAGAGATAGAAATGCAACAGAATGAGTTTTTGATGCCTTCTAATATTTCTTGCCCCAAATTATTTGGGAAAAATCTAACTTTTACATTTGGAGGAGTATTTTTTTCATCTTATGGTAAATGATTTTTTCTTGTTGTAGGTAGAAGACCTTTTTGTTGTTGTTGTTGTTTTTTATCCATTGCAAAGTCTGATCAGCTGGTAAGTTAATCAGCCAATAAAAGGTACCTTAAGAAGCTTATGATGCTCTGTTTACTCAAGGCAGGGAAAAACCCCTAAACAAGCAGCCCCTAGCACTTACAGAAAACCAGCACTGACACAAGAAGTTGTTCTCCCTCTACAATAAAATTTTGTCCAGAGAGTGGGTGCATTCCAGGGAGTGGTGATACTAAAAGAGATCTCAATAGTAAGAGCAGCAATAAGGCCCAAAGCCAAGCAATCAAACTACAGCCAACTGATAAATTAATAAAATAAAAATTTCTCTGAGGCTCAAATATTTTATTTAGGAACACACAGGTTTGTATGCATTTTTATTATCAGGATTTCAACCACTTCATATCCTCTACCTAATACCTTTCTACAATATTTCAATTTTTTCTTTTGTGACCAATAATAGACAGTGCCAGAATTAATTTCTGTTGAACTGTTCAAAGTTTGTTTAAATCCAGATTAGAAAACAAGTAACATGTATTTGCTCAAAAGACATTTTGATGTAATGTTTTGTCTTCTAGGAGATAAAACTTTGATTTACAGGAGTTCTTCCAACATTTTTACTACTACTGATGCTTAATCACACTTATCTAACCCTGTTTACAAAGGCCAGGTATATCCAGAAAAGTCAGAGATCCTTAAGCCCTTATGGACCAAAGATCAAAAAGCAGGCAATTGGTAAAGCAATGCCAATCAAAGAACAATGGAGCAGTCAAATACAACAAGTGTATTTCCCCTTTGGGATCAATGTTTCCAAAAAAATAGTGACATTTAAGTACTGAGGAGTTAGAATCTTGAGGGAGCAGCTATGTGTCACAAACCTTCTAAAAGTTTAAGGTAGTGCACAAGTAAATCAGAGTCACCTGGGACACAGGGGCAAGTCCCATGCTCTAAAAGATGACAAGGATACCTATTTTGTGGTCTTCAAGCATTATCAAAGGCTGCTCCCAAACTGAAGCGATTCACATTGAATAAATGGCTCAAGGAAAATTACTGGCTTGCTCATAACAGAGGCAAGCCTTGGTTTTCACTTATTTAAGGAAAAAAAAAAATTATAATAAAGGACAGATTTTAGACCCTCCATGTAACACTAAAAATACTACACTCAGAAATTCTCTCCAATTAGAAAAGTCACAAAAATTGGAATTAATGTCTCCATAAGCAAACTGAAGTGTGTACTGCCACATAGCAACAAACCCAAATAAAATACAGCAGTCTTGGTTTTACCACTTCCTACTTCAAGTAAATTTCTTTCTCTGAAGAAGTGATGTTCCATCTCTTCTTTTTTTTGTACTGATGTAGTACAAACAAAGCAGATAAAGCCCCCACTTCCTTGACATGTGACATTTTTTCCTTGTAATTCACATTTGTCTGACTTGTGTAGGTCTTGCATGGCAAAAGGGTGGGGGAAAAAGCTTTAAATATTTCAGAAACTCCAAAACTGGTGGACAGATTTGGCACAGTGAAGCAGCTTCAGGTATCTTACTTAGTCTACCAGATTACTAATTGTAAGGTTTTAATTAGAATAAAGTAGTAGTGCACTGATCTATACTTCTCACTGATCTATACTACTTGTAATGTGATCAAGTATGTTTCTGTTTAATAATAATTTATTATACCTCTTCTTACTAGAGCTAACTGAAAAATGCAGGAAGATGGAATGGAGGAATTAAGGGAATCAGTCTAATCAGCAGTAACTGAAGCTACTTATGCAAATTCTTGGTGCAGATACAAACAGCTACTTTATTTCTGAGTGGGTATTTTGTGGCTTAAACTGGAAAGCCAAGCTGTCAGCAGCTTTTCTCTTCCTGCCTTTTCCTGCTTTCCACGTTTGGTGACACAGCTGCCATTCCAGAATGTTTTAGCGAGGTGGCAGCGACCAGCTGGGACAGTGGCTGCCTACCAGGAGTGGTGACCTCACTGCTGAGGTGACACTGCATGTTTTGGGTGACAAAAGACTCAGATTAACTGTTTTATGAATTTCCTCGAAGCTTTTCTCCCAACTTCCCTCTGCTCTTTAATCCTCTGTCCCAGAAAGAAAGGAGGAAGCACTTGTCCTTCCTCCTTGAAGTCTTTTTTTCACTCCAGACTCCCTATCCTGTGCCTTCCTTCTTCTTTTGAGAAAGGAAAAAAAAAAAAAGGGCCAGGTCAGCCACTTCACCTTTTCCAGATAACGTGGAAAATACGAATAAAAGTAGTACCCTACAAGCTGGTAACATAGGACATAGAATTTTAGGCTGAAACATGAGATACCATGTAAACTCCATCCAAACTTCCCTGTACTACTTCAGCCTTCCTTAATTCACTACTTGTTCCCAGAGCCACTTTCAGCATCTCAGAAAAAGGGAGATGAAGAGCAGAAAATAGAAGCAAAACACCAAGACAGTGAGGATGTTGGCTGTGGGACCTTCACTCCTTTGTTTGACAACTTCTTGTTCAAGTTCTGTTTATTTTTAGGCACACTTTGAAAATGGAAAGAAACTAAAAATTTAAGCCCTCAGCAGAATTATTTTAACGCCTAAACATCTAAACTATTTACATAAATAGCTATTTCAAAAAACTGGAAAAAACAAAACAAACCAAAAAGACTAAATGAAATTAAATTTAGTAAAGCTTCTAGTGTCAGCCTGGGATAAGGAATTTTATACAGATAACACAAGCTCAATAGTAAAGGGTTTTTCAGCCAAAGAGAAGTTTTATTATCAAGATAAAATTCAGAAGTGTACTAAAGACTGGTGTGCTGGAATTCTCAATAATAACAGAAAGATTCAAGTGGGACCTTCTGCCATGGCTATTTGCAAAGGAGAAAAAAACATGTCTAGCTTTTACCTGGGGGAAAAACCCAACCTTATGTTATGTTTTGGTTACTCTTTTTGCAATTACTGGGTACAACTAAATTAAGGAGACAGCTGGCTTGCATTTAGTAGCACACAAGAAGTGATTCTTTAAAATCTGATAATGCAGAAGACTGAGAGCCTCTGTGTACTCAATGTCCCATGCTGGCAAACAAATCATCCTTGCCTAGGGCTGCTAGCTATGTCTAGAACTCCCAAAATTCCTAAAATGCACCTGAATCCCTTTCTCAACTCTTCAAACCTTGAGCCAGCAGAGTGGTTTAAAAAGAAAAGGGTTTTGGACAACCATTTACTTGGCCTTAAGATATGGAAGAAATCATATGGCTGGGTATCTGTGTGCCAAATCTTTTCAGGCTTTTTTCCCCCTGCCTCTCTCTCTCTGAAATCCAACAACAACAACAAAAATTCTGAAAGCATAATACAAAACCATCAGAAAGTGTAACGTGAGAATTTCTGAGCATGGCCAAAGGAAACAGCAGTACAAAACCAAAGAAATTGGCGATTGAATATTGTTGATTCTTGACAAGAAAACCACCTAATCAGCAGCCAGCTTATCGCAATAGAATATAAATTACCTTCCCTACACATGGATTTTAGTCTGCCTGCAAACTCACCTTGTAACAAACCTTGTAACAAACTAATTATTTATTGTTGTGTACAGTACTGAGCTCTTTGTGACCAAGAAGGTGAGAGTTGAGGATACAGGGACTGGAGTCCCACCATGTGCTATAAGAAAAGTAGGTTTTGACACTATTTGCAGAGATTAAATACAAGTGGAAATACCTAATTTAAGTACACAGTACATTTAAAATCCAGAGAGGGTAAGGGATTATGCACGCTGGTAACAGAGATTATGCACGCTGGTAATTATGCACGCTTGTTACAGATGCTGGTAACAAGGAGGAAAGGCCTCAATTACACTGAAAGAAATTTTGATTCTTTTATGCTTTTAACATAAAGGGAATCTGATATTTGGCAAAGTAATGAAAAGCTATAAATGTGATACCACCCCTAGAAGCAGTGGTGCTCAAAGCAGAAAGACTTTTAGGGAGATTTATTTCCTACAGGTAGATGACAGTATTATAAAACAAGAGAAACAAGTATTCCAACCTGCTCTTCCATGATTTTGTGATTAAGGTAATATATTTTAGACTTGATTTCTAAGTTGTACTGAATCCTTGCATCTCTGGTATGGCACAACTATAAGACTTACACACGTTCCTAAACTAATGCTTACCACATCACATTTCTAAATTTTATCTGGTGCAAGCATAAGGAAAATAATTTTTACTATTACACAGACAATCCCCCCCATTTAATCCTGCCCATCATACTCACAAACTTGGCTAACCAAGCAATAACAACAATTTTACACTTCACATTGACAGTTATCCTTTCTTGACAATGAATTACACTGTTGAAGACAGAATCACTCCCTTATTCCAAAACATTATAGACTGGAAATATTTGAGTTGGATGAAATATTTTGGTCTAATTTAGCAAGCAGTAAGTCCCTACTATTTTGGACCTGCTGCAGCCCCTTAAATAAAACAATACAGAGATGTTTGGAAATGCATTGCTATCAAACTGAATTGGTCACAATTCCCATCCTGTTTTCAAGAGGTAATAGGAAAATAAAGTCACTTGGGTGAACCAAGCCCACGTGAGAGTGTGTATTGTGTGTCTCTGTGCACAGCTGAGGTTTTCAAAAACTCACTGAAACCCCAGTATAGGAAAATATAGAATATAAAAGTTCTAACAGTTGGTTTTAAGTGTAAGGCTCAAAAGTTTCAATAAAAGACAGATTCTTACAAAAAGTGATTTTTATATTTTTAACCAATGGTCATCCAGTTGCTTATTTCAGTTCTAAGCACTTATGACTGTCTTTTATAACTGCTAGCAAAAAAAAACCAAAAACCAAAAAAACAAAACACTTCAAAACTTTTCAAATACAACCTGTACAGAAATCCCATTTGGTCATGCAACAAGGCCATAAAGAGAAGTATTGCAATTCTTCATTTGACAGTCAATTATGTTAGTGAAGCCCTGTACCCTAGTGAAGACCTGAACCCTCACTCCATAAGATATCAGAAATTGGAAAGAATTAAAATCTTATTCTTATATAAATCCTTCAGAATGAAGTGAGAAAAATGAGAAAAGGAGACATGTTTTGATTTGTTTAAAACATTTCTTTATGTTTGACCTCCTCTTCATTTAATGTCCTGTAGAAGCATCTAACTCTTCTTAATTTGAAAAACTAAAATTCTCAGAAGTATCCATTTTTTGTAAATTGCATGTGTGTCATATGAGCTTGGAAACATATTAGGACTGGTTAAAGAAGGTAAAATGCTACAGTTAGTGTTATTATGAAAAGGAAATTATGAACATATTTAGAACAGAAAAATGAATTGGTGATTGGCTACTGTTTTCTGACAAATTTTAAACTGAGGGATTCTTTTTCCCCATAAGAGCTCAAATTTGTGATCAGTTGAGATATTCTGTGCTGTGGGCATTATCCAACTTCACAACAAACACTGAAAATCCTTCTCCCCAAATATTTCCAGCTTTGACAGGAGCAGGCCAAAAGCATTAAAAAATATAAACGCACAAGTAAATTGCAAATCCCACCTGGTGATCCAAATATATGGCATTTCTTTGAAGGTGATGTGAAAGAATCTCATTCTAGCAGGCAGCAGTCAGAGGGGAAAAAGAAAGGGACAGAAGGTGCAGAATGCATGAAAAGAGCTTTAAAGGATGTAAACTAGACAGTGATAGTTCTGTTTTATGGAGAAATACAATGCTGTTTTTAACTGCCTTTTTTTGGTGAACAAGTTTTGAGCCCAAAACAGAAATGATGAAAGTTTGCTACAAATCAGACTGTGAACTACAACATTTCATTTTGGTTTACACATAAAACACAGTAAACTTATGTAAATGTCCACTACACAGGCAACTATGAACCCTTTGATAAATCAATGTTTTAAACATGTCCTGCTTTTCATAGACATAGCACAAATAAGATGGAATCTGATTGGAGGCTGTATAAACAGCAGATTAATCTCAATCTGTCACAACTAATTTTGTTTGTAATACAAAATCGTAGATTAAAACCACTTCATTTTAAATGTGAATGTCCTGGGTGACTTTCTGATGCTTTTGACTGTTTAGCTCAGAACTCCAGCGAGCTACAACGCACTTTAAAATATTCCCAGGTAATTTTGACTTGGCTTATTTCAAAAAGTAAAACCTCAAAGGGTTGATAGCAGAGCACCATGCACACAAAGGATTAACGTCACTCTATTCTACTTGCACAGGAGCCAGGGAATTTTGCACAAAGCAAACTTGGGTTAATGAATGACTGTGGGTTAGTGAGGATGGAGCATGACACACATTGCTGGATGGCTGACCTTTGGGCTGCTGGCCTCAAGCTTTAGCTGCATGAGCTGTGCTAGTGTGTGCTCCCGGATACTACTCAGCTCCGCCTGCTGCCGTCTCAGCTTTATGAGCAGCAGAGTCAGCTCCTCTGGCTGAAGGAGTGCAGTGTGAGAAGCCAAAGAGCAGAAAAAAGGTTAATTGGTACCCCAAACAACACCTCAGTAAAATAAGGCACGCCTTATAAAAGGTTTGCTTCTAAAAAGTAAAGTAAGGTGCACCTTCTGAGTGCCTTACAGAAACTCTGGCAGTGATACAACACACGAGACACCATTTTCCCCAATTGAACATTTCCAAATATAAAATGAAGGGTTAGCTTTTGACTGCTCAAACCAGCAAATGCCATAAAAGGCAAACATTCCGTATTAAGGACAAAAATAATTGAGGATTTTGCAGGGCAAAGTCCTGTGCAGTCCTCAAATTTTCCTGACATGCATATCAAATTGATGACATTGACTTAAATCAGGAGGAGACAATTCCAGCCCTTAGGATGTCATTACCTGTACATGGGCAGCCAGTTGAGCTTGGTGAAAGAATCAAAACATGCCCTCAAGAAAATGTAGTTTTAAAAATAATTCTTCAGATAATTATTTAAAATAATTCTTCAAATGTATGTGTCAAAATTGAGAGGAAAAAATGATGACAATCCCATGTTTACTGAACTACCTCAGAAATAACCACCTTTCACAAAATAAATCTGCACAAGCATGACAAAAATAATTTTCCATCCCACCTTTCATAGGTCTGAGGCCTCCAGTTATTTTATTGCTTTACTTTTATGACTAAGTGTACTATACAGCCTTAGGAAGGGATGAAGAACAGCATTTAAGACCCAAGATTATATGTATTATGGAAATAAAGTCCAACTCAAATGGGTATTTGTCAGGTTATTCCACACAGATCAGCTCAGGCAAGTCTGGGAACCTCTACCTGAACCATTCCTGGGAACCATTTCTATTAGTGATACTCCAAAAAAAGCAAAACACTGAGCATCACAAATATTTTTGTTATGTTTCCATTTGCTTCTGTTTCTTACACTTCTCCAGAAGTCAGCTTTACAAGAGGTTAAATATTCATCCAGCTTTTTGATTTTCTCACAAGCCCTGTGAGTTAAACAAAGCCCAAACACAAAAAGCTATTAAACCCCTGCTTGCCCTCTCCCACAGCCACAGAACTTCCCCAAAGCAAAGAAGAGCTCCAGAGAACCACACATTAAAAACACTGAAAGTGAGTACCAATTTCTCAGAATAAAGAGGAAAAATCCCTGAGAAGCAGCATGGCACCAGCACTTCTGTGAGTTCAGAACAGAGGAGCCCACAAGAGGGAGCAAGGGATTTCCACATAGCTTAGACAGCAAAACCATTTGCTTTTGAGGGAAAGCCAACACCAAACCCAAACTGTCTAATGGCAGTGTTCCTTCTTACAGCTCTCCTTCGATACCTGGATTTAAAATACTTAATTCCAGGGAGTAAGTGGAAGAATCTAGACTGCTATACAAGGCATTTTGGAATTCTCTCCAAAAATAGGCAACAGTGCTTTCAGTCTGGAAAGTAACATCAACTCAAAGCACAAGAAGTCTCATTTTTAGGAATATGAGAACAAAAATTAGCATCTTCAAGCAAAGGGAGCAATGATCCACATTTTCAAGATCAAAATTCCTTTTGGTATGCTCTGAAAAAGCCCAATTTTAGTGCATTAGGAATAACCTGTTTCATGGCACTCCAACCCAAACTTTTTTTCCACAGAAGAGCTCTTACAACAGAACTTCTACTCCTCTCTAGACATTAATAAAGTCGCTGCAGGTGCTGTGCATTTGATGCAGGTCTTGGGACTCTTGCAACAACCATAACACCAATTCTTCTCAGGGCTTCCTACAGGTTTCCTCCTCTGGCCCCTGCACTGTTCTGCTGTGGGCAGGATTTCTGGTTGGTTTCCTGCTTGTCTCTCTGGAAATCAGCCCAGCAGAGCTGAGGGGGCCACGAACCGCAAGAAATGTCTGGAAGGCTCCAGCTGCCAAAGGCCAACCCCAAAAGTCACTGAAGGTGCTAGAAATCTGTGCTGGGAAGTGAGGAAACAGGGCTCGAGGCAGTGGAAGGACTGGCTGCCCACAGTACGATAAAAAAAAAAAAAAAAAATCTGTTTCCTCTAGTTCAAAATTCTCTCAATCGGTATTTTAGGACGGACAGAGAGATGACAAAAAAAGGAGACAAAAACTGGTAAAGAAGTGACAAAAATTTAGGGCAATTTTTTGTCTGAGAGTCATGTTTCAATAAGGAAAGTGGAGAGTATTCACCAACATCACTTTGATGAAATACCTTCAATGAGAATTTCAGCTCTACCAGAGTACAGTGTCAGAAAGGACATCCTTTTTCAAAACACTCTTTTACATTTCCAAAAAAGCCAAACTTTACTTCTAGGATTTTCTAAATAATTAATGGAGAAATAAGTGCTATGTGATGCAGTCTACCCTCTCCCAGGAATTTCAGCAATATATCAACAATGATTAAAAAATAATAAATCTGTATTTCCCAAAGAAAACCTTGACTCAGCAGCTACATGATATTCTTAGAATTCTGTGGAATCACAGAGTACTTCTTTCCCTGATAATTTAAATAAAGGTTACATTTAAAGCAAGCTTTAACCAGAATAAATTTTCAATGTTGCCTCTTGATACTTAAAGGATTATTCTTAAAAAAACCCTGATGTACCAAATAAAAATCCAACTCACTGTTTTGCCTTGGAGGCTCTGAGGAGTAACAGGCTGTAAACTCAGACCTGCTGGCATCGACCTTCTGTCAGGCACAAAGACATGCTGTACAAAAAAAAAAACAAAAAACCAAAAAACTCAATGTGATCCACAGTTATTTCTAAAGACTCAAAAACTTTAAATGCTAACACAAAAAGTCAAGCCAACTTCCCCCTCATGAAAATTTGCTATGATTTGTGCCAGTCTGCCATGCTCCCTGCTGATCTACTACCTAGGTCACTCAAGTAGTCTATCTCTAAATTCTAGAAATACCCCAAATTTCAAATTTTATTTAATTAACAGCTCTCCCCCATAATTGTTGCTCTACTGCCAGAGTGCTGACCACGAGCAAGGTCTACCCACAAATCACATTTATTTCTGACAATACGCCAAGAGACTGCCACTACAGTTCCATTTCCAAAGCATAAGCAATACAACCAGTAATATTCCCCAAAGTGGATGTTTATCACTTACATGTATATTGTTATCACTTAAATGTATGTTAAATAAATGTAGACATTAGCTAAGAACATTAGAAAAAAATATTCACAAATATGAACTGTTTTGTAGCAATTCTAAAGGAAGCCTGGGAAACAACAGACCGTTTTAACACAAAAAGGTCCACAGCCATGGCAAGATACCTTAGGAAAGTACATCTACAATGATTTGTGATAAAAAAAAAACATTGAGGACTTATTTCCTTTACCAGTGTTGCAAAGGGAAATCATATCACACAGGTCATTTAAGGACAGCTGAACAACACCAATTTGGGGAGGTAGTCTTTTTCTGTCTTGCTGTACTCTCAAAATATTAGGGGCAGATTGCTAGATAAAGTAAATCCTGTGGGTGTAGTGCAGCATTCTTGGGGCTGCAGATGTCATTTCTATTTCAAGAATAATAGGGAAGGTCATGGAACAGTAAGGAAAGACACAACACAGGACAGAAAACTAGCTGACGTGAAAAGAAATAAGAAAGAAAATTTTTAAGCTGTAGGATGACTACTTTAGGAGTAGGCAATGCCACTTAAACACATACAAGCAGTAAATTCAAAACCATGTGCTGTCAAAAATAGAAAGTTTTGGCATCTGCTCACGATATTCTCATTCCTGAATTCTCAAACCATGTCTCCATTGACTTCTCAAACTGAAATAGTCACACACAAGGGGATTTGTGCTAATGGGCATGTGGATGTGAACATGATTGTTTTATGTTTGCCAGGTCTTGCAACCCTTGCCTCGTCCTTTGAAGCAAGAAAGGATCAGCAGAACAAAACCAAAAGCCACAACAAAACCCAGCTCTTCTTTCTGGATCCTTTTCTTTTGGGAAGCAGTTCAGCTCGAGCACCCTCTGCCTGCCAGAGTGACCTGACTTAGGCAGACAATGCAGCCTGTCCTGAGGCACACAGCCCCAGCTTGAGGAGGATGCTTGGATAAATGCACACATGGCTTGGGCTCCTGGACTCTCTCTCTGCTGGAAGAGACCTCTAGTACCACTCATAATAGCATCCCTCTCTCCTCCTAGAGGTCTTTAACTTTCTTTAGTAGCCTTTTGTTCAAAGTAAGTGTCCACTTTCCTATAAAGTTGCTGGATGACTAAAAAGACTTTTTTCATCTTTTCAGTTCCAACACCCGAGGCAGCTCCTGCAAGTTCAGCCTTGTTCTCTAACCATTTGATTTTAGCTAAGTGGACATTAGTCTCCTTTCTGTTTTATACACAATAAAGAGTATTTGAGCTGTTTTATGTTCTTCTCCAGATATTCTTTCTAACTCATCACTCGTGAACAAGTTTAAAAAGGGCAATGGCTTAAAAGGTAATAAATGCTAACAGAAATTCTGCAAATATGAGAGTCCAGCCAAGGATGATAAGATTACAGTCTTGCAGCACACGGAGAAAAATATATTGGTGACAAAAATTGATCTTGTGGGTTAAATGCTTCAGCCTATAACAATTGACATATGAGGAACACTGTTTGAACTTATCATGATAGAAAAATTACAGAGTATTGGATAAATTCTAGAATTTTCTGTTTGGATGGCTATCTATGCAGAAGCGCAGCACTGTATATGACAAATATTGGCTATACAGTCCTGGAGAGGAAAATCCACCCCACCTCTCAACTTGGGATAGTGCTTAACTGAGCTCTGGAGAGACGCAGCCTGGCATTTTCAAATCACTGCCATACAGGGGTTTCAGGAGGATTTTGAGAACATAAAAATAGAAAGCCAACCATTGGAAGCCACTGAAAAACCTAAGATCTCCATGTAGATGAGGTTTAGATGTTAAATTTACCCTACTGATTTCAAATAATCAATCTTCTAATTACCCACCTCTTAAAGACAGGGGTGTTTTTAAAGTTAATGGCAAAAGCTGGTTGTGTAACTAATTCAATACAAACCAAACAGCATAAAAACTCAAGGGAAACAGGAGGTTTGTATAAAAGATACTCAATACTAAATGAAATACTAGTATAAAGTGGTCAACAAGGAACAAAAACATCAGGAAGCAAAACATGGCTGACAGGACAGGTAACACAAGCTCTGCAGCACTGACTCCAGTGATATTTCTCAGATATTTGAGATGCATTGATTACTTAATTTCCAGAGCAGCTGAGACATAAAGGATGCCAAAGCAAAGTTACTCCTTTGGTGATAGGGATCTAAAAATTTTAAATCCAACACCCGATAATCAACTTGAAGTTATTTAAATTGCTTTAAGTTGTAGTTATAGATTTATTTTTCCCTGCATCAAAAAAAAAGGCATCGGAGCATTTTACATCCAACTGAATGAGTAATATTTATTTAATTATTTTCAATCTATTATAACCCATGGTAACACAAGCATGCTGATTGTAGCAGAGTGGCACATATGGCACCCAAGTTCACAATTCTTCACGTCCCCCTCTCAGTGGTCAAGCACTAAGATTGTGTGCATTTAGACTGATCTTCAGTGATCCCCCCCTAAGAGCTCAAAGGCATAAAAAAGGAACAATATACTCGATTTGCTGCTGGTGCCCAAGGTAGCCAAACTTGTTGCTGAAGAACAGAAAGCAGCATGTGTAAAGAAACTTGGGATTTTGAGTCCTCTTGCTGCCAGAAATGAGTTAGAGTTCTGTACACATATAAGATATTCTGAAGAATTTGCCTACTGACTCCTTATTTTTTTAAGAGGAAACATATTATCATGGGCAGTAATATCAGGACATGTTTTCATCATCTAGTGTTTAAAAATAATACATTTTTTACTACCCTTGGATTTTTCAGCCCTTTTCAAACCCAAACCTTCCTCCACGAAAACAGGGATGTAACGATCTCCTTTATAATAAAAGATGCTACTGTGCAACACGAGTTTTCCAGTGATCAGATACATTCTACTGAAGAGCCCTGTAGGTGAGAGTTTTAACTATTAAATTAAGCTATTTTTACCTTTGTGTGATGTGTCCTGTGCCTGCGGTCGATGGTTACATCTCCCCTCTGCACTGGCGACGACACCTCCGAGCGGTACGTCCGCTGTGGGGAGTATCCCTGGAAACCGGCAATAGAGCCGTGCGAGGGGGATGTGGGAATGGAGTGCATGGTCTGATCAGAGATGTTGATCATGGTTTTTGGGCTGCTCAGGGTGCTGTGCCTGCTGAGAGTGGTCTGCTTGTTGTAGAACTGGCGCTGCTGCCACTCGTAGAGCTGCCACATCGTGTCGTCGCGCATGGAGCGCCGCTTGTCCTCGGCGCTCATGGGTCCCACGGCTCTGTCATACGCCGAGGGAGCCACGCTGCAGAGGCTTTCCGGACGTGTCTTGCTGTTCCTTGGCAGTGTCCTGTACCCCTCTGGGTACCGGGGCAGCACCTGAGCTCGATGGCTTGGCATGTTCCTCGGTAGTGTCTGGTAGGAGATTATGCTGGAACACAAGTTTCCTTTTGTTAGCATTAATATTACGGCAATAGAAAGTTGCTCACTGTGGGCTGGGTTTATCCAGCTCTCACCTTTTATAATACTTTGAATGCCATTTAAAAAATGCACTGTGGGTTGGGTTTATCCAGCTCTCACCTTTTATAATACTTTGAATGCCATTTAAAAAACGCTCAAGAAATTCAAGGCAACAGTTCAAGAATCAGTGATGCTGACTGAATGCACTGTAGCAGCCAAAAGTGGATCCTTTCTCTGATTATCTCTTGTTGATATAATCCATATTTCATCTTTTTACCAGTTTGCCAGTCTAATACCCTACTAGACTGGCAAACTCGATTTCAAGTTTTGATCAAATCTTGGAACTTGTCTATATGCTGGATAGGTGAAAGTTTTTAAGAGTTTCAAGTTCTACACTGTTTCCATATGCTTTCCATACTTCCATTTGAAATGTTCACTTTTTCAAAAGTGAAAAAAAAAATCCTGTTTCCCTAAGAAAATCTTGAGCAATTACTACAGACATAAAAAACCAAAAAACAGAAGCATAAAAAAACCGCCTTTTAACAGCAGTCCATGGGAAAACTGCAGTAATTGTCTGAAGAAATTATATTTTGCAATTGTCAAGGACAAGCCATTCCGTATCAGCCATTCAAGTGGAACAAAGAGAAATACGCATCTTTGTTTAATAATAATATTTTACTGCTTTTCAACTCAGATATGAATTCAAAGGCTTATTTCCTTAATTTTTTGCCCCATTAAAAGTCTGGAGTTCTACAGTCACTTAGCAACTTTCAGCATTAGTTGAAATACAAAATTTTCTATGCCAAGGATTGCTGCATGCCTAAGTATGACAAAGCACTTTTTGTTCATTTATTTCAGAGGACAAAATCTAGGTCATAAACATTGATTTATTCCTCCCTTATCTAAAATGCAAATGAGCACCTCTTAAAGCCTTTTGCTATAGAGCATGCATATGATTGATCCTTGCTTGTAGACAACAAAACCAGCTTCAAACTGGACCTGATTTAGCCATGAGAGGGCAGCAGCTTCCAGCTACACCCAACACTAATCTGAACTAAAATCCCTGCACCATGAAGCACCAGAACCTGGAGATGTTTTTTAATTACTTCAGTGCCACATAAAAAAAAAAAAAAAAAAAAAAAAAAAAAAAAAAAAAAAAA
>VZRH01007167.1:163522-219934 GCA_013397555.1 Urocynchramus pylzowi
AAAAAAATTAAAAAAAAAATAATTAAAGAAATTATGCAGATCAAAACCAGCAATATGCATGTGAGATCCTCATGGAAAAACTATCAGAGAAATTGATGATGGTAAAACCCACTTTTCTGAAAATAATTAAGCTGAGTATTTACAATCACCTGCAACATTTTGAAGATGAAAACTGCTATAAAGAGCTTTATGTCCAAAATCTGCTACAGTTTCTGAAGCTTTTCAAGAATTACTGAAGAATTATCCCCACTTTGTATTGGACAGCTTTCTTGCAAAAAAAATTACAAAAAGGGAAAAGGGATTCTAAGTCCTAGTCTTCTGCTGCCAAATCTGCTTAGATACCTCTAAATTTCTGTAGCAACATACCATTAATGATAAGGCTTTTGTCCATCACCATATTTAAAACCAAACAAACAAGATGCTTTTGAGCTCCATCTCTAACTTTCAAAATAGAATTGTAGCTATACCCCATAACAGCTACAGTACGGCCTGACATTTTCATGAATATATTTAGTAGCAAGACACACCTCACTCACTGAAGCTCCTCACACATTTTATTAATTAAATGGGCAGTGTAATCCTGTTGGCACCTTTCAATATCCTGAACTTGCAAAAAGGCTGCCTGAAGTTCTTACTGTGCAAAGATATCAATTTAAAATCTGCATGCAATTATTCATATTCTGGAACATTTAGAAAGATAACATAATCCATCTTCAAATGGTGAACCATGAAAACTGTAAAAAGCTCAACTACCTCAATATTAAACCTTGTTTTACATAATTAGATACAATCAAAATAGTTCATCAATGTCCTGTTGATACTTGCAAAAATACCATTCCAGTCAAACCCAAAACCCAGCTCCAGCCACAACTGCAGCTTCCAGCTGCCCTGCATACAAGGGGAGACTGCAGCAGTTGGGTCTGAGGTTGCAAAATATTTCTGCAGCTGTCATCATAAATAGCTCCTTATAATTGCTTCCATATGAGAAGGAGTCTTCCATATGTGTTTACAGACACCTTGAGAGGTTGCCTGTAGGGCAGCAATAGTGGTTCTAGTGTCTGAGTTGGACTATTTGGGTATCTTAGGTTGCAAATGCAAGATGTGCCCAGGGCTGTGTATTCTATTGCCATCTGTCAGAGGTGGGGCAGTTCTCTTCTGTTCATTGGGCAGTTTTCTTTATCTCTCCCACAACCAATCCTACCTCCACGAGATCTCTTCTGTTCATGAGCCAGTGAGTGTCCCTGCATGGCTGACAAAATGCCATCATCCCATTGGGAGAGGCTCCACCCAGGGGGAGGAGCCAAGCATTCCTACCTGGATACAATCTGACTTTGGGAACACCACAGGCAGCCTTTGCCCCCTGCATTCCCAGAGGAGCAGCTTTCTTCTCCACTGCATTCCCAGAGGAAGACCAGGCCCATCTCCAGGGAGCTTCAGAGGAAAACTCCTCCCTTCTACAGGATCCCTGCTCCAACAGAACCACAGCTGGCACTGCAGGAGGGCTGCAGCCACCATGGAATGGGACTGCTGACACCACCCTGACCCACAGCATGTCAGCTCTTATTCTGACTGTCAGTGTGGTCTTTTTTTTTTTCTTTTTTTCTGTACTATTGCATTTGTATTTTAATTTTCCTAGTAAATAACTGTTATTTCTAGTCTCACATCTTTGCCTGAGAGCCCCTTAATTTCAAAATTATAATAAATCAGAGGGAGGGGGTTTTCATTTTCCATTTCAAGGGAGGCTCTTGCCTTCCTTAGCAGACACCTGTCTTTTTCAAACCCACACACTGGGAAAGCATCTTTGCTGCTAGGCCTTTAGGGGCTTAGTGCTGCAATGTTGTGAATATCCTCGGATTGAAACATCAAAGCAGCCCCTCATCCTAATGAACACAAATACCAGCTGGCCCCAAACACAGAACTTCCATATAAGAATCAAGAAAGGGTGGCAGAGTGGAAGATTGAAGCCTGGTGTTTTACTGCAGGTATTTATTATTTTGGATGAATCTTATATAGGCAAATCAGAGAGACAGGCTCACATGCTGGGTTAGCAGCAACAAAAAACATCACTTAGTACCAAACAACCCTTCTGTATTTTTTCACATTTGAGAAAGATCACTCAAGTGAACTATTTTTGTGAAAAACATTTTTTCATAACTGACTTGTGCAAAATTCAATAAAATGATACCAAAGTGGAATGTGTATATTTTTTATTTAAACCACATTTATTTTTGATTTTAAAAAAGTTTGCCTTCCTTAAGGCAGTAGTTTATTCATGTGGCTTTTGCCAAACTCGATGTCTAGATCCATGGAAACAACAGATAACACCTTCAAGAATTAAAATCTACATTGCTGTCATTCTCATTACTTTTTTGGGCAATCAAACTAGTGAGTGGTCAGACTGTTCCTCTAAAAAATTAGTAGTTGTATAGTGGACCTTTTTCATTCTATATTGAGGACAGCTAAGAGTTCCTATTTTCTTTTGTATATAGTCATTTAATTGAACATCTTTGTTAGCATTTTAGCATTAGTCCCATTTTTTTTTTTTTCAGTCTGGCACACCAGAGATACTCAGTTGGGTTCTCCATGATTTCTCTAATGCAGACCCAATAATACAGATGCACTGGAAAGCAGCTTGGTGGAAAGTCAGCAACTTTCCCTATTAAGTAAAGTCTACGTTTTTCAAAAATTCTAGTTATGAGTTTTACAGGTCTTAAACAGCCTTAGGATCCTCTCACCCCCACCTTAAGCTTTAGCATAAACCAGAGCTTTTTTTCTCCTCTCATTCACCAACTTTGATTCTACTTAAATTTCTGTCTCCAGCCAGAAACTGGCAACCTGAACAAAAATAAAATTTTAAATTTAAATGAAGCCCCATTAAAAAGCCATCAGTATATACATTAGAAATTTGTATCACTATTCAAGGCTGTTTCCATGCAAAGTAAAAAGGATAGCTCAAGGCAAATTCTCTTTCAGTTTGTTACTGTTATGTAGAACTGTATTTGAAAGCATTCATGTTATCGGTGCCACCTTTATCTAGGCAAACAAGTGTTCCCTATATTCAGGAATAAAATATTGTTAATTGGTAATATATTGTTTATAGCACTTCCCTCTATTTGATTCCCATAATGAAATCAGTTTTAGGGTTTTTATACTTGTTCAGAACTGAAAAATTGCACAGCTATTCTAGTTTCTTCTGTTTGGTTGCAAGTTTTAAAGTCCAATTAAAAAAATTAACTGCATCAAAGAGCCTTCTGAGTTCTCATTATGCAAGTCTGAATAATAACATAAATGTCAGGGTGTGCAAGTTCCTGTCTGTATTACAAGTTCAAACTTGATCAAACTACTTAAGATGAGCATTTCATGAAACAACACATTAACAATTCCTACTTATATGTAATGAAGGGCTAAAAGCAGTGAGGAAATGTTCAACCTTGGCAAGTGGAGGCCAAGTTCATGGAAATGTTTCAAGATTTTGCAAAAACTGAGAAGCCCCCAGCTACATATCTCAAAATTTGTGGGGGAAACACATTTTCTGAACTTGGTTTATCTTAAGCTCTGCTCTGCCATCCATCTATACATAAAATCCTTAATTTCCAGCCCTTCAAAGTATCTCCTGTGATAGCATCTCCATACTTCCTATCAAACGTAATATTAAAGACATTTTACATTTTCCTGCTGGAGCTGCTTGTCTGTAAGGCAGCCTGGAAGCAACGTCCCTACACTTCTGTCAGACAGAGAAATTGGTATTGGCATGACATTCAATATTGTCAATCATTCACACATGGTTTTAAAGCTTCATGAATAAGCACTAGAGCTCAATATTATAACTGGCTGATAGCTAATTTCATGAGAAGAGAAGCTTAAAGCACCAAGTTAGATTCTGTGTCTTATTTTTAGATAAATCTTCTCTCTCTCTCTCTTTATTTAAAGCTGGTTTGAAGTTTAAAAGCTCCCAGGAATATTTTTTTAAAGAATTTTAAATAAAATGTTATTACAAGAATTTGTGAGCAAAAAATGCAGAAGAGAAGGCAATTTCAAGAACAGATATTAAGAGGAAAAAGAATTTTTATGAGTGATGACACCTTTTCCCTGCTAGGGCAGGGAAATTTCTAACATCCAAAAAGCGCTTACAGCCATTTTTATTTATTGAGTTATTAATATACTTTAATTTATTAATAATAATAATTCAAATGCTAATAAAAGAAACTTCCATACATCTGTTCTGAGAAGTCCTCAAATGCAGAAGAGAGGGCAATTTCAAGAACAGATTTTAAGAGGAAAAAGAATTTTTGTGAGTGATGACACCTTCTCCTTGCTTGGACAGGGAAATGCCTAACACCCAAAAAGGGTTTATGGCCATTTTTACTTATTATTAATATACTGTAGTTTATTAATAACCATTCAAATTCTAATAAAAGAAACTTCCATATATCTGTTCTGAGAAGTCACCCAGGCTTTTCCCACAGAGAATGAAGAGCGCAACTATATAATGTAGATCTACAACTAGAGAAACTAACCAGGGTACAAATGTATTATTTACTAGAAAGTCTAAAAATAAAATTAGGCAGTACTCACCCTCTTGTTTCCTCCTCCTGTCCTTTCCCCCTCTGGATTTTAATCCACTGCTCCAGCTGCAGCATGGAATTGGTTCTCTGCATGACCCGCTCAGACTCCGCGTGCACCGGCACCGCGTTGTGATGGGCCCCATCCCCAGCATCCGCCAGCACAACTCCCATGGATTTACTCTCAGATCCATTCAAATGGACAGGCCTGAAGTGCCCACCTGGAATTGTGCTTATGGGCAAAGTCCTGTACTCAGATCCCAAAGGGTTCAGCTTCACGCTGTTAATTTTTGTTAATGGTTTATCTTGCCCGACTTTCTGGAATCCGTATTTTTCAGCTTCCAAAGCTTTCTTCTCCTCGTTTTTGTTCACTTCTTTGTTTTTCTGGTTGTTTTGTGCCTCTGGCTTAATCAGCACCCGATGGTTTGAAATGTTATTTGCCTCTCGAGGTGATGTATTTTCAACAGTGAACTTCTCTATTCTGGAAGGGAATATATGACAAGTTATAATATCAAAAAAATGCTCCTTATAAATAGTAATAAAAAATTGGAAGTTTTTTTTAATCAGTGAATCCCATACTATATATTTTACAGCAATATCTTGACTTCAAGAGAAAAAAATCAGGATATTTTCACAATAATCAAAGCCAGGTTGGGGGGTTTTGTTGCTGTTGTTTTGGTGTCCTTTGTCTTTTGTTTTCAATTTTGTTTGGGGTGGTAGTGCTTGATTGGTTTGGTTTTTGGTAGGTTGATTTGGGGTTTTTCTGGTTGGCAAGTGTGAGTATTGTTTTCTTCTACACTTTTCGCTTTATTTGCTGTTTTACAAACAATTATAACATGAGGTAATTTATTTTTTAAATTCAACAGTCAATTAACCCCCTAGAAAACATGTGCACAACAGGAAATAAAGCCAGAATCTGAAAAAAGTGGATGTTCAGCTCCTGGAGGGTTGAAAATTCAAAGGGTGAAAATATTCAGTGGCTTTTCAATAGCTACAGCTTCCAAATGTCAACAGCCTGAAATTCAGATGGTTTTCAAAGTCAGCTTGTGATTCACAATACTGCTGAATTTAGCATATAATGAGCTCCTTCAAAGAAAGCAAATGACTTTTCATGGTCATTGGTATCAATTAGGTTTCTCTGGTGTGTTATCACTTTGGCTGGCATACATTTTGCAGAAAATGACTGTGGCTTTTCCTAATTTTAAGGGGGAAAACAGCTGCTGACTTAAGGAACTGTACCACAAAAATAATTATATTTTTGGAATTGCTACCGCTTTATAGTATTTACACAAGTACTCAATGTGTGCAGTTCTGTTAGTGATCTTCTTTTTAAAATGTAGAAATGTCAAGAAGCTCTATCTTTTGCTATACTGGGAGGACCTGAATTTTAATTCCAGCTCAAAAACTGACTTTTGGGTTTAGTTCACTAGAAAAAAACCCCACCACCTTAAAATGTTTTGCTCTACATTTTTTGGTATGGGAGGAAAAAAGAGGAAGAGATATAATTTCTTAAGATTACATCTCTGTATAAAACCAAACTAAGAACAACACTTTATTTTAAGAGGATGTCAAATTAACTTTTTGTTTTGTTTTGCATCTTTTTTTAAAAAAAATGCATTATTCATCTTTACAACTGCATCCAGTTCAAGTGTCTGTAAAAAGGCCATCACACACACAACTTACCAGGAGCACAAGAAGACTGACTACACACACAGCTGTAAGCATTACTGCTTATCCCATGATGAAAAAAAAGCCATTAATTTTTTTCCCCCAAGACCTTAAATTGTTCCCAAGACCTAACATCTGTGCCTACATCTTGAGGTTCCTTCTCAAGGTGATGGGAAATAAAAGGATCACCACACCACCTCACTCCTACCTCAAAACTGCCCTACCCAGTGTTCTACCAGAAACCAAAGAAATTTTCCAACAGGAATGTGAATTAAAAAATCAATTTCCCACAATTATCAAGTAAAAAAGGGTGTCAAGATTTCAGTTTTGAGCCAGCACTGTGGAGTTTACAAATGAATATAGAGATTACCTTGCAAATAATCCTGAACGTGGGCATTTATATTTGCAGCATGTCTCAATAGTACCACCTACACCGTTATATAATATAAAACTTATCATAAATCTTTCTCAGGTGGCTTTAGAACAGAGGAAAAAGTGGAAAATCCATGGTGGAGATGGAGAGTGGCATCTTTAGGACACTAATCATATATGTGGCAAAGTCAAGCCTTGGCACTGTGTTCAATTCACACTCATAGTACTTTCCACTGTGTTTAAATTAAAAACCAGCAACTCCAAAAATCACAGAATTGTTTTTCCATGCAGCCTCATGCTGTATCCCTCATTACTATGGTTATACACAGCAGAGCCAAACATTTACATTTCACACTCTTTGGGATGGTGTAGAGGCTGAAGGACTGACATTTAAACAGACTGCTGGGCTCTCTCAACTTGGTGAAACCAAATCAGCCAACTCTGAATGAGTGAGGGATCTCTTTCCACACGGAAGGATCCATATGGGAAAAAATTATCAGAAACAAATGTAAGAAACATAAATCCATATGTATATTTGGCTTCATATTTATAGCTAGCTCTCAAAGACATATTCAACAAAGCTTGCAGGCTATTTGAGGATGGGATAGGGATAGAGGAAGAGAATGAGCATTGAATATGGGTCTTTCAGCATATGCTAAATGCAATTTATATATTTCTGCAACCAAAAAGGAATCATATGTACAATATGCACTACAGGAGGATCACTATTTTATGCTGGTTTATATAAAGAAATAATTCTGAAAGGGGGGGAGCATGTGATTAATGATCAGATGGACACGAGGACTGTGATTTAACAAAGCAAGGCAGAGGCATTTGAAAAGGAAAAGCCATCTTTTCCAAGCACACTGACGTCAGTCAGCCCCCACTGTGGATGCCTCTATGCTAACAAGTGCTTTTTTGGCAGCCTGGCTTATGCTGTTCAGGGAAAGTAACTACACCAGGAGGGAAAAAAAGCACTCTTTTCTTAGTACATGCTGCATCACTGAGAAGAAACAAAGGCTGCAGCACACAAGCTGACAGTGAAAGGACAGAAAAATGACACTCAAACATGGAAGAGTAGAGAATCAGCATTTAGGCTAAGCAGGTAAATCAGTGTGTTGGTGGACACTGCCATCTACAAACACAGGCAAGCACCCAGAGAGGGTGTTTGAGATCATATTTTGAGTCATAAGCTTCAATAGCTCCTCACTGACTAAAGAACTTGGCTTAATTATTTTAATAGGTCTCTCAGTACATTATTAAACTTGAATGTGCTATCTAGGTAAAATCAAAACTGTTTAGAAAGGAGTAATTACAATTAAGTCAATAGGACCAAATACTGTTTGTCCTTCCCTGCAGCTGAACATCAGAACGGGATATTTCTGCTGCTAATAAAGGCCAGTTCTAAGAGAAATGGGTACATTTTTACTTTCTCACTTCAGTATCTCATTTGTGGTTTACGTGGCTAACCATGTGGGGAAAATAAAAGAGTAGTTTATGAAAAACTTGGCAACACCCCTTCCCTCCTACCAACTTAATGTTTTAAATATTCCTTTTATCTTTATCCTCTCCAAGGAACTCACATCTCCAGAAAAATAGATACAAAAAATGTGCTAAAATTATTCGAAAGATTTTGTTTAACAGACTGTTGGATTTGATTTCTAGAGTACCATAAGCAGTGAAGTGACTTAATTTCTAGGTTTAAAGAATTATACTGTAAAAACCTCTTGATTTGTCATTGGACATTTTATATTAACAGGCAACTAAAAGTGGCCCAACATCAGTTTACATGAATATTTAAGGAAGCAAGTTCTTAATTACTCATTCATTGTATTGCAAGTATCTAGTCTGTTAGAAAACTGTGTTCAGTGCAATGTCAAAACCTCTAAAAAAGAGAACTCAGTAACAAAAGCACTGCCAAATTTGACTGAACCAAAACCATTTATGCTTAAGCTCCATCTATGCCAAACTTCAGGTTATTTAGAGATGAGGTAATGAGACACTTAATACTTAACAGATTTTTACAGGGAAGAAACAGTATTTCTTCTGCATAAGATCATATCCTGCTATGTTTCATTTCAAGAACTTAAAAAACAGCCAAAAAATGGATTCTTTAGAAAACAGTTGTCTTAAGGGTTTTCTTCCTTATTATAGCTAACAGATTTGAAATTCTTTGAGACTTGGTCTTGAAATCTATTTTCTCTAAAGTAATTATTTCAAGGCTACCACCAAAGTTTTCAAAGAAGTCACATCTACTTCTGTTCCCTTCTGAGGTTTCTTGCCTGAATCAAAACAACAAGATGGTGTTATATAAGTTGCTTTTCTGACAACTGTTTGGATGCTGGCAAGCCTGTTCTGCCTGTGATATCCAGGCAGATATTCACAGTATTGCAATTATCAAATGAAGGTCATTTCACCAGTTCAGAAAAAAATTGAGAATGACCCCCTTCAGTTTTGTTCCTCTACAAAGTATTTATACAATTGATATGTGATTTTTGTTTGAAGTGAAGTGGGTTTGATTTGGTTTAATAATTTCTCAACATGTAAATTACCATTGTATCTGCAATACAAACCAAATTTTTCAGATAAAGTTTATTACTACTAAACTTCTCTGGTACCTGTGTCCATGAGATTTTTTTATTACTTTTTTAAACTCGGAGTTCCACAGCATTGCTGATTTTATTTAGCTCCAGGGTAGCAGGAACTAACGGAGTGGAGAACAGATCAAGTGACAGCAGCCATCAGCAATAACTTCTGTGCTGTCAATAACGAGGAGCTTTTAAACTTTCAATTGATGAGGTTTCTATTTCAGATGCCATGGAGCTGACCCTAGGGACCACATTCTGAGAGCAAATGACTCTCACTGGAGAGACAGCAGCAGACAGGGCTCAGTCTCTGAGAGCACAAAGCTTCTGGTGATAATTTGCTTTTCACTGTCAACACATGGGCACAGGAAGGTGAGGCTCCAGATCAGGTAAGCATAAATTTGGTGACAGCTTAATGATGAACAAGAATGGCTCCCCACAGGTTGCCCACAGGTACAACTGGTTAATTTAGCCAGAAACTCCAGCTGTGAATTTGAGGATTATGACAGGTTTAAGCTGAAGGCTGCCACCAGTTGAGCTGCTGTAGCTATTCAGTCAGGAGGGCAGGGAAGTCAAACATGCCTGCACATAGAATTTGTCATTGCACTTCTTCTGATGCCACTGGCTAAAGGGATAGTTCATTTTTTTTTTCTTCTAGCTCCTGACAATCAATATTCAGAACAGAACTTAGATTATTTTTGCTACTTCAAAATTTTATCCAACACTGTCCAGTTAGTAAGGGGTCTTTAGTATTAGCAGAAATCACTTCAGCCAATTTACATTCTATTTTAAGGACCAGTCTTTCATTAAACAAATCAAACTAAACAAGAGAAAGCAATACACTGCCCCACTGTTTTGTCAATCCACACTACCTTTTCACAGGCTCTGTTTGCACAAGTGCTGCATCTATCATGGCTTTCATCCACAACTCCATTTCCTTCCCTGTATCTGTGCAGAAATAATAGGTCCTCATGTTTGGATGAGCTGCCTGATTGGAAATGACATGGTCATTGCAATAAAAATGTAAGATTCTGTAAAAGAAGAGAGGCAAATATGGTTACTGCATATTCTCTCTAATGCTTTATCTAATAAGATTTCTTCAAATAATATGCTCAGAAAAAAGTAAAAGGAACAGTACAGTGTTTCTTAGTCACTGCATTCATATTTTCAAAATAACTGCCCGTAATTTTCAATCACAGCTGCTACTTCATTAATACATTAAACAAAAAGCCCTTAAATTTCTTCAATCTACAAAAAATGATAGTGAGCATTCATTAATGTAGATTAATATAATTCTTATAAATAAGATTTTAGCATAGATTTTGGCAGTCTGAATGATACAGTAAGTTTTAATTTGTACTTACCATAGTAAATAAATGATGTCTTGGTTAGGAGATCAAACAAAGTGCCAAAAGGAGCTCATAAAACAACAATAAAAAAAAGTCAGGACAAAATGCTTAGTAAAGTAATTTATATAATGATTTAAGATTGTCATGAAACACTCCTAAGAGTGATTCATGTAGTATTGTGATTTAAATGATAATAAATTCTTGTTTTTATTTATGTGTAAAGATACTTTGCATTAAATAATGAATGAACTTTCATTAGTGGGATAAGTTCAGCTGCAGATGCTGGTTTATAATTCTAAACCACCACACAGGATTTAATATCCACAAACTAAAAAAGAAAACACTACTACTAAGTGATACCCATCCATTTCCCCATTCTAGTAATTATGTCTATATTTACATCAGGCTAAGTACCTGAAACTTTTGCTACTCCATTATATAAAAATCATCCTCAGAAGCTGTTTGTCAATCCTTTTTTACCTAACAACTCTGTAAAATGAGTTTTTGTGACCAGGCTCTTGTGCTTTCAGACACAAAATCCAATGAGAAAGCTGATTCCCTCACCTTAAAGGCGTATTTGCGGTTAATGTGGTCCTCAGCAGACAGCACAGATATCTGGAAACTAGGCAGAAGTATGCTCCCCAGGATCCCTTCTTCCTTCTCATCTGGGAATGCACACTGGGATTAGAAAATGGCCTTTGGACACACAACACTTGCATTCTGAGACTTCATGAAACTCTTTCAGCCATACATGAGCATGACCAAGAAGTTTAGCTCAGAGGAGAATGCATTAAGAACCAAAAATCCAGATTAGCTCTGAAGAGCAGTTGGAAGTCAAGCCTCTAATTCAGTGTCAAAGAACAAGAATAGCACATATCTACTGCCTGCTCAGTAAAAACACCTCTGACAACACAAGCAGTTAAAAACACTTCTTATGATGGCTGGCATTTTAGAGAAAATGTGCACATTCTTCTTCTGATCTCAGACATATTAAGCTACATAATCCCCATTAAAATATTTAATTATGAATTATCACTATAATTCCCACAAAGAGTTACACTCAATTACATTCCATTTGTAAGAATGCACACGTTTCAGATAATTTGTAAAAAAAAGCTCTCCCCCAAAACAAATACCCTTTTCCCAGAGCCTTGTTTTACATAAAATTTTAGATCAACAGATCATAATAAAAAATTGACATTTTAGTTGAAAGCCACAACCAGCTTTTAAATCCAATTATGCTTTAATAAAGGAATAACTGGATGCAATTCATAAAGACTGTCTTAATTGTATTTCATGAATAGAATTTCTATTCACAATCACTATCTTAGAGACTGTCCCCCATGACACTTCTCTTAGATGAAAATTGTGCCCATAATAAATAACTGTATCTATGAAATTAAGATGAAAATAGTGCATTGCAAAATTTCAATGAAAAATTAACCTGTTACAATTAAAATACACTTAAACAGCATGTCAGGACTATTGCTTATGTGTGGACTTAAAAATCTTTTCCAGGTTCTCATTTACTCCTAGATTTTGAAAAGCCAAACCTTCATTTCAGTTATTTATATGGGGAAAATTGTGCCCAGCCATTTTAGTATCAAGTGACAGATTAGATGTAAAAGCTATGCTTTTTGGGATAATTGTTTATTTGCAGAGCTGAGCATAAACTTATTGCTATTATAAGGCAGAAAAGAAGTGGAGTGGATTACTTCCAGCAACTCAACAGTACCTTTAAATATGACTGAAACCATCCCACCTTCCCTTCAAATATTAACTCCTTGCTACCCACACACAAAAATGTGCCCTGTCCCCAAACCCATACTGGGCAAATACTGGCGTTTACTTTATTTTGACTTCTGTTTGGGGAAAAAGTTCTCTTTTCCTAGATCATATTTTGACTAATGACTGAGTAAATGCCCCACTAGTGCCACATAACAGCATTCAGCATTTTTGTTCCACTGAACAGCTGCATGTCTGGAGGACTTTGGTCTTTGCTAAAGACATACTGCCACATTCCAGTTCCAGATTTTAAAAATCTGTTCCCAATCACGCCTGCTTTTATCTACACATCCCACTGCCCCATATTATCTTTACTTGTGTGCTGTGTATGAACAGTACACAAGAAAAGGAACAGATCTTCTGTCCAGTTCCAAGAACTTTTATTTGTGCCAACAACAACCTTCCAATATGAAAATGGATGGTCCTTCATGCCTCAGGGGAACAGAAAGAGAATATTCTCTAAGCTGTGAGAAAATAAATACCATGACATGATTTTTCTTTTCATCTATAAATTGGCTTTCAGCTGCTAACATTGTAACACAATTCCAGAAGTTTAGTAAGATTTACTAACAAAACCAAAGAAACCCAACAACCACAACTGCACAACCACAAACCAGGTCTGTGGTTTGATCTGGGAGCAAGTGCATGACCCTCCCTTTCCTATTTTTTTACTACCTGAGACAGAATTAACAGAAACATAAAAGGGTTTAAAGTAAAAGCTTTTTATATTTTATCAGCCACTTTCAATAGATTTTGGACTATCACTGCACACATTTAATTCCAGCTTAACAGTTTTAGCTACTTTTTAGTGAATGATAGCTAAAAGCTACATTTATCACATAAACAATTTAGATTATTCTGCTTGTATTTCAGAATGTTGGGCCACGCAGAAAATAAAAATATTATAGAGTTTATAGATTATTTTGATAATAAACAAAAAATATTGTTTATATTTTTAATTTGTTGTTGGTTTAACCTATTGCTTTTTTTTGTTTTAATTTGACAAACTTCCTGTGCAGTGCTTAAATTCAGCTTAATCTGTTCTTAAGGCAGCTGTAATATAGCACTTTTTTTACAACTTTTTGAAGAAGGAGCCTGAAGAGGTGTTTAAAATAAACCTGTAAAAAGCACAGAGTATGTAATGACCACTTAGGTAACTACACAAGAGTATCTTAATCAGTCAGTTGATGCCTCCACAACTGGAATTTCAGCCTGATTTTGACCCACTTGGGGTAGAGAAACAAAGCCTAATGATCATATTTGCATAATTCAAAATTTGTTAACTAAACCAGTTGCAAACAGAGCTTTCATGGTTCAGACCTGATTTGTCTTTGATTGGATCTGTGCTGCACTTTCAGAGAGCACCATTTTAAGTTCATCAGTCTCTGCTTTCAGCATCAGCACCAGCCCTACCAATTCCAAAGTTTCATCCCAAACTGAAACCCTTTGTTGCCCTTCACCCACAGTTAAGGCTGCAGGTGGCCTTGTTTACATTTCTCTGTTTTGCCATGCTCTACAATCCTCTTCACTCTCAGCCTCCTTTAAACTAAAATGGCTGTACACTTTATTTTAGGATTGTCCATGTTTCCCTATGCCCAAGTACCATTTGTTTTTGGAGGAGCAAAAATGTGCCCTGGTGATCCTTCACTCATAATCTGCAGTGGTGAAGGATCACCACCTAACCCACCTAACTCTGGACTAGAATGAGGAGCAGCTAATTTCCCATGTAAAATAAGTCTGATCTACCTACATGAGGTTACTAACAGATTCTTTTGTTCCAAATACAGCAGAGACTTCTACTCATACAGAATTGGACAAGGTTCCATTTTATAAGTATTCATGAACACTGATTAGAGTTCCCAAAGGCATATATATCCTCTTTATCATTCTAAAGGCAGCTCCCCTGCACTATATCCCTTCCCTATCCCCACTTCAGCTATTTAACTAACATAAAAATCAGATTTAACCTGACATATTAAGTTTCTAGCAACAGAAGCTATGAGAAAACTACAACCCAGAATTTAGTAACAGAGGTGCCTGTGAATGGGCTTGCCCTTTCAGCACAGCCTGGCAGGCAGGAAGCAATTATGTGAAACTGGTAATTAAGAAAAAAAAAAAAAAAAAAAAGATAAGAGTAGCAGGCCTGGATATTGACAGCTATACAACTATTTTAATCCATTAAGTTAAGCAGTAGCTTATTTCTTACATTTGAGTGGCGTGTCAAAATTTATCTGCTCCCAGCAAAATTAGCAAAGGAAGCTCTCAGGAGCTGAACTTACCTCTGTAGTAGAAAAGACACAGATCTGAGAGCACAAACCAGCGCTTCTTCCACAGCTTCATTCCAGTGCTGTCCTGCAGGAATCACAGGGATCAAGTCAGAAAACACACACTGGGGACAGCTCTGGTTCCCAGCACAAACCAGGCACTGCACAGCTGTTGAAACCCTGGTAACTGAGAATTTTAGACTTTCTGTGCTGCCAGGCACTGACCCCCAAGAGAACACTGCATTGACCTGAGGCCGTGGAGAAGGCTTCCAAAATGGAATGATAGAACTGGGATTGTGAGTGTGGAGTTTGAATGGAAGTGTGTAATATCACAGGGTGGAAAACTTGGAGTTTAAGGTTTTAGAATATAGTGATATATATAAAGCAAGATGGAGGTTTTAGGGTGAAGGCTGGTCCTTCTTCTTCACCTTCTCCATGGGTTTGGGTGGTATTGTGTAATTGGATAAAAAAGTCTGCATTGCAGAGCACAGGTGGTTGGTTATTGGGTAAAAGTAAAAGTAATTTAAGTGCCATTTCTTAATNAAAAAAAAGATAAGAGTAGCAGGCCTGGATATTGACAGCTATACAACTATTTTAATCCATTAAGTTAAGCAGTAGCTTATTTCTTACATTTGAGTGGCGTGTCAAAATTTATCTGCTCCCAGCAAAATTAGCAAAGGAAGCTCTCAGGAGCTGAACTTACCTCTGTAGTAGAAAAGACACAGATCTGAGAGCACAAACCAGCGCTTCTTCCACAGCTTCATTCCAGTGCTGTCCTGCAGGAATCACAGGGATCAAGTCAGAAAACACACACTGGGGACAGCTCTGGTTCCCAGCACAAACCAGGCACTGCACAGCTGTTGAAACCCTGGTAACTGAGAATTTTAGACTTTCTGTGCTGCCAGGCACTGACCCCCAAGAGAACACTGCATTGACCTGAGGCCGTGGAGAAGGCTTCCAAAATGGAATGATAGAACTGGGATTGTGAGTGTGGAGTTTGAATGGAAGTGTGTAATATCACAGGGTGGAAAACTTGGAGTTTAAGGTTTTAGAATATAGTGATATATATAAAGCAAGATGGAGGTTTTAGGGTGAAGGCTGGTCCTTCTTCTTCACCTTCTCCATGGGTTTGGGTGGTATTGTGTAATTGGATAAAAAAGTCTGCATTGCAGAGCACAGGTGGTTGGTTATTGGGTAAAAGTAAAAGTAATTTAAGTGCCATTTCTTAATTGGACAGTTTATCCTTAAAAAGCCTTGTAGAGAGAGAGACAGGGCTCCATTTTTAGTTTGTTAAGAGTGAGGTGCTGTAGAACTCAGGGTTTGTGAGACTGTGACATAGATAAGAACTAATAAACATCTGAGTCCCAACAAGAAAATCCATCTCGTGATTTAATTCTGACCCTGGCAAAAAGAAGATAAAAACTTAACACACAACTGTGCCGTGCGTGCTGCAAGCTCAATTTCTTGGCTGTTTTAAGTATTTGACTTCTCATCCTGAGCTGTCACTGCAAAGAAAGGCTGTGACCCAGGAATCCTGAGGTGAACAGGGAATCGTGCTGAGGTTGGAAAAGGCTGTTTAGCTCATTGAGTCTAGCTGTTACCCAGCACTGCCAAGTCCACCACTAAACCATGTCCCCAAGTGCCACACTAACACATCTAATTACACCTTCAGGGTTGGTGACCCGACCACTTCCCTGGGCAGCCAGTTCCAATGCTTGACAACCCCTCTGGTGAACAATTTTTTTCCCATATCCAACCTAAAACTTTAGGCTATTTTCTTTTGTCTTGTCACTTGTCATCTGGGAGAAGAGGCCAGCCCCCTCCTCACTACAACCTCCTCTTAGGCAGCTGTAGAGAGTGGGGAGGCCCTCAGTGAGCCTCCTTTTCTCCAGGCATGCTAAAGATTACAATCTACAGTTTAACTGATTAAAAGAAAAAAAAAAAAAAGCTTTTTTCTCTTAAAGAACAAGACAACACTTCAGGTACATCCTCCTTTTTTTTTCTGAAGAAACTCTCCATTGAACTTTGTCTTTTATTACCACTCATATATCCAGAGCAAATTTCTTTCCCAAATAAAGTTTATTCCTACAGCAATTTTATTTTCTTTTATGCTTATAATCAATTTACACCACACAACTCAGAATGAAAGACTGCCACCACTACTGCAGTGTAAATAAGCCAGAGCACTGCAGCACACACATCCTGGCAGAATCAGATTTAATAAATATGTTAATCTGTTCCAAGAAGAAAAGTATGTGTGAATTAGCAATATTCTTGTAGTAAATAGGTTATGTGACAATGAAGAAGAGAGATTCTCTAATGAAAAACTGTGGGGTGAGTTTATTTTTGGGATAATTCCCCAGCCCAAGACAAGTCAGGGTAATTTTTAGCCTCGTATTTCAAGCTCTGCTCATTTTGGGGTGGGGGAAATGAGCTGAAAGAAGAAGAAAGGGTAAACCAAGCATTAGCTAGGAAACATTATTCAGAAAAAGTATGTTCACTGTAAATATCTTCCAAAAAATGGAGTTGGCTCTGGATTTAAAAATTAGCAGAAAAATGACAGAAGAAGATCACTACATGTACTGAGACACCACACCCCGAATTTAACAAAAATTGCCATTCTCTGTGATTACATAAATGTTATTTTACTATCAGAAAGAAACTGTACAAGCTTTCACTGTACATTTCTGAAGATTATATCTGTTGATAAAATTGACTAAATTGGCTCTCAATGACTTCTACAACATGGAAATATACAGCAGCACCTTTTCTTACAAACACCAATCAAACATCACAGCATTTAAATTGTTTCCCACATAAACCATCTCCAACCCTGAGGTGGATTAAAGACTGGTTGAAGTGCCAGCCCCAGGGAGTGGGTGGCCAGTGCCTCGTGGTGTGCCCCAGGGGTCGACACTGTGGCCAAGACAATTTAACAACTTCATTAATGAGCTGCACACAGGCTCAGAGCTCACCCTGAGCAAGTCTGCACATAGGAGGAGTTATGAGGAGTGCCTCATATCCAGATGGTTGTGCTGTCATCCAGAGGGACTGGACAGGCTGGGAAATTGGGCAGAGAAGGATCTCTTGGAGTTCTACAGAGGGAAACGCTCAGTCCTCCATCTGGAGAGGAACAACCCCCTGTACTAACATGAGCCAGGAATACACCTTGTAGCAAAGGAGGGCAGCAGCATCCCAGACTGCATTAAGCAGTGCTGCCTGGACATCCCCTCTGCTCAGCACCACAGAGGTCTGGCTGCAGTGCTGCTCCTGCTCTGGGCTCACTGGTGCAAGAGAAACGTGAACATACTGGAGGGAACCCAGAAAGGGGCCATGGAGATGACTGAGAGACTGAAGCACCTTCACATGAAAACAGGGTGAGAGAGCTGGGACTGCTCAGCTGGGGAGAGAGCAGCTTAGGAGGCATCCTATCAGTATAAAATCTTTCTGATGAAAGACTGTAAAGAATGTGGAGCCAAACCTTTGCCAAGGACAAGAAAAGAAACAGTGGGCACCAACTAAGAAGCATGAAATTCTACCTCAGCAGAGGTAAAACTTTTTATGGTCAAATACTGTCACAAGTTGCCAGAGAGGTTGTGGTGCAGTCTTCATCTGTGAGGATATTCAAAGCCCAGCTGGACAAAGTCCTGCCCAAGCCTCTCAAGCACATGGTGTGATTCTGGGGGTATCCTGTGCAGGGCCAGGAGTTGGACTCCATGATCTTGACGGGTCCCTTCCGTGATATTCCATGATTCTATGACCCTGCTCTAGCTAAGCCTGGCTAATTGCGTTAGATTATCATGAGGTCCCTTCTAACTAAGACAACTGTATGATTCTGTGCCCCAGAAAACAGCAACAAAATCATCTTTGTGAGAATTTTTCTCTCTCAGCATTCACATCTCAGAATTCTCTTCACTCTCAGAGTAGAAGCCACAGGATTGTCTAAACCTGGGAAAATCTTCCACTAAACAGACACTTCTACATCTTATTATCTGAGCAGTTTTAAAAACTGACTCATCACCAGCACCCAGAAATCCATGCAGGTCATTCCAGTCTATCTGAGTAGGCACAGTAAATCACAATGCAGATCAAAATTGCATGCACACATTTGTCTCAGCTGAGTTTAAATTTTGAATTCTCAAGGGTTCTTGGTGGATTTTAAAAACAGATTAGTAATATTAACCAGAACAGCAAATTTACAGCAGGATAGAACACTGTCCCAAAATTAAAGAGCACATACTTCAGATTAATTCACATGCTATAGGAAAACCTGAAATAATGTCTGGTTTTAACATGATTATCTTTGAATAAAGCAAATAGACATACCTATGTGAAATACATGAAGAACTGGCTCCACTTTTCAATATTTTTTATTGAAAATATTACATTTAAAAAAAAGAAAAAAAGATACATAGTCTAACAAAAGAAACTTTAAAACCCCCAATATTCCAGGTCATACACCTTTTGTCCCACCATTCTGACATGCTTGAAATTAAATGAGCTACTTACTACCAAAACCTGCTTAGATTTTTTAGAGAGAATCATGTATATATATATAATATACCAATGTTCTTTACTTGTCTGATGTCCTTATTTGTTTCAGACTGATATCCAATAAGGAGTTAATTAATTGAAGACCATTGTTTATAGCTTCATTCTGCTATTGCTATCATTGTATTTTATAGAAATGGTTGTCTTTTGAACCACACAGTAGAAGAAAAAAAAAAGAAGGGGATGAGGAGGGTCTGAGTACCTGTTTGTAGAGCCAGCCTCGTCTGACAACTGGTGCATTAGGATTTCTCTTTATGGAGTTCGATCTCTTCCCAAAATTATGAACCTTCTTTGAAGATCGTGATGTCTAAATTGAATTGAACACGTTATAGAGACCATGACATCAATAACTGTACAAAAATCAAAAAGCTTTTCTTTTCTTTAACATCTTTTTCTTGTATGTGCTCCTCTGGGGGACTGTAGAACACAAACTCTGTTCTTTTTTAAGATAAATAATTACTACGATGGTTCTGCTGGTTTCAGCATTTCTTTATTTTCTTCTGCAGAGAATATAAAGCTAAATCCCAAGACAAGTACTAAAAGATGTCTTGGGGTTTTTTCAAACAAGAAAAAACTCAACTTATACATATCTGATCTTCTTCTAAGGTAGGTAGAATGCATACTGAGATGTAGGAAGAGAAGTAAACTCACAGAACTATTATTAATTATGAAAAACTACATCACCTGGGCAAGAAATTCCACTCTTTCCTTCTTCCAACACTGAACAAACACATGAAAACTTGTTCAGATTCCAACAAGATACAATTCCCCCTTTCCTAAAATAAATTAATTTTTTAGAATTCCTTCTTTGCTCTGTGATCTCTTGGTTGGTTTGAATATTCATTATTTTACTTGCTTGCACTAAAGTCTATTTAGAAACCTTTCCATGCAACTCCAGAGCTCATATCAGCCACTGCTTATACTTTTTTCAATTTTGCAATGATCACCTATGATTAAGGAAGTAGGAAAAATAAAGCATTTTAGATTTCATCCTTCTACTTGAATAACCAAAAGAAATTGGAAAAGGCACAAAGAAACCTGCAGTGCTTTGCCAATTCACGCTTCATTCTTCTCAGCCTACATTTAGAGCGTTTGCTCTGCAACTAAAGCAGCTGAACGTTTACTTGTGTTTTAAATCCTGTAAGAATTGGTGCCTCAGACACCATGAGATACAGCAAAGTATACTCCTGTGCAGAAGAAATCAAGTTCAAATAAGTTTTCAAAGCTGCATTTACATCTCTGCTTCAAATGCACCATTTGGATTGAGACAATATTCTAGTCCTGTGTTTCAGCTTCCCTCTCTCTGCTACTGGGACTAATCATGAGGTTATGCAAAATTCCTAAAGGAGGAATACTTGACAACCACTCAGGTTTTGTTGCAAATGAGGTGTGGGGTTTCTCTATGGAAATTCTCTCAACACACTCATCACAGAACTAAGCTGGGTTTTACTCATGCTTCAGAGAGAATCCCACAGCAGCTGAAAAATTATAAACTGAGAACTTGATTTAAAATTATGTGCAGCTTTTGTCAATGATGCCCTTAACTGAAAAATACAACACTGCTTGGCAAAAAAAATTAATAACATTACAAAAGCTATGCATGCCTGACTAGAGTCTACAATACAAAATACATGTTATACTTCTTTTTTGCAAGAATCATGAGGGAATATAAAAACAATCAGAGTGCTTTTAATTTCCCTTGGAGATACAGAAATTTGACTCAGATCTGAAAAGAAAGCAATTGAAAACCTAATTAAGAATAAAAGTAAAAAATTTCCACATTTTCTTCTGAAAAATTCTATCAGTGCAAAATGGTCAAAGATTTCTAAGAAGCCAAGAGAATTATGACAGCCAGCTGTGAAAAAGGAATAGGTAACAAAGAACATATAAAAATCCAGTTATAAAGTGAACTACATCTCTCTCTGTTAACCTGTATGACTGCTGTATTGGCATATCACACAAAAGCTGTGCTAAAGCTTTGATCAGAAATAATTTATAACACTCACACCTACTCTAATATTAGGCATTAAAGGTTCAAAACCCCTTAAGCGTGCTCTAGAATTCCTATACTTGTAAAAATAGCTAATGCATTGAGGATGCTTCTGAAGACAACCAAGCACTTATGTCAAGTCTAACAAATTCAGATAATTTAGACAGCTGTCTCTAAGGTAGGCCTGATAAAAACCCATATTGACTCCAATTTCACTGAGCTAACAGCAGAGTTTTAATGGGTTACATTCTACCAACTGTGAATACAAACTTCCTCCAATTAAATGCAGCACCACAAGTGCTTTCTAATTTTAGTTATTACAGAGAACTCTTTAGATGACTTGTAATTAGTTTGCCACACGCTGTATAAAGAGAATAACTTCACAACAAACTCTGAACCTTAAGACAATGACTATTTTGGGACACTGAAACACTGTAGGTGAGTATATAAACTAATTATGAGTTCTCAGACTTTAGATTACTCCTCCTCTTGTTATGCCTGGGATCCCTGGCCATCCCTGGTCTCTTATACATAACTAATTATCTCAAACTGTGACAGGGAAAAAAATTAAAAAAAAAAAAAGAACTGAAGGGTTCAAGTACTTTTTACCCCACAGCACAAAAAAAAAATACAGGACATACTGCCCAGCTCTAGCTTCTGGAGAAGGCAAAGAGAAAGAGAGGATAGTGAAGGAATGATCCAACCACTCATCACTTGCTGGAAGGTGCAGAAAATAACAAGCAAGAGAGCAAGCAGAGTCACATCTGGTACTGTCTGATCCACTCTAACTCCCAGCAACTCTGATACCTCCAAAATCAGATCCTGTGGGAAGAACCCTGCACAAATCCAGTGCTGAGAAAGAAGCCAGGATGTCCAGCCAGTGATATTCACTGTTTTCCAAAACTGAAAAAACAAACACCCAGCAGGGTTTTGAACTCTGGACAACAGACCAGTCAGCATCTGGGGCTACACATTTCAGCAGCCTGCAAGTGGCTTTTCTCTCTGCTTAGCTGGTAGAAAAACACAGGGTTTATGTGAGGCTTCTTTCCCAGTTTCAGAACTAGCACAAAAGTCATTAATTAACATTAAATTTATTGCATGTAAACTTAGAAAAACATAAGTTGAGAACCTTGCTAATAAAGAAATCTTCTGCATGTAAACTCAGAGAGTATCAAATCTGTATCTTTGTTACTTTCAAATTCTGTTTAAAAATATGTTTCCAGTGTTCAAGGCTTACATTATCTTCCAAACCACAAAACAACAGGATGCTACTTTCTGGATTTTGTAGGCAATTTTGGTGCCTTCCAATGCTGCAGTTTTCCATGAGCTGAGTGGGTTTCTGCCTCAGCATTTTAGCTTGGACCAGGAGGTTGCTCTTGAAGCAAAACTCCCCATCGTTCACTCTTAGTGTGCTTTGGTTTGCATAATAAAGCAAACTGGATTCCATTTAGGCAGGACTAAAATATAAGATGCACAAGGAGCACTACTGGGCTGGTCTGAATATAAACCATAAAATACAGTGCAGACATCCAGCTCTGAGCACCAGGAATGCCCTTCACAGCCCTCCTCTTCACTGTGCTGTTTGCTAATGAATTTTAATAATGAATAATAATAGTAATCTTAATTTTNCACCAGGAATGCCCTTCACAGCCCTCCTGCTCACTGTGCTGTTTGCTAATGAATTTTAACAATAAATAATAATAGTAATCTTAATTTCTGTTAATCAGAAATTTCCACTAACCTGAATCCTGAGCAGACCTGAATGGCTCACCTACACTAGCCATTCAAAGCTGGACTGAAGTAAAATACCTATAAACAAACTGATTAATATCTGAGAGCACTGGGAAACATCCCAGCTGTACTGGAGTCACCAGGAGCTGCTCAGCAGCTGTCCTGGGCTAACACTCCACTCCACTTTCTGTGAGAAAAATGTCTTCACCTTATTCTGCTAATAATCAGGACAGCAATGAAGAGCAGCAGATCTGAACTGCGGAAGGTGACTGGTGATGTGACTGACTTTACACATTAAAAAGCAATTTATGACATATAATCCTGTTTGTCTAGGTAGTGATTTTAACAGCAGGGAGGAAAATAAGATAAAGAAACAAGACAACTTCAAAAACAATTTCTTCATGCCACAGAGAGATGAAAATAAATGCTTCTGTAGCAATCTGAAGCCTGTGGGTTTTCACAGCCAGGGGTCTGTGCTAATGCCTTCATGTCTGGAAATACACTTCAAGCTAACAGGAAATAAGCAGCACTTAACAGAGCTGTAATTTGTTATTTGGCCCCCCTCATGTATACAGTGGGAAAGGAAGATTAGAAGTAAGACTTTTACTGGGCAGGAACTGATTTTTGCATCACCTCATACTGGCCTCTGGTCAGCAACAGCAACAGACTCCAGAGAGTCTTTCTGACACAAACCAGAAACTTCTCCAAGTTCTATATCTATCTGGGATCAATTAACATTAATGCAAGGAAAACTTTCTCCTATACCCCTCAACTGTCTGAAATGACAATTATACCCCAAATTTTTGTTTTTCATTCCTCATTATATTCCAATATCAGGTGTGCTCATGAGCTATCTCTGAAAACAAAATCCACCTAAAAAAATTGGTTTAGCAACCACACTAAGCATCCTTCGCCTCTGAATTCTCTGTAACTCCCCTCACCAACATTTTGTTCCTGTTTTATTGTGCTACAATACACAATGCTACTATTATATTAATATAATACTACATATATATTATACATATAATTATATCTATTATATATATACACTATATATATAGTACTACAAACCATATATTGTAGTCAAAAGTCAAGAATTTCAGGCTCTACTATTTGAAGACATGAGTAAAAACACACAAGAAAATCAGTTTTGTATCCAGGTACAACCCAGGGGCCATTTCTGTACAGTCATCTTTAGAAAGGGTTCAACTCATTATCCTTGAATAGCTGCCAGAAAAGGCAGATTGATATTAGCTGTGATTCTACTTTCCCAAAAATTCACCGCCCTAAAGACAACAGTCTCTAAATGGTGTTGCACTAGCTCAGACAAATGCACATCTGAAAACTGATGTACAGTAATTACACATGTTGCCACAATAATAATAATAACGTTTTAAGTGCATTTAAATAACTAGAACAGGAGGAATGAGAAGTAGAACAACAGTCTATTTTTTCAAAATGTTATTTTCACAGGAATGTAAAGTGTCATTAATTAATGAAAGTAAAAGAAATCACAGTAACTGGGCCAGAGAAATTTCAATTTCCTTCTCGAAGACTATGAAACAAACATAAGGCTAAAGGGCATTTTCAACTTCTCTTTTGAAGGAGAAGTGAAAAAAAAATGTAAGACACCTGCTCCTAAATTGTAATTAATTTTGCATATTTAACCTGAGATTGCTTCCCAGAAAATGAATTTTGAGAGAACTAGCTATGTAATTATTGCATTCTACATCACTGTTACGGCTCTAACAAGAAATTACCTTGGGTTTTTTGCTTGCTTGGTTGTTTTAGGGCTTAGCTGGTTTGGAGTTTATTTTTTACTGTTGTTGTTTGGGGGTTTTCTATTTTTTTATATTTTCAACTGGTTTTCCTGCATGGACTTAAACATGATCATGTGAAAGTTGAGATGGATTTTGTTGCTGTTCATAATACATCTGTGACTCTCTATTTTTCCCCCCAGCAACATTAATAGATTAAGACACTTTTCTCATTATATAACAGTTTTCTAACGTAGCTCAAAGATTCTGCCTATCTCATGAGATATTTGAAACAACAAAAAAGTTTCCAAAATGCACTTGAAGGAATCTTGCAATGTTTCTTACCACATGTTAAGTCAATTACTTCAATCCAAGTTTCTGACATCAAGGAATTTGCTCAGTTAGAACACATTCCAAAATTTATTTTTCCCTTGCAGGCTGGATTAATTTGCTGAAAAAGCACTTCCCAGGCTTAACATTTTCTATGACTACCTAAAGTATAGGGGTTTTCCCCTTGTTTAACTGTTAACTACTGGCTAGAAGAGATGACAGCCCTTGTCTGTCATCACTGATCAAAGTTGTTTTCTTGGTCTCCTAGAAAACTTAGGGCACTTCTTAATTTTGCAGCAAGTGCAAAAAGCAACTTCTCTCTCGGGAAAGCTGAAAATTAAAAAAAAAAAAAATATGCCAACAATAGGCTCATCAGCTTTATCCAATAAACCTAAAAGTTGGTAAGAACATCTGGGCATTTACCTTAACCTCCTGAGAAACTGGGTGAATGGAGAAGTAAAACATAAATTAAGGTGACCCTGGGATTCTCCCAAACAATTACCAGGAATTTGTCTAGGAAGCCAGGACTTCTGCTTCTGGCCCAATGTCACCTGCTGTTTAGCACAGGGTCACGTCCCACCTCTCTCACAACTCTTGCACACAATCCCAACTCTCTCTGTTTTACCTGGAAACATCCAGGCAATTGTTTGTGATGGAGCAATTTCTGCAACAGTGCTGGCCCAGATGCCTCATCAGTCACTCAGGGTTTTGCTGTTCACACAGATCACAAAGGTCAGTTTAAGTCACAAGATCTGAGATACCTGATAAAAATTACAGCTACAGTGACAATTTGTTTGAGACACCTCAGTTTCCAAATTAAATATGGAAGGAGTTGAGCGCCCTGAAAAATAGATAAGCTTTGTTTCTCTTTTTCAGTGGAATACTAACACACAGCACTGTCTAGCATCTTCTGGAATAACTTAATTATTTTAGTTCTAATTTATTTGGACATAAAGACTTACTCTGCCCACAGGGCTCATTGGATGAGCAGCATAATCTGATGCCAGATTATAGTTAGTTGCTTCACATATCATGCTTACTGGTCGCTCCTTCTTTTCTTCAGATGACATTGCTGCAGCAGTCCTGAAAATAGAATATGTAATAGCACTAGAACATGCTGTGTGTGCAGACTGCTAATAAAAAGCACCCCTAGATGTAGCTTTGTACAGCCTGTGTCCTACTTTTCCAATTTGAAAGCAATTCACACTTCATTGCAGAGTTACCTGCACTGTGTTTTAAACTCCAACCTATAATAGATGAATTTTAAGATGTTGCTTAAAACCAGAATTTCTCTTGTAGCACCAGGTGTTGGTGGGAGGGAAAAAGACAGGTATGAGTGTGAGATGGAAATGGGAAGAAATGCTCTCCAAAGGCCCCCTCTGGCTTTGCCCCCCTTTCACATTGGTGGAATTTGGCCAGTTCTGATTGTTTTCACTCGAGCCACCGTGCAATGTGCTGCAGCAGTGGTGGTGGGGAGGACACCCAGAAACCAACAAAATCCTGAGGTCAGGCATGAGCTCCATGTAGACCTTCTTGTATTGTTGTGTGTTCTACAAAACTAATGCAAAGACAGCAAATCCCAGCTGTTATCTGATGATTTAGAAAGTGTCCCAGCTGGCCAAGGAAATAATCAGTTGAAGAGAAACTACCAAACAAAACATTATAGATTAACAGCTTGTGGTTGGACCTAAATGATGATAAAATTTATCCCTTTATGGAAGTTTATTTGACTATTATATAATATCTAGGCTGTTTACTAAAATTATAGACTAATTAAAGTGACAACAGGAAATTCATACAGTGCATAAATGCGATGCATTTTTATCATACAACTAATTTGAGCTATGGTTTGTATCTTAAAAATTAGTATAAAATTTTTATCATTGCTTTCAAGTGATTTAAACAAGTAAAACTATCTACATGTTGATCTGACTTGGAAAAAATAAATATTGACACTAATAATCACTGAATCTTACTTCATTATTAATGGGCTTTAAAATCTGTGTTTTATAGAGTGAAACAGAAGGCACTTACTGCTCATTCACAACAAAAATACAGTTGTCCTGTGATGGCTGTCCTGTCACTGGATGTTTGCAAGTTACTTTTCGTTCATTATGACTGTGAAAGAGAGAGAAAGAAAAGTATTAGGCAATAAGTTTTGATTTTCTAGCTCAGTTATGTAAATCCGGTACATCAAATGTATCAGTTCAGTGAAACCAGTTAAGAATATTTCATTATGGCAAATAACAACATAAGTGTACACGCTCACAAATGCATATGTATTTATATATATATATAATACACACACACACAAAGAAAAAGGATGAGAACTAGTATTGAAGAATCTTCATTGGCACTGCCAAACACTGGCACTGGGTTGGCAACCATTCTGAATTTTAAAAACAGTAAAAATGTTTTTAGTTCATATGTGAACACAGATAGTTCACTTGAGCTATGACTTTATGTATGCAAAAACAAATAAAGGATTTCAGCTGGACAGGGACAAGTTGAACATGGGTCATATAACTGCTCTGTAAGGATAAAACACTACTGTATAAGGAACTGTCTTCATCCTCAGGACATGAAGACACTAGTTTAAAACTTCCAATATTGCAGATAAATACTCAGTGACTGGAGTAAGAGTGAGGGGTTGCAATTACAGTTCTACTTTTGCTGGTGATTTTTTAATTCAGGGTGCTGCTGAGAAGTGTCTTCTAGAGGCTGGAAAGCTGAGCTTCATCTCCCAGCAGCACAAAAATGCTCCCTCTGCATTATCTCAACCCCCTGAACTGCAGATCCTGATAGATCACAGCAGCTCCCACAGCTTAGAAGAAATTGCCCAAATTCAACAACTATCAGCTGCAGGATAGGAAATGTCTGGGCTTGAGTCCTCCAACCTCTGAAGAGAAGAAGAGAAAGGGAGGGCTGATTCTGGGCTCCTCAGATCGAGAAGGACAAGGAACTGCTGGAGAAGGTTCAGCACAAGGCTGTGGGGATGGTGAGGGGACTGGAGCATCTCTCCTGGGAGGAAAGGCTGGGAAAGCTGGGCCTGTTTAGCCTGGAGAAAAGATGATTGAGGGGGATCTTATCAGTGTATCCACATATCTGCAGTGATATGTGGATACACTGATAGGTGATATGTGAGTGACAAGAGCTCAGGGCCAGGGCAAGGGGCACAAACTGAAACACAGCCAGCTCCACCTGAATGTGAGCAAAAAGTACTGAGCACTGGAACAGGCTGCCCAGAGAGACTGTGGAACCTCCTCTGGAGAGATTCAAAACCTGCCTGGCCACCACCCTGTGTCTCCTGCTCTAGATGAGCCTGCTTCAGCAGAGGTGTTGGACTAGATGATCTCCAGAGTCACTCCATCCTTAACTTCTTTTACTGCCTATTTATTTAACCATCTGAACTTTCAAGCACTTTGAAGCACAGCTCATCTCACAAATGTCATGCTTTGCACCCTTCCTGCTTAGTAAAAACAACCTGAATTTAACTAGACTATCTTAATATTCCCCACTTTTAAAATAAAATTCTTTGGATCATAGAGCATTATTGATTAAAAGTTGCCTCCAAACAAAAAATCCACACTACTTTCATGGTGAATGAATGGATAAGCCTCCATAACCCTAGAGTGCAAGATTAGAAAGACAACCCAATTCTTTGCACTTCCTCTACTGGGATTTTAAATAAACCTACTAATGCCTAAATGGAGAGACTGTGTTACAGAGCTTAACTGATGAGCTGGCAATTGCCAGTACTTTATCTTTGTTCTAAGTTCAGCAGATTTCTAAGTTTAGCCCCTGAAGGAGCTGTTGTTGCAGAAATGTATCAATTACAATGAGGAGACAGGAAAGACACTCTGAGGACAGTCTATGCCATTCCTGATTGCCCTGGTCATACAATGCCTCTCAAGGAAATCAGCCCAGATTAAAGAGAATTCAGTTTTAAAACATTCCTGAGGAAGCATACAGGTTTCTTTGGTTGTTTTTTGCTTTTTTTCCCCCGCTTTGTGAGTCCTCTTTTTATTCCCTTCCAAAACCCTTTTCTTCCCTCTTGACATTTCAGAAACTCTCCTCACATCAAAGTGAAAAAAAACCCAAAAAACCAACAATAAAAAAACCACAACAAACAAAACAAAACAACAAAAAACCCCCCTAAAAAACAACAAAAAAAACCAAAACAACAACAACAAAAAAAAAGAAAAAAACCCCCAAAAACCACACAAAAACAAACCAAAAAAACCCCCATCAAACTATGGAGATGAGCTCGCCAAAATGCTTTGCCAAAATGTTGCCTTCTTGTTCACGTTAAACCTTGACAGGTGACTGTCAGCTCCATCCATAAATGTGGAAATAAGTGGATCAGGACTTCTGCTCAGGGACCAGAAATACTCAGGTCCACCCAGGAGGAGGCACATCCTGTGTTTTGTGTGTGTGCACCTCACTGATGATACAGGCAGAGGCCACACCCAAGGACTGCAGTGGGGAAACCACACAAAACCACGAGGCAAAGAAGGGAGAGAGCAGAAAAGTGGGAGAGGAGAGCACAGCAAGCAATACTCAAGAATATTTTGCTTCAGGTTTGAGTCATGTATCAAGTTAGCATTCCAAAAGAACCAAAAAGTCCTTGAACAAAACACAGTTTTCCTCACTAGGCATGCAGATATCGAGAAGTATAGGAGGTAGCTGAGATTACATAACAAAGGCAGAAAACACACCACAGACATGAACCCCACTCCTGAGGATTGTACAGCACTTTCCTTCTAGACCTAAATAGTCACTTCCTTCTAAAAGGGCAAGGCAAAGGGAAAAGAGGACTTCTATCCCTTCAAGGCAAAGGGAAAACAGATTTTTCTTTCCCTTCAGCTTAGACACAAGTGAAATCTCATTGGTGAACATTGGAAATTCAGCTTGTGCAACTAAGACTGATGACTGTAAATATGCCTAAGTGAATGAACAGATTTTAAATACTTCCATTTGAAAGTTTTTTCATTACTCATCTAATTATTGCATTTTTGGCAGCAATTTACCTGGTATTTTGACAAGGCTCCTCAAAATACTTGTGCAAGGTGTAGCAAAGCTTGGTAATTATTGTCATAACCCTCCCACATAACAGTAGGTTAAGGCATTTGTTTCAAACTCTATCATGCAGAGCACAGAGAGTTTTATTCAAACCAAACTACAGTTCGATATTCACAATCTTCAACATCCAATTTAGACAGTTGTTCAGTTATCCATAAATTTCTGGCTACACACACACACACTTAGAATTTCATTTATTATACTACAATAATCTATACATCATCAATAAATCTCAGGGGAAATAAAGCAAAAACCTATTTTTTTTACTTTGAACTCTAATTTCAAGTTTATACCAAGTCCAATGTGTAATTCAGAGTTTCAACCCTGCGTATTTATGTGTATGTACTTTATTATATGAAAAGAGAGTGATTCACTTTGGCACAGCCAGCTAGAAGCCAGTGTGTTACTTATCACTTATGAAAAGATACAGCCTCTTCCTTCTCTTTCCAGTTTTTCCCATGTTTTCAGAACACAGGGTAACCACACTGTCTTTTGCACTTTTTCTGAAGGCCCTAACTGACCGTTAATATTTTAGGATCTGTATTAATGTCATGCTAAACACTAGAGACAATGATAGGAAAAAAATTCCCTGTGTATTTCATTACTATTCATGAGCATTGTCCAGACTTGGTATGTGGCACAAACTATTCCTCATTAATATTTGCTGCTGGAACGTTCTGGGCTCCAGAAATCTACATTAAGATGACATGAGAGAAGCAATTAAATGCAAAATAAAGCATAGTTCTTGCATGTATCAAGATAATATTCTGTGCTTGATTCCAGCAGTGGTTTTACACCTGCCATGAAAGAATCAAAATCAAACTAAACCAAACCAACAATAAATGTGAAAACATACAACCCTAACCACACCAAAATATCCTCACCTGGGTAGAAGTTCCATTTTTAGATATCTCAAACTGGTACCAACCAAACAGCACCAACTTAACTTGACCCCTTTTTTCCAGAATTTTCAAATTTCTCCCTTCCAATCCTTTCCTCTGAAAGCTGCAAGCTTTGGCATCACTTATAAGGTAGCTTAGTTCTGGCATATGGACAAGCCCTCAGAGCAAAAGGATTTATCATGTTCAAGTTAGAAATGACAGTAACCTTGTATTTGATTCACATTATTTGCCTTCTTATCTACTCTCTCTCTCCCTTCCATCCTTTGAGACTCTTAATCTCTTTAGAAGACAGGATTATTTTACTTATTTTCTAGACATGTTCAATAAAACCCTTTGTTGTGTAGTTTTAAACTACTCACTAAATGTACAGTCAACAGCAATCTTTTTGTTGGTTTAATGTGATCCAAGGACTACTAAAAAAAAAAAACCCTCAAATACATAATTCAGAGTTATTATTCTATTTGTAAGCAGCAACTAAGCACACCATTCACAAGGTGCAGAGCTTGCCAAAAGAAGTCCTACACAAACAGGTTTCTTTGTTTTCTATCTTGTGTTTTCAGGACTGCTGACCCAAAATGCTGTGTACCAATGTTTTGTTCCAAAAGACGTTACGAAAGTCAGCCAAATCAAAATTCTGATCAGTTTTGCTATTTTGAAGTCACTATCATCTTTGTGAGTATACTGCATAGGAAAGTAACTCAGATAACTGCAGCTGGAATGGAAAAAGGAGATATGTAATCCAGTTGCACAGGATGAGGCACACAGTTAAAATGAAGGGTTAGGCCATTTTTCCTCTGGAGCAGAGCAGTTCACTCAAAAGTGGCAACAAAGATCAAAGTACCAGGGTGGAAACAGTTGGTTTGGGGTCTCTCCATTGAATGATTTGGTTGAGCTCCCTGTCCTTAAGAAAAAGAGCTGGGCCAGAACTCCCAAAGACACATCTGGTTTTCTCCCACTCAAATTAAAACTAGATGCCACTTCAAAGCTTCTCTCATGCCCTTTCTTTGCAGCCTTTATTTATGTGTTCCTCAGTGCTAAGGCCTTCTCATTTGCTTATTGCCAATGTGTCCATCAAAGCAAAGGCTGAATACAAACAAAATCACAAACCAGGACACAACTTTTATGAGGCCACCACATCTTCAATTTACAAACACTGCTCCTTTTGACAAATGAGCACTGAAGAACACATTTCAGAAGAATGCTACACCAAATATCTGCTTCCTAACATTTTTTCTATGTCTTAAGATTTACAGACTGGCAATCTAATCTCTATTATGGATACACACAAACCCTATATAGCACAAATATGCTGGGAGATATTTCTTAAGAGAAGCAGTTTTATGTATTTGTCATGACAAAATACTTGAAAAGATGACAAATAAGGTAAGAAGACCAAAATTACCCGAGCAATAAAGTAATTCTCTCTGCATTAATGCTGAATTTCTGCACTGATATTCAAAGGTAAGGTTCAACTGGAAACAAACATAAGACAAGTCTAGGGCAGATTTGTTTGGCTTCTGTGAATGAAGCCCTTCATTCATCACCTGGGCTGGGGGGGATTGAATCAAATCAGCCATTTCTTCCTTGTGTGCTTGCTTTGTAGCATAAGAATGTCTCATTTCTAACAGCAATAAATGCAGTTACAGATACCTAACAAAGAGTTGTCTGAACTTGGAAAAAATTTAAGTAAATGCAGTCCCTACATGACTGCAAGCAAGGATGTGGTCTGTGGCTATGCTGCCACTTCTATTTTACTGAATCTGTAATGCCACATTTTACAGCAAACAGCAAATGCAAGCAGTTTTTTGCCAGTGCTATCATACCCTAGAATTATACGAGCCTTTTTTCAATTAAGGTTTTTCAACAACAAGTTTGGAAATGGGGCTGCACAGCTCCACAGGGAAACATCTGAGCGTGGTAACTTAACATCAGGGAGCCCCAGCAAAAGTGGGGGTGAAGAGACAGCCAGTCCCAAAGTGCTGACAGACCTGTGACACATCCCATACGCTGCTGAGAACAAAGTGTTTCTGACCCTTTGTGGGTGCACACACTTTTGGGAAGGTGCAGACAAAATTCTACTCATTTTCTTGGCAGACAATGTAACACCTAAACTGTAGTTACTGCTGCCTCCATTTTTCTGGGTTGCTCTGAGTTTATTTTTTCAGGCAACCTGCCAGTTCTGTAGACTTTCCTTTTAAGTCCTCCTCAGCTACAGTTACAGCAGCTTTGGTATCTTTGCTGTTGCTGTAGTGAAAAGCATCTGGACATTTCTATACAACTGACTGTACTGCAGCTTTTCCAATTTATTTTTATTTTCTGAAAGATTAAGCACTGCTGCCCCAAAATTACAAACCTACAAAGGGACCATTCTAAACCCACACTCATATTCCAGCGACAATATTCATATGAAAACAGCCTTTTTTTCACTTGAGCAGATATTATTAACATGCTCTCATTTCATATTTCCAACGTAAAACTAAGTTTAAGTAAGTAAGAGCAAACATATTAAAAAAACTCTTTCAAAATGCTAGGATGAAATACTTGCTAAAACAGCATGCACTCTATTTGAGAAGGTTTTAATAAAAAAACTCCTCTTTCTAATCAAACACTCCACTGTCAGAAAAAGTTACTGTTTTCAGGGTTCCCAGAACTTTGTCCTTCATTCTGTAGGTAACGTATCTGGGAATTGGTAAAATACTGAGACTCACTAAGGGCCACAAAGCCATGGTGGTAATTAGCGAGATGTACCTGCCACGTGTCATCAGTTTATACAACATTTCATTACATTTTAAGCCCTGGGCACAGGGTCTAATACAGTACCTTGATAGTAGCACTGCAGATGAAGAAAATGTTAAATTCTGTAAGCATTACTCTGTAGTAAAAATTACTAACACACTGTTTGCTCTCTGAGGTTAAGTCTAGGAGAACAGTGAAGTGGGTGTTAGAAGGCAGAACTGTCTGTAAGCCTCAGACCTGAAATCCAAGGATCCTTCAGTGGTTAACTCCCTGGAGAGATCCCAAGAACTAGAGTAACAATTCTGAAGTGAAACCACACAATGTGTTTTCTGAAGAGAACCAGGGTTTGGGGCAGCATGGTCCAGCGGGTGGTTTGTGGAGCAGAAGCAGCACTGGATTCTCCAATCTGGCTGCTGCTGTCTCTTCCTGTTGATGACAGGACACTCATTATCATCTCTGAGACGAGGACTGAAGGAAGCAGATGTCACCCTCCTCTTCTCAGCCCTGGTGAGGCCATACCTCGAGTGCTGTGTCCAGTTCTGAGCTCCTCAGAACAAAAGTGACACGGAGCTCCTGGAGGGGATCCAGTGGGGGCTTTGGGGATGGTGGGGGGACTGGAGCATCTCTCTCAGGAGGAAGGGCTGAGGGACCAGGGGCTGCTCAGCCCTGAGAAGGGTCCTCACCCCTGTCTGTCCCTGCCTTCAGGGAGGGCTCAGAGCAGGGACTGTGAGGCCCAACAATGGTGGGACAAGAGGAACGGGCAGGAACTGATGCCCAGGCTCCACCTGAACACGAGGAAGACCTTCCACCCTATGGACTGTGCAGACCAAGATCGCCCAGGGAGGTCATCTGCCTCACTGGAGAACTTCCAGAACCATCTGCACCCACTGCTGTGCCCTGTGCTCTGGGATGACCCTGCCTGGGCAGGGAGGTGGGACCAGATGCCCACTGTGGTGCCTTCCAGTCTGACCCGGTCTGGCATTCTGTGAAGACTGACAGCAGATGTCTGATCAGCTCATGTTTTCCAAAATCTTGCTTCCCTGATGCAGGAGGGACACTGCAGCCTCTCCTGAAGAGGTAGAGAGAGTAGAACTAGTAAAAGCTAACTTGTAGAAAGGGCAACAAAAATAAAAACAAAAACAAAAAACAAACAAACAAAACAAAAAAAAAACCACAAAAAAAACCCAAACAAAAAACCAAAAAAACCCCCACAAATAAACCACACCAAAAAAACCCAAAAAAAAAAAAAAAAAAACCCCAAAAAAGCAAAAAAAACCCCAAACAAACAAACAAAAAACAAACAAAAAAACCCCAAAACAAACAACCAAATATGCCCCCAAAACAAAAAACCCAAACAAAAAAACCCTGTTCCAAAACAAAGAAAAAGCTGTCTTTGCTGCTGGAGTTTGACCACTCAGATTAGCACACTAATAAATTGGGACATTTCATTAATAGGGGTTAATTAGAAACCACTAATTGGTATTTTCTTACACATACAATATTAGAGATTTTGAGAACAAGAAATAAACCTGACTTGAATTTATAAGGGACAAATTAACATAGATTGCTTGAGCACAACCGTACAACACTACCAGAAGAAATTCATCACACCAAGTAAATTAGAGATAATTGAACTTAGTCACCCCCTCTACAGCTACAAGCATCAAATTCAGCAAAAACTTTTAGCTAATGCTTTTATAGCTACATAGCAACTTTTACTGTTTTCAAAGCTCACGAGACATAAAATCATCTTCATCACAAACCACTAAGCTCAGTCATGCAAACCTTGGCCTTCCTGATTTATTAGAAGCCTAAGTGAGATGTGCTCTTGAGCAAGCATTAGAAATAGAAGTAGGAATCCAAAAGGCAGTTCTGACTTATGCTTCCATTTCACTGTATGAAAATTAGAGCTATTTTACAAAAGAAAACAACTTTAATAGCAATTCCTCTTAGCAATTTTAATATGTTTTTCAATAGTTATATTTTGAAAAAAAAAATGCTAAAGATACTTATCAGAAAAGTGAATGCAGACAATTTAAGCAGTCTAATACCTATTGATGTGGAAACAGTTGTGCATCTGTTCAACAAACTCCTCCTATAGAACTGCAAAAAAGTAAAGCTGCTGAATTTATTGAGTTACAAATCCAATAGCTTCATAAAAATAGAAAATATGTATAATTTCAGTGAATTACTACCTCAAATTCAACAGGAGAATTTCAACAGACATTTGGTAAAACCACAGTGTTGCTTTGCAAATCTCTCTAAGCACATTGGGATCAAAAAACTAATATTCATTAAGAGAAGTAGTTAAATACCTTATTTATCTTAAGTTTTCTACCTTCAGTGACATTTTTCTCTTTCTCTTATCTGGTAGTATTTATAATTACTCTTTTTTTTTTTTTTTNTTTCTTTTTTTTTTTTTTTTTTTTTTTTATGAATGGTGGGTTGCTTTGGTTTTTTTGCACTTGGTATTTTCTTAAGATTGTGTAAATCACACCAATCTTTTAACCATCTTAGCCAAGGTTATACAGAAGTGTAACAGCACTGCACTGTCTCCAGACAGCAGTGCTTCCATTTCTTGATCACTTCAGATACCTGGGAATTGGCATAGTCACCACACAATCACACCTCTGGTAAACAGCCATTTTTATTAAATAAAACCACATTTCTATTGGTAACTCAGCAGAAGTTTTAGAAGAAAACCATGCTTATCGAGCACTTATATCAGAGTACATCAGGTCATAACTAGATCCTTCCTAAGTCTGCTGAGAGAGAAAAATGGTCTGGCAAACTCCTGCCAAGTCATTGTCATCTGGGAAATGATTAGAAATCTTTCTTTTAGCAATCTGACAGAAGAAAGTAGCTGAAATGTTGTTGCACCCACTTGTCTATCAGTTGTGACTGTGGTACATATTCAGACACATCCTGTATTTCGAGCTGTCCCTCCCAATAGATCCTATTTTGCAAGAAACAAGCACTGAGACTGAAATTTATAAAAATAATTATTTTATAAATGAACAGTCCTCAGTAAGGCTTTAATCACTGGCCTTCTTAAAGCCATTGTGAGGATTTAATTGAATAATCTTGGTGGTCCACTGATAGAGCATATGCAAATATGTGCAGCAGACCCCAGAGGATAATTAATTGAAGCTTACACCATGTGTGGGCCTGCATTCATCTCAGACAAAAGAGTACAAACTCCATTAAAAATATTCATTGCCTGTGACGTAAAGTTCAAGCCCAGAGACACATGGGGTACAAAGTGTGGCACTGAACTGGAACACTGAACGTGTCACTTGTCATCCCCAAGGTCCCAGGGTGCAGCTGAGCCTCACTTAGCTCTCCTTTCTTTCAGTTCATTTGGGTGCAGCTTCAGGAGCTGATCATCTCAGAAAAATAGTAATATTATTGGCTTAGAAGAATAGCAGCAAGTTGTTCTACAAGTCTCCAAAAGATTAAAACATCAGCAACAAATAAAATTGGTTTGGGATTTGTTTGACGTCACAAGTAGATCAGAAATTATCCCAGGATTTTCTCGGAACCCTCACATCCTTAAAATAGACCCTACACTGTTTTCTTGAAACATTCACACCTAACGCTCATTTGCTCCTAAACCAGATTAACAATCCTGGTGCAGATAGAATGTATTTTAATGTAGAGGTGTGGACACCAATCAGGCTTGTGGGGAAACTTCAAGAACTGATCTAACTGCAGAGAGGCCACATATCCTCTCCTTTATTTCATTTTAAATTCATCATTGCCTATTATTCATCTTAACTTCAAGTATTTATAAAAAGTAGGTAGGCCTCAACTACTTTTGAGGAAAAAAAAATAATCCTGCTTTTCAGGAAAAGCATCCCTACACTATCCTCAGAAAAACACCAAAGAGCATCATACTTTGATGTGGTGTTCTCACAACTTGAAACATCGTCACAAGTAGATGTAACTGGAAAATTCCAGTTTTCTCTGCCATCAGGCAGAGAATGTCAGCCCAGATGGACCCACCTTCTGACCTACAGCGATGGCTCACTGCTGCTGTGGTGAGTTTAGCTCTGATTGTCAGAGTTGAGTGTCTGCATTAACTGTTGGTGCCAAGACCCGTCAGCAATTAGCAAAACCAGCCCTGAATCCCATGCTGCTTAATGCTATTAATCTGCAGCATCAACTCCTTGCTTTGATGCATATGATCAGAGAGCAATGGAAACCCAGAGCTTTATGTGACACAGAAACAGGCAGAGCCAAATTACACCTGAAATGGGAGACTGGTGCCCTCCCTCTGCTACCAGGCCCAAAATGGAACACTGGGAGCATTTATCCAGCAGCATCCCGTGCTGCACCCAAAGCAGCACAGCTGGCAGGCTGAGGGAGGGGATTCTGCCCCTCTACTCTGCTCTGCCACCAAGCTGGCCAGAGGATGGAGCTCCTCTCCCACGAGGAAAGGCTGGGAGAATTGGGATTGTTCAGCCTGGAAAAGAGAAGGCGTTGGGTGACCCAACTGAGGCCTTCCAGTACCTGAAGGGAACCTACAGGTGAGATGGGGCGAGTAGGTTTAGATTGGATATTAGGAAGAAATTCTTCCTTGTGAGGGTGATGAGGCTCTAGCACAGATTACTCAGAGAAGGTGTGGCTGCCCCATCCCCAGAAATGTCCAAGGCCAGTTTTGATGGAGCTCTGAGCAGCCTGGTCTACTAGAAAGTGTCCCTGTCCGTGGCATGGGGCTGGAATTAGATGATCTTTAAGGCCCTTCCAACCGAAACCATTCTGTGATTCTATGGTTCTACAACCTAGATGCACTCGTCTTAAAGAAAATGTCCCAAGGTTAGGCAACAGTCGGATTCATACCAACAAATGCAAAAAAACCCAAATAACAAACCCTCTTTCAAATACAGCTTTAGTATGCTTTCTCTTGATCTGTTATTATATGCATTATCAGAACTGGCAGGATCCTCTTTCTGTTAGTTCAGAATACACAGAAAAAAGTTACTTACATTAGAGTAGTGTTAATCAAATGGAATATTAATACTCAAGATTCATAGCTGTGCAGAATTCTTTCACATCACTCAAACATCTTCCCCCAAAATTACCTCAAAGATGCCAACTTAGCTTAAAAAAAAACATACTAAAGAAAAGCAGTTAAAAGGATGCTCCCATAAACAAAATATCCACAATAAAAGTTATTTTGAGAAAATTAATTGATTTTTGGAACCAGTCTACCTAACAAATAGCAATAAAAACCTGAATACACTAAAATATTAAATCCTATTTCCTTAAGTAATGTTTAACTTCTTCCCATTTCAATGCCAAGTTCCTTGTAAAATAAATGAAAACCACAATTTAGACAGATGGTTGAAGAAGCAGCAACAGCAATACTCACTATCAGGTAAGGAAGCAGAGCAGATGAAGAGTAACACTTTCTCTCTAATTAAAGTAATTTGGCCTTTTTAAATTAAGGACAAAACTCTGTAAAATGGGTAAACACAAATTAATTATTTAAAGTGTTATCATAAATACACTAACAGATTTGCTTTTTAGAATGTGCTTCATGTATACAGTCAAGTATTTTAAAAGGTGACTTAGCCAAAGTAAGTACCACAAGAAAAACAGCTTTTAGGTAGCAGGATATATATCGTCATGCAATTTACCAGATGAAATTTAAGAACCCCATCTGATCAAGAGTTTACGTCTGCCACCCACTGCTTATAGGCAGACTGTCAATCACTTTGATCCCTGTTGGTCTCATATAATCAAACTGTTGGCTCTATAAGTCCAGAAATTTCCATTTGACAAAAAGTGTTTCTTGGCTGCCTCCCCTTGTATTTTCACATCTTTGATTTCAACACCTACACAGATTGATCTGCATTATCCTCTTACTTCATAAATGCAGAAGAACAACTACAGTTTATTTACAAAGTGATCTGTCAGCACGTTTGACAGCTCTGCAGGAAAAATACCCAGCAAAAAACATTATAATTCAGTAGTCCCCTAGTTTTACATCTCACAACTGTATCCTTATCTCACAATACAATGGAAATAACAGTATTTATTAAAGACTTTTGCTGACCCAGCAACACATGCTGCTTCAGCAAATGGCTCACCAGGTTGTTCCTTCCAAGGTTAAAGTGCAGCAGCAAAGAAAACTACAGGACAACACCTCTTGAACATGATGGAGACATGATGCCTCCAATGACCTCCTATTAAATTCATACCTCACTGAGAGCCAGTACCTGGGAGTTGTTTTTCTTTCTCAGGTGGTTTTTTCAAGCTCAGGGTACAGCAAAGTGACAGAGAAGGGGCTTTTTTGGCAACAGCTGACTATTGTTTAAGAACAATAGTCAGCCTCAAGCAGGCGAAAGTGATGTTTTTAATATGAGAGCAGTTCATCTGTACCTGACATTTCTAAGAGTGTAACTATATGGTAATGAAAAATATCCTGGTGAACACTCAGTTCATTGAGAAACACCTTATGTGAAGTGAAAATCAGTTTATTTGTGTTAGAGCAAGGGCTCAGGGACAGAAGAACATTGGGATCACACTCAACGTCAGTCATTTAATGTGATTCTAAAATGGCAAAGAAAACCCCAGAGAAAACCACCCTCTGTATTGGGTGGGAACATTATTTTTTATCAACTTCTTTAGGAACTTGTTTAAGTTTCTCTTATGTTGAATCTGGCTTTGGACACACTTCTAAAGGACTAGTAAAATCATATCCAAAGAAGTCAAATTGACTGCTGTTTACCATATGGAGTATTACTCAATTCTCCTCTTACCAGTAGAAAACACGAACATAAGGAAGAGATTTTCAAGGCAGGGACTATTCATGTGAAACCCAGAACTGAAAACCCCTTCCCCAACCTTTTTTTCTTTCTGGATTACACATTGTATCAGGAAAGCAGATTTTAGGCCACATTCCAAGACTATAAAACAGAGGATTTGTAAAGAAATATGTTTTTACAGTATCTCTCACCTTATAGACTCTTTGCAGAATCAGCAACTTTAAAGATGTTCCAGATCTATAAAGTAACTATGCTATGCAGAATTTTTACAGCTCTCCAGCTACTCAATACAATTCTACTTGTTATGTACCTTCTGACATTCAATTGTTTCTGAATGGTTTTCTTCTGGCATGCCAAATCTCCTTACATTCTTTATAGGGATCCAGCCTCCCTATTTGTGTACTCCCCTTCCTAACTCCAAAGCGTGGCAAGTTTTTTTATTTATGGCCAGCAGGTTTGGAGTAGTACAATACTTTAGAATCGGCACAAAGAGGAAAAAAACCCAATACCCCTGGTCATTCCTGGCTGAAAATACCAGTATTTGTTTCTTTGCTTTAAACCCAGATTCCTGGTGCCCACTGGAGCTCCAGGCACCACAGAGCTCATGGAACAGGAATCACAGACCATGTTTAACTCTTTATCAGCCTGGTTTTGTGCATCCTGCTCTGTTGAAGGTGGCAATGAAATCTCTAGATCAGGCTATTGGCTAGAGCTGCATGGACAAGAATGTTACTCTTTAATGGTGGACATCACACTAAGAGTCCCTTGAAGACAGAGCTTTTGAAGGTATTTTTGAATATTATTCTCCTCCTATGCAATTTGCATAAATTCATAAAGCAATGAATTTTAACAGCAGAAGGCTGGGAGGGGAAAAAAAATGACATCAGTTCACCAATTTCTCCTTTCACATGAAGAATGACTAAAGTCATTCAAAATGACAAGTTTTGCATGTTGAAAACAAACTGTCACTTGAAGAACTCCTCCATGGAGTACAAATTTAGGGAGTTTGGCCATATTGATGCCTTGGGCTGGGAGGTTTCTCCATGCCTGCTGTTTATATGGTGTGCTAACACCCAACACGCTCCTGACCCATGCCTGCCTCAGGCAGGGACTCTGAGGATGCTCTGCCAATGACAAGTCAGCAAAAAACATTTGGCATGGTCTCCTCCCTTTTACTGGAGATAATTAAGGCAAAACCACCCAAACCAAACTATTCAGCCTACTTCATGCACTTTAAAGGAACAGAAAATGCACAAGCCAAAATACGTATTGGTCAAACAACTTCGGATAATATTTATCTTCACTTTTGTTTGGAAAGTTCCAATCCTGAAATGAGTAGCGTTGCCCCATAACTGAAGTTTTTAATGATTTAATGCCAAGCTAAAAGCTTGATTTCATAATATGTTATATTACAAAAGCAAACATGGTCTTCACAAAATAAGTGTTTTCAGTGTTTTGCAAAAAAGAACACTCAGAAAGTGAAAACAGATCAATGTATGAGGCGAATTAAAAAAAAATAAATTAAGTTGAAGCAATTAATTCATCAGCTTCCCCAAAAGCAAGTACAAACAAGCAATAGCTCCTTGCCATGAATGTTGTTCATATTTTTCCTCATTAGGCAGAAGGTATTTTGAGGTAAAGAATTTGTTCCATGACCATGGCTCTAAGCTACTTCACTACTCAGGTGAAATCAGAAATTTGTCCCTTCCTCTCTCCACCTCCCAAAATAAACACCACACTTTAAGCTTTTGACAATTTTTCTCTGCATGACAGCTTTCACTTTTTTACTGCAAAAACTTTGTTCCTATGGTTAGGTAAGGGAATCTGCAGATGACACTGAATGTTGACACCTGGTGTTCCAGTAGGGATCATATTATTCAGATAAAACAGGAGTTTCAATACCAGAAGAACCACATGTAACCTCCTTTCACTGGTAAAATAGGCAGACTGATACACCTGGCTCAGTTTAGAAGCAAAGCCAGAAGTTTCTTTCAGACATGTAGTTCAGTGTATATTAAATACATCAATATATTCCTTTTCTAGCTTATGTTAGATAGCCACACATTTAAATTAAGATATACTTTAAGGTTCAAAAAAACTTGCTCATATTTAAACTGTATCCTTTTCTCCTTTAAAGAAAACTTCAACAATCCGAATCCTGCAAGAAAATGGGAAACTTAAGAGCTAGAATGTGACTCCTATGGGTTGGAAAAAGTAACTGGAAAATTCCAGCTATCACCACACTAACTATAGCTCCATTCAGTTAACCAACAAACCCAGAAAGTTTCATATTAGCAGCCATGATCAAACTAATATATGCAGTAAGCATTTCTAGACCTATACTTAAGAAAGGCTCCTCATTCCATTCCCTTTTCTTTTCTGGAAAGAATTTAAGCATATTATTATGTGCTTAACTGATTAACTTAAAAGTATAGCTGCATGGGTGTTTTTTTTTTTTTTTTTTGTTTTTTTTTTTTGCTAAAGCAAAGCAGCAAATTAGAAGTTTATGTATAATCCTAAATTCCTGTCAACAAAACAGCACAACAGGTATCTGTGCTGTTCAATCTATACAATTCCAAATCTAAAATGCTACCAGCACTTCATTTTTGTGCATAGCCTCTGTATTTATTTCCATCTAATAGTACATTCAGTATACCAAAAAGCACAGCACACTTTAAACATCTTTGAAGACAGTTTGATATAACTGCCTATAAAAACCTATTATGGCTAAGCCCAAATCACACAAAAAAAACCCAACAAAACAAACCAGTGATAAAACTTGCATTAAAATTTAACTTATCAAGCTTTAAGAGAAATAAAAAAAAGGCTCTAAGTTGGTAAGCTAAACATCTCTCTAAAATGAAACATTAAAATTTATCTAAATTCAACATTAGAATTTATTTGGGAACTACAATGACACAGAAAATAGTTGTTCTATTCACGACAACAGAATTTAAAAAACATTTCCCAGAGCTCATTGTTTTTTTCTGGGTTGGGAGCCAAACCACCTACATGAAGAGTCAGAGCTACAAAGGAACTTCAATGCTAACAGTCATCTTCCAAATCACGTAAATCATAAATATTACATCAATTCTGCATCTGCAATATATCATCACCACACTACTGTACCACAAGAATTGCCAGTTGCTGCATTAATGAAATTACCCTAAGCACAGGTTTCTGGAAGCTGATGTATTACATCCACCCACAGCTCTGATTCAGACCATCCAAATTCAGTCTGGAACTATTTCCTGACGAAAATCAATACCTAACTTTTATGGAGATGAGTTGCAGTATTCCCCAGAATCTTCAAACAGATGAATAAGACATTTTTTCTATGTATTCATCCATCAAGACTTGTCATCCTTAAAGGAACACCAAAAGAAACCAAAACCAAAGTGACACAGCAAAACCCTGGGCTTCCATTTCTAAATGCCTCTCTGGAGATAAGTGTGCTGTAATTTTCTAGTGATAAAAAATAAAAACCTTTTCAAAATTGGAATCTGACAAGATTTCCAAGTGTCACAGGACTGCAGCACTTTTACAATTAGACTTTTAACTGCCGGGGAGGAGAAAAGAAGACACGTATTTTATATTTCTCCTGTGAAGAAAAAACAGTTACCATGAAGGGGAAACTGAAGTGTTTTTCAGTTATTTAAATTCTAAGCTACAACCAGATACTGTTTTTTGGGTTGGCTGGTGGTTTTTTCCGAAATGATTTTTTATGCTGACAGATTTTGCAGCTCATTATACGACATCCCTACAGAAATAAACACTCAGCTTTACAGGTGATATACACACAGATTTATACACTGACTGGAAATGTACCTGGTTTTCTGTTTTGTGCCCTCCACAAGCATCTATAACCCCCAAAATCACATTTGAAACCTGGTATCCAGTAACACTGCCATATGAGCTGTGTGTTAAAATCAGGTACCTTACAAGTGTCTATTTGGAAACTACTTCCCACCCAGCATTGCAAGCTAATTTAAAAAAGCTCAAATTCCTGCTACATTCAATCTCTATGATATGATTTAGCAGACAAGCATGTCTAAATAAAAATCTTGGAAGTAAGATACAGTTGCAGTAAGTAATAAACACAACTTCTACCACAATTAGGCTTCTACTTAAAATCTTAATTTGAACTCTAACAAAGTTGTACTTTGCTTTGCATATATTTTGAGTTATTGAATGCTGGATTAAAAAATCTAAAAAAGAGCATTTTTTTCCTGAAGTGGGAGGAAATCCTTTATGTCTTAGGAAAAACAGTCATTAAAATGTATAAGAATTACTCACCAGTCTCCAGAGACATGAATTCCTTACCACAAGCTTGACACACAAACAAGAAAACACACATAGATGTGAGGGATGATCCTTTTCTCTTGGAAGCTGTTATCCAATGAGTACTGCACAGCCCTGACCCAGAGGAAAAGCAACTCAACTGTCAGGATTGCTAGACTCTGAGAAAGCTGATCCCAGAGTGATGTCACTTATTCCTGAAATGCTACTGCAGCTCCAAACTATTGACTCTCTCCTACCAATAAAATCTCAACATCCAGATGATGGAAAATAAAACGTTTAATGACAGGATTAAGTTTCAGCAGGAGATAATAGTACAGATTTTAACAGCCTATCTCCAGCTTAGATAAACTACTACAGTCAGAAAAAAGTGAGAAAAAACCCAAACCACAAAACACAAAACAAGCCCCAGATGTTATCTAAATATGCTCTTCTAATTATCTCTAACCTGCAAAGATTTTCTTTCTGGCAGCAGTAGTCAGAAAACACTTCATGAGATGAAGGGCAAGAGCAAAGACTGGCACCACAGCACTGGGCATCTATCTACAAAGCTCCAGCTAATTCAGCTGGGAAGTTCTTGGCCTGGCAGAGTGGCCCTCAGCCAGGTCACCTTTCTCCCTTTCTTGACTTCTTTCTGCCCCAAGGTGTGCCCCACAATGGAAGCTCAATCCTCAGGATTTTGCCCAACTCCACTGGGAAACATTTTTTTTTGGATGGAAAGAAAAAAAATAATAATGAGCAAAAACCGTAAGGCTTGTGTGCTAAAACCAGGAACTTTTAATACTGAAATAGATGTATCCAAACTACTAATGCAGCATGTGAAGCTATAAACATTGTGAAGAACACCACAGAAAGAAAAGAAATGATCACAACAGGCACTGCAGGAAATTTCTATACAGAACACAAAATCCAGGGACTTATACTCAACTTTAAAAACATAAAGCAAGAAGGAGATGAAGAACATGAATAAATTATTTGGTGCATAAAATTCACTTCTGCAATAGTAAAAAGCAGAGTTGTCGTTGAAGGGATGTCTGGGGTCTTCTACAAAATCCCAAATTTTAGACTAGAGTGCAGAGATCTTTCATATTAAAACCTTAAACATCAAAGATTATCTTCATGAATATTTCCAAATTAGCGTCACACACATCTTTAAATATGACAGCCCACAGATTTCCAGCAGTCCTGAACCAACACCATCCTAAATTAGAGCTGGTTAGCAATCAACAGGGGCACTGTGTGGGCAAGCACCACCTTCAGTCAACTACACTGAGGGCAGTGCAAGCCTCTCTGCACAGAGAAGGCCTGGATTTTTGTACATTTATTAGTGAAAATATGTGAGCTATAAAGAGACAAAAAGGAAAAAAAAGATGCAAATTCATGAGATAAATTGTTACTTTTTAAAAAATTATCCCACGTGTGCAAGATGAATAATTCTAAGGAATGCATAAAGTAACTAACTGGAGGGAACACAGAAGCCTTCAGAGCAAAGAAATGGCGACTCAAGTTAGAACAACAGAAAACATTTTTCTGATAGGAATGGGAAAACACCCCAAAAGTGGCAGGCAGTCAGAAAAGGTTTAAAATGGGGATCGAAACCAGAGTTATCCCTCAATGTTCAGTGTGAGCAGCATCAAAAGCAGAAGATGGGGGGCAGAATGAACTACAAATAATTGCAGGGTACAAGCTGCCATGGGGGCCAGGAAGGAACTGGTTAAAGAGAAGCAGCCAAGTGCTCAACCAGTGCCCAGGACACTCCTGCCAGGAGCCTGTTCAGAGCTAATGGGTGAGATCATCAAACCCTTCTGTGTCAGAAAAAGGCTGGCTCCAAAATCCTCAAGTGCTAAACCCCGAAGGCAAGTGACCTATTTTGAAACAATTTCACCTGTCACACTTAGAATAGCAAAAATCTGGAGTGCAAAACCTGTGAAATGCTGTTTTCCAAAAAAGTATGTAATATGAGACTTGAGCCAAATATTAACAATGCAGAAATGCGTTGGAAAATGTAAGAGTTTTACCATCAGCCATATGCTAAGTGGTCAATATTAGAGACTGTGCCTCCTTTTCTTGCTTAGCACATTTAATTCATAATACTGATCCACTGCTTGAAATGAAGTTAGCAATCTTTTTTTTGATAGCATATGATAAGTTTTATAGAAGTCATTAATCTCCTGTTAGTTCTGTGGCATTAAAGCCTCTCTTTGTAAGAGCTGTGCTATTTCCAGAAGAATCCAAATTTCATTAATAGCCTCCAGCCCTGAGTTCAGTGTTAAGACTTGATGAACCATTAGCACATGACATTGGAAGACAAAGATCTACCAGTTTAGAGACACAGAAGCTTACCAGAAGGTAAGGGCTGATTTTGAAAGAGAAAAATCTTAATATTTAATTACTGCAACCTTCTGGTTTTGTCCAGTTTTCAATTTCATTTAAAAAAATAGTTATTTCTGAAGGCCTTCAAATTGAGATTGCAATCAGTGCTGAAGCACCATAATTTTCAACAAACAGCTAAACTTCCTAAAAATATAAGACAGCTAAGACTAATCCTAACAGTCTAAATCAGAGTAGGATAATAGCACACACCTTGTCACTGTTGAGCTAGAGAGTTAAGTTCCACTTAAATAATTTGCTATTTTCAAGAAGAAAAATTTTGCCAAACCAACATAATTAAGCCCAAGGAGCAGGAGAAAATAAAGTTGCTCTGGGCACATAAGTACAGACAACCACATGGCAATATCACCTATATTTTCCACAGAATTTAGGGGTTTATGCTGATGTCTAAATTACTAAGATCTTTACCAAGTTACTTTACTAAGGTCTTCAGACATTTGATTTAGGGAACATGCTTCTGATTAGTTCAACAGGCTAATCAGAAGCATGTATGTCCGTGTAAATGCTATAATGTACAAAAACCTTAGGTCAAAAAGATGTTACATAGGACTGAGGTTCATGCAGAAGTGTCAGATGAACAAGACTCTTGGTGGTCATCAAGTTCAGCCTCAGGCTCAGAGGTAAATCCAATGCCAGACCAGATTGCAAAGGCCCTTGTCCAGCTGAGTTTCAAAAATCTTCAAGAAAGAAAGATATGGACTCATTCTCTGCTCAAGAGGCTTGGGGGTTTTTTTACTACTATTATTATTTTAATCTGTTAGAATGTACTTTATTGCAGTTTATGATCATTGGTCTTTTTACAGGTCTGAAGAGAGTCTGTCTCATTTGTGTCTTAGGTTGAAAGATGTGCCCAGGGCTGTGTATTCTATGGCCATCTGTCAGAGGTGGGGCAGTTCTCTTCTGTTCATTGGGCAGTTTTCTTTATCTCTCCCACAACCAATCCTCCCTCCAGGAGATCTCTTCTGTTCATGAGCCAGTGAGTGTCCCTGCATGGCTGATAAAATTCCATCATCCCATTGGAAGAGGCTCCGCCCAGGGGGAGGAGCCAAGCATTCCTACCTGGATACAATCTGACTTTGGGAACACCACAGGCAGCCTTTGCCCACTGCATTCCCAGAGGAGCAGCTTTCTTCTCCACTGCATTCCCAGAGGAAGACCAGGCCCATCTCCAGCACCCCTGGAGCTTCAGAGGAAAACTCCACCCTTCTACAGGATCCCTGCTCCAACAGAACCACAGCTGGCACTGCAGGAGGGCTGCAGCCACCATGGAATGGGACTGCTGACACCACCCTGACCCACAGGCTGTCAGGCTGTATTCTGACTCTGTCAGTGGTTTGGTTTTTTTGTACTACTGTATTTGTATTTTAATGTTCCTAGTAAAGAACTGTTATTCCTATTCCCATGTCTTTGCCTGAGAGCTCCTTAATTTCAAAATTATAATAATTCAGAGGGAGGGGGGCTTACATCTTCCATTTTAAGGGGGGGTTTCCTGCCTTCCTTATCAGACACCTGTCTTTTCAAACCAAGACAATTCATAAAGTCCATGTAGTTAATGAAAGGCTGCTGTTCAGTCCCTGTTTTTGTAGTCTCTTCAGGCTAAACACATGAATTCCCTTCAGCCTCTTCTAGCACATCGTATCTCCTGGCCCTGTAGCCTGCTAGTGTTGGACTCACTCATGTTTGTCTCCCCCTCTCTCACACTGATGTGACCAAAAGCAGATAGATTATTCCAGAAGAGATAGCAATAATCACCATTCTCCCCATGGCAGTTAACCTTCATCCCCATTCGAGCACATCATCCTGCTTGTCTCCCACCACGACCTGCAGGCCATTTTCAGGGTGCTGTTCCTCCACCTACACACTGGCCTTTGCTGAACTCCAGCTTTGCTCCACTCTGCTCACACCTCCAGTTTGCCAAGGGCCCTTTGGGTGACCACCCTGAGCCCTCCTCCCAAGGGTGCTGTTATCCAGGAACTTGCTGATGCTGCGTTCTGCTTGACTTGCTGATCAGTGAAAAAATAGTTCCACCCCAGCAGCAACTCCAGGAATGCACAGAATTCAGGCTACAGGGCCAGGAGATATGATGTGCTAGAAGAGGCTGAAGGGAATTCATGTGTTTAGCCTGAAGAGATGACAAAAGCAGGGACCTAACTAAATTAACTAAATGGACTTTATAAATGAGACACACACTCTTCAAAACCGTAAAAAGAGCAACAGTCATAAACAACAATAAAGCACATTCTAACAGATTAAAATAATAATAATAGTAAAAAAACCCCAAGCCTCTTGAGCAGAGAATGATTCCAAGTCTTTCTTGAAGATTTTTGAAACTCAACTGAACAAGTGCCTTTACAATCTAATCTGGCATTGGATTTACCTCTGAGCCTGAGGCTGAACTTGATGACCACCAAGAGTCTTGTTCATCTGACACTTCGGCATGAGCCTCATTCCTGTGTGAGGAACTGACTTGAGGAACAGTGACAAAATAGTTCCACCCCAGCAGCAACTCCAGAAAAGACTCCCTACAAACAGCCAATGATTTGAAACTTCAAACTATTGATTGCTTATGGTGCAGTCAATTCTTCACCATTCATCCCATCCATACCTCAGACACAAAGGCACCACACGAAGATACATCAAAAGCCTTGCTGAATGTATGTGGTTTCCACTGTTTTCCCCCTCAGCGGCAGAGGAAGTCACTGTAGGAGCTAGCCAGGTTGGTCAGGCAAGATTTTTCCTTGATATATCCATGCTGCCTGTTTCCAATTACCTTCCTGTCTTTCACACGCCTAGGAACAGTTTAAATGAGAACTTGCTCTTTAATATTCTCAGGGAAAGAGGTGAAGCTGACCAGTGTTTAGTTTCCTGGATTACCTTTCTTGCCTTTTTTTTTTTTGAACACAGCAATGTTTGTCTATTTCCAGTCATCAGGGTTATCCATGTTGATAAAAATCCCTCTTGTGGTGACATCTTTCAGTTCACTCAGCACCCTCAGCTGTTTATGTTCCTAGAATAAGAATCCATGGCTGTTTCAAGCATCAGTCAAAAAATAATTTTAAAGTGAATGACATATTAAAAAAACAACAACAAAAAGCAAACTAAGAGGGGTAAGGGCCTTAAGGCAGCTTATATCACTGGTCCAGGCTGCTGGAATGCTCCAGGATCTACTGGGAGCTGCCATCTGATATTTCCTTTGTATCCACAACCCTGGTGTAAATCTCTCTGCTGAGAGCACTGAAGTGTCACTCAAACACTTCTTTAAGCTTGCTCTGCTTAGTTTAAGCTCTATACACCATGAGCAAAAACAATAATGAATTTTAAAGCAGGAATTTCGACTGCTTGCTGTTGACAGTACAAACAGAACAAGTTTTCCCAAAGGGAAAGCCCAACCTTGGCTTGCACCTGGAATGCCTTGGTCTGTCCCAAACATCAAAGAAGTTAAAGACACATATGGAAACTGCAGGCAGCATGAACATTACCAGTCCAGCAACCTCAGCAGGCAAGGCAAGGCCTCAACAGCCCATGGGGCACTTTTTCCCAATTATATGACACACAAAGAGACTGACAGGGAACCTTACATGAGCTTGGGAATAACCAGGCTGCATTTAGAGTTGTAGTCTTTCTAGAATAACATGTTTATAGTTTATATACAACCTTTGATTCTATGCATTGAAAATGAGGAGAAGCAAAGTGAATGTTTTCTCCTTGCCAATGCTTTCAGAGGAAGAGAACAGCATTTTTAGATTTACTACTGAAAGACCAAGATTAAAGCAAACGTCTAGGTAAAGAATGCATTAATTTTACAAGCATATATACATTTCTCAGCTACAGCATCTTTTATTAAAGCAAACTGCACTCTCATGCTGCAGGAGTTGCCATTAGGCAACAGCTGAAACAAAATGTTTCAGGTAATTTTAGCTCACTGCTGAAGCCAACACCACTGGGAACCTACTCTTCACTCAGTCACAGAAAGGTTTGGGTCAGAACGGACTTCAAAGATCCTCTGGTTCCACACCCTTGCCATGGGCAGGTACACCTTGCACAATCCCAGGGTGCTCCAAGCCCTGTCCAACCTGGCCTTGGGCACTTTCAGGGATGAAGCATTCACAGCTTCTCTGGGCAACCTGTGCCAGTGCCTCACCACCCCCACAGTAATGAATTTCTTCCTAATACCCAACTAAACATGCCTTTTTCAGCTTAAAACTATTGCACTCACCCTGTCACTATCTGCCTGTGTAAGCTCCTCTCCCTCCTTTTTCTAAGCCCCCTTAGCTCCTTCCCTTGCTTTTCTAAAATGCACTTCAAGTTTAATGCAGGATGCAACTCTTCAAAAAAGAGCAATCACGAAACCTGATTATTTAGAGACTTTATTCACTGGAAAGTAGATTTTCAAGCATGTGCTAGACATGAAGGACCCATAGTCTCCCACAACTCATCATTAAGGCCTGAATATTCCGAGATGGAAGACAGACACTTATTCCATTCCCTGAAGCCTGTGACAGTCTTCTGCTCCCCCCAGTGGCAAAAACCCAAATATAATCCACAAGGAGACCACTGAAGCAGCATCACATGCTCACACAGCACTGTTCTCAGAGATTCATCAAACCCAAAATTTCCAGTATGCAAAGGATTTTTGTTCTACAAAAACTAAACAACAGTCTAAATCAACATTTATCTTGATTTGTGCAAAAAAAGTTTTTGGAATTGGTAAATATAAAGTAGTTGCTAATGGAAACATTTAAAATTAATCTATAATCCAAAAGTTGGCAGCAATTTTCTTGGGTTATGATAAAGGAAAAAAGTAATTTAAAACTAAAAATATTTTTGCTACAAGTATTAGTAGCAATTTTCGGTTTAAAAAAAAGTCACAGGAAGCTGCTGCCAAGCAGACATCACTTGCTTACTCTTATCACCCTTCTAATGTTTTCTTTCTCTTAGGCTTCAAAAGGTTTTTAAAAAGTGAGCATAATAAGAATACTATTTCCTGAAAGATGAAGCAAATGAGTATTTAAAAAATAATTCTGATAGTGTAATTTGAGGATATATGTCTTACATCTTCTGTACTCAAAGACTGACTGCAAAATGATGTTATTTAAAATATTTTTTGACTTGTATTAGTAGCACCTGTGATTCCTTACCTTCAGTAAGGAATAAGAAAAGAACCCCAGGGATTTTTTTTAATTTCATGCACTGAATGAGGTGAGCCACTGAACTCACATTTGAAAGGCCAAAACATTAACACAAGACTTTAAACATCGTATGTAAGAAAATCAGTTACTGAATCTCACAAGTCTATACTGAACCCATTGCACAAAAATACAACTTAATAAAGTTACTCTAAAACTTAGTTCTAAAATTTACATGAGGTTTTATGTAGCCCAAAAGCTGTCCGACACAGGTATGGAAAATCATCTGTAGGCTGTGCTGCTTTTAAATATATTTAAATGTGCAATATTTAAACAAAATCAAAGCTATCTAATCAGTTGGAGAAGCCCCAAATGATATTGCAATTAACATGGTTTAAACTGCACCTAAAGAACTTCTTCACTGGAGTTTTTCCTCTTATTTCCAAGAATTACTTCTAAAGCACAGAAATAGCAGCCTGCATTATTTTCGCATACTTCAAGTTTCTTTAGAGCTATTAAGTTAAAGCCCTTTGACTGCCACAAAGTGGTTCCAGCCAGACATCACGACCCTGATTTATCCTGAGGAACTAAAAAAGGAGCTCTCACTGCCAGTGAAATAAGTGCTACCCACATGGAGTAATGATGTCAAATGATGTGTCTTAGGTTGAAAGATGTGTCCAGGGCTGTGTATTCTATGGCCATCTGTCAAGAGGTGGGGCAGTTCTCTTCTGTTCATTGGGCAGTTTTCTTTATCTCTCCCACAACCAATCCTCCCTCCAGGAGATCTCTTCTCCAATGGGCCAGTGAGTGTCCCTGCATGGCTGATAAAATTCCATCATCCCATGGGGAGAGGCTCTGCCCAGGGGGAGGAGCCAAGCATTCCTTGATACAATCTGCGATTTTGAGACATCAGAGGCAGCATTTTCCCACTGCATTCCCAGTGGAGCAGCTTTCTTCTCCACTGCATTCCCAGAGGAAGACCAGGCCCATCTCCAGCACCCCTGGAGCTTCAGAGGAAAACTCCACCCTTCTACAGGATCCCTGCTCCACCAGAACCACCAGCTGGCACTGCAGGAGGGCTGAAGCCACCATGGAATGGGACTGCTGCCACCACCATGGCCCACAGGCTGTCAGGGCCTGTTCTGACTCTGTCAGTGGTTTGGTTTTTTTGTACTACTGTATTTGTATTTTAATGTTCCTAGTAAAGAACTGTTATTCCTATTCCCATGTCTTTGCCTGAGAGCTCCTTAATTTCAAAATTATAGTAATTCAGAGGGAGGGGGGCTTACATCTTCCATTTCAAGGGAGGCTCCTGCCTTATCAGATACCTGTCTTTTTCAAACCAAGTCATGTTGATATTAGCATTACAAAAGCTTCACTGAAGCCAGCAAGGCAAGGTTTGCACAAGGATCTTTCATTGCATCCATGGACAGTGCTGGCAATGGGAGATCAGCAAAGAGCTATTGCTCAAACTTAAAGGCAGCACTGCTCTTTGAGTCAGGAGAGCTGAAACCCATCTTGCTGAGTTGAAATTAGGAGTGCTCATCACAACAATGAGAAGACAAGGAGTTTTAGAGAGTCCAGTAAAGGGGAGCAAGACTTGTTCATTTCATTCTATATTATTCCTCCTTTTTTTCCTCACCCTAAAAAGGTAGGTGCTAAATTGGTGGGATTGGCTGAAGTGGTCCAGAGAATTATGTGCTTTAAAACCACTGAGTTCATGAGTTTTAAGACCTAACAGCTTTCTGAATTTTATTTCCATGCTTGTCTTTCAAATGTATTTTGCAGACTTTCCCTGAGGATTATAATGACAATGTGACAAGCAGCTTTCTAAGGACTTTTCTCTACTGTCTTTTAATGATTTTGCAAATGTTCATGCCAGTGCACGGCAGTTGCTTAGCTTCGCTGGCATGGTTTCTGTAAGTACATTCCAGTCAGGTTAGGTCAGTCATTTTGATATCTAAAAAGTAATCAGAATATAAAATATTCACTACTTGAGCTTGAGAAGATACATTTCCCCCAATAATTATAACAAGACTCACATTACAAACAGTTCAGCTCTTTGCAGAATGAATTCTGATGATCCACATCTATTGGATACTGCCTGTCAGAAAACATGAATTCAATGTTTGGACAGAAACAGAATTACTGATAACCATCTCCAGTGACATAAAGGACTTGATACACTCTGAAAAAACATCTGGTTAGAAGTTATAAGCTTCTCTATTCTACAAATTGGGATAGTTGTGTCTAACACAGATCACATTAACTTTATTTAATAATAAAGTTATTTATCAATAACTTTAAACCCGTAAATTATAATTTCTGCCTCTAGAGCAAGGACTGTGATGTCAACAGAATCAGCAAAGGAATTTATTGTCTTCAATGAATTTCTTTTCTGGATAAAGAACAGCTGGGTCTTACTGATTGTTATTCCTTATTACTGTAATTCTTCAATTAAAAAGGTTTTTTCTATTTTCATTCAATATGAGAAAGCTAAGAGAAGTGGATGTGTATTCACCAGTCACAGTGTCTACATTTTTATCAGTAAGAATGCTACTGGTGTGTGCATGAGGTCCCCCAAGTTAAAAGTAAAGAAAGTGCAGACTATTTGCAGACACTGAAATGCTTTTCAGTGAAAAGTGAAAAAGGTCCAGTGTTCAGTATTCAAACTGTAAAGTTTTCCTCAATGCCAGGGATATCAGAGCTTTGCAGGGAACCAGCTGAAAACATTTAAAAACTATTGAAAGCATTTTTTTTCTAATATTTTTCAAGGAAATTATAGAAGTGTTAGAGAAACTACAACATGGTTGTGGCAAGTGTAAAACAGTGGCTAAGCTTCCACATACAGGTATGGACACACCCCATGCACTCACATGACCCTGACATTTCTGAGTTTTTCTTCTCTTGGCTGCTGTGCTTTTACTTTTCCACATAATTCTCTGACTTTGTTCCAGCTTTACATAGGTACAGCAGAAGCTTTCATAAATTTTTGTGTGAAAATGGAGAAGGGGAATGCAGTCAGAGACTCTCAATATCACTTCAACACAGTTGTCAGAAAATGACACATTGCCGCTCTACTAGACATGAAGAAATTAAATAAATCTAATTCTGTTGACGTCCCACACTGATTAATACATTTAATAGTCCTGTCTTAACAAAATTGAAACTGTTCTTACTTTATTTCAACACAGACAAGGTAATGAAATAAAAAACTGCATCCAATGGATGAAATTATCAATCTGAATCTATCTGTGAATGTGAATCATTACAGGGCACAATGAGACAAGAACATCTCGGTGCTCAGGGCCCTGAGCTGATGAATTTAGGACCTTAAACTTCCTGTGTTACAGGGCAGGTCCACGGTAAGATACTAGAACAGAATTTCTAAATGGAATAACGCAAAGCTGGTAGCTAAAATACTGAAATCAATCCAGCTTCATGAGCAAGAAGTTTCTCTGGGGCTATTTGGATTTCTTTCCTATGGGGCCAGGTGCAGCTTTGCACTGACATGCATTTCAGTGCCTGAAGTATTTGACTGACAGTCATCATCAAGCTAATTGCATCAGGGATGTGCCCTTTGGCTTCACCAAGCTTCCTCTGTGATCCTGGTTAAGTAAACCTCTGTTTCCACTCCCAATTTGTACTATCATGATACAAAATAGTCCCCACCGTTGCAACAGCTAAATGCAACAGCTAAATGCAACAGCTAAATGCAACAGCTAAATGCAACAGCTAAATGCAACAGCTAAATGCAACAGCTAAATGCAACAGCTAAATGCAATTGTGAGATACTAATGCTGCAGTGGAAGGTTGTGGGAAGCATTCTCAACCTATTTCTGATCATTTAGGCAGTTGGAAATTCAATTCATCTGCTCCTGCAGGAAGCACATCATGGCCAGAACCACACTGTACTCGGAGACACTTTCAGAGGCAGCATTAAAGAACTTATTTTGACAGCCTCAGTTTGAGGGCTACTAAGGATATCTGTCTTGTCTTTGCTCATAGAGAGAACAAATGCACTGGGCAGAGTGGGCTGAAACAGATGGTATTACCAAAACTGGCGTTGTTTAAGTCATGCCTTTCGTTCTCTGCTATGACAACCTTGATGGCTTGGGCTATTTTCTCCAGGAGGGAAAAAAAAAAAAAAATCCCATTT
>VZRH01007167.1:226213-264269 GCA_013397555.1 Urocynchramus pylzowi
TTTTTTTTTTTTTTTTTTTTTTTTTTTTTTTTGGGTGAGGGAGGCAAGACGAAAGGCTTGAGAAATGTCTAACAAGTGACTGCTTGAGAACAGGCTAGCAAATGATTTATGTTCCAGAGCCATTTACCTCCACTTAAAGTCTCTTTATACATAAAGAAACCACTTAGCTTCCTAATGAAACAATTTATTTGGATATCAGAAGTCAGGTTATTCAAATGCAAAAATCCTGTGAAGCAGATATTCAAACCTTTTCCCCTCAGGAGATTAACATCTTTTAATACACCCACAGACAAGTGGTACAGAAGTCTTCCGTGTTTTGGTTTTCTCTGTCTCACAGTCCTCTTTCCATATTTATTGTGTATTCATTTTCTTCAAATGAATACACAATGTTTTCCTCCTCTTGTGAGAAGAAAAAAGCTGTGCCCCAGGCACTTCTGTTTTTTAAAAATGCTTTCCTGCTTATCATTCAAGCTGAAAGCAGAGCTAGGCAGGCTACTTTATAAATGCTGCGTTTTAAAGGATGCTGTATAAAAGAGCAGCACAGCCCTCCACCTGGTCTGTACCACACCTGAGCATAACAAAAAGATTTGGAATAAACTCTACCATCAAATACTCTATTTCCAGTATGGTGGATATTGGTGAATACAACGGTTGGTAGAGATGCAGGACAATATTCTTAAGCTTCACTAATGTCTACAAGTAAGTTAAAAATTGGATTTTCCTATCTATTCAAAAATGCTTATATTTACTACAAGGATCAGCAACTTCAGACACAGAATTTTGAAGTCTAAGACATTCACTCCAATCCTTTAAAAACCCTCTGTACTAAGGTAATTATTTTAACATTAATCCTCGCCCTTTTCCTTTGAATTCACACAAAATGAGAGGAAGTATTTCCACTTCAGCAATTCCTTCCAGCCATAAACCCAGAAGTCAAGGTGCACAACAGAGTTGTGGCACAGCTGAACCTGATTTCATAAACACATCCAAGCATCCCAGTCCATATTCCAGAGACAGGATAAAAAGCAGTTTATTTACAGTCATGTAGCACTAACTGCGTTCACTGGATTTTTAATAATACCTTGGTAGTTCATTTTCTTACACCAAAACATACAAAAGAATCCTTGCTACAGTATATGTCCACACTGCAAAATTCAGGTGAATTCTGCAGTCTGCATTAGGTGATGAAGAGCCATCTTCTTGATAAGAATTTAACTATTTATTTGTCAGCTAGTGGGCACTTTAAAGAAACAAGTACTAAATCATATCTCACATTTTTACCTAAGCTTTTACTCTTTCATCACCAAACTTTTTTTTTCATCATTTGCTTTATTATTGCTCTCTGAACTTCCACGTAGATTCAGACTGGTAAATCAAAATTTTATTTTTTAAAAAATGTTTATTTTTATTTTTAAATTTTATTTTTAAAATGCAAGATGCCATGGACATATGAGCTGCCTCCTGAGTGAGAAATGTTTTCATCCAGGCAGGCTTGCTCTAGCTTCATTCTGGAACCTAAATAAATAAATAAATGCTATTGAAGAAAGATTACTTGAACACATCCACAGCTACGTAATCAGTAGTTTGCAGTTTCTACACAGAAGACAAGAAAGGGAAAAAAGAAGCTGCTAATAAAACCCATTAAAATTGAAGTAAACACTGTTCTCTTGTTTCAAGTTCATTCCCCTTCTCTTCCCAAAATACCATCAAGCTGAGCACAAATTATGAGAATTTTCTTTGAGCTAGATAACAGTTTACAAGTTCAAAAGGTCTGCTCTGAAGTTAAAATTCCAAGGGTATATTCTCCCCCAAAAGACAAATTTTCATGGGAAAAAAACCAAACCAAAACTCTCTGTAATTCCTGGACAAGTGCCCAACTTTACAAAAGCTTAAGGAAATTTTAGGACAGTTTTGTTTTTTCTGTTGATGAATCTGTATTTTATTGTTTTAATGACCTACAAATTGTAGCCACAATAATGAAATGCAAGGGGATTATGAGTAGCACGTAAAGCCAAAATAATTTGATTTCACAAGAAATGCAGAACAGTAGCAAAGCAGTCTCTTGCTGACCTCAAAAAGGTTCCTTTACAATGACATAAATTTGAGTTTCAAGATCTTGATAAGGAAGTTTTACAGTGAGTGTAAATTTGCCAACTTGCCATCTAACAAACATGTCTTGAAAGAAAAAAATAATTGAATTAATATATAAGTGGGGAAATGTAGCCTGTACAGAGGGTTTCTAAGAAAACAATTCTTCCGAGTATGACAAAGCTGGGATTAAAATCAGCTCTGGAAGCTGAAACATTTTTCTAGAATTTCTGCACTGATATCCAAACCAAACCAAACCACACAAAACACTAAAATCATGCTGGACCACTGTGTCAAAGACAGTGAGCCTCAGAGTGTGATGCAGGAACACAATTTCAGTAAACTCTCTGCAGACTGTTAGAAGCTAAGTCAGAAAATGTCTAATGACTGAAAAAAGGTGTTGGTGGTTTTTTTCCTTTCTTTGAATGTATTTAACAAGAAATCAGGTGGTAAATACTTTAAACATCTTTCTCACCAATAGCTTCTTCACAAGAGTTCACACACAAACAGCTCTGATCACCTGCTCTGACAGCAGAGCAGCTTATTTTAATAAAATGGTGTTCAGCAGTATATTTAAGTTAATTTTCAGTCTCAGTATCAAACTCACCACTCTTTCACAATGAAATATGATGCACTTTTAGGGTTATAACTAGGCTTTATATGGATTTTATTAAGTCTTGACTTTTGGAATTGACTTTTTTAACTAAACATGATAAATTCTTCAGTAAATTATATGCAGCTGAGTTTCATGAGACTTTTGGCATCCTAAAAAGAATTCCACAAGGATGTCTCTTACACACGAGCTCTTTCTGCTCTCCTCTCAGCCTTGGCATGATGACACAAGCAGCTTTCCTGAATTTGGTTACTAGCAGTAATACCTCAAGATGTCTCTCTCAAACACTACATCACAGATATGTAAGAATTCTTCCATTTCTATATAAAGCTACGTTCTCCAGAAATGTGTAGCAATTTAAAATCTGTTTGCCATTATGTTATTATATCTTATATATCAGCTGACCTATTCAAGTGGAAAGAACATTTTTCAAACAAAATGAAAAAAAGGATATATCTGTGTCTAGACAACCACAGGGGAAGAACTACATATGCAAAGTTCAAAAGATGAGTAATTTTTTTCTTATTTCTGTAGTATAATTTACATTCTTGTTTCTATTCATAGTTTTGACTGTGCTACATTTTTTCAGTGTTTCTGTTGTGTAACATATATGCCCTCTTTTTTGTTATCTTCTAATTGTTTTTGCACCTCACTTGAAAATACTGTAATGGTTTACAGCTTTTCTTTCCATCCCATGCCATTTTTGCCTTCTTTAACTTTCTTTTCTCATATTTTCCTTGTTGACCCAGTCCTAATGTCTTCAATACTGAGGAAAATGAAACAGACATTGACTCACTCATGGGGCAAACAGAACAAAAGGACCCACAAAGTACATGTACATTTACTGCATCAGCTGATAAGTGTCTTGGATTTTATTCCTTAAATTATTGCAATCTCCTGATAAGTCTGATTCTTTATAGTCTTTCACTCTCCAAATGCCCCAAATTAGATTCAATTGTCAATTGAATTGAGCATTCCCATTTCTGTTGTCATTTCATTTCTAAATATAGGTTTGTGCTCGAGATACAACACTTTGTGCTCACCCTCTTGAGGAAGTAAAATGGAAAAATAAGGTTTATATCTGCTGTTCACAGCTTATGAAAGCAGGCTGCCTGTTGGTCTTTAATATATGACCATAATGATTCATCTGGAAAATTGTATCAGACAATGTGCCAGAACATATAAAACTGCCACTGCTGCCCACACTGTTAGTGTTGGTTTCCAAGTTTAAATATATATATTTATATTATAGGGTGTCTAAGACTAAGACCAGGTCTGAACCGAGAACCTTTCAATAAATCCAAGCGACAGATGTGCCTATCCCAAAGACAAGCTCCAACTACCCAGCCAACCCTCTGCCTATCCTCAGAGTAGAGACAATTCCCCTTCACACACTATTCTCTTAATAAATTTGCTTATCTTTTAAAAATAGCCATTAGATTTAGAAACACATTCAATATGGGCAAGAAAACAGTCCCTGACAAAGGAACTGTACTTGCTAAGGTAAAATTGTTACTGTTTCTAAAATTCAACCTGTGACATTCCTTTTTATTTTATGTTGATTCCCAGAATTGCTAAAAAGAAATTAAAAGAAAACTAGTAAAAAAGTCCATATATGAGTAAGTTTACTTTTGCTGCAAGACTGATAACCGCAGCAATCCAATCTGAATCCTTCTTCTTAATGCCCAATACAATATATTTTTCTACAAAATGTTGCTACTGCAAGAATGGTACAAGTCAAAGAAAATGTTTTGGGGCAACATCACCATTGAGCTGGTCAGCTGAGAACACATCCTTCTGTTCTATCTGACATCAACCAAAGCAGCATAAAATATTTTCCAGTTTTTGGTCCAACACCGAAGTGAAACACTTAAAATCAATTTTCATCAAAAAGAAAAATCAAAGTTTCAACCCATCAAATACAAGTTCCTGTGCAAGAAACATTGAAGCTCAGCAGCTCTTTTGTGCTGCAAGACCTACACACATTTTCAAATCCTTATTCAATAATTGTCACAAAGCACAAATCCCTTTTATTAACCGATAAAGCCAGGGTTAAAACTGCTGCAATCCCATCTGGAAAATATCTCAGTTCTCCTCTCAAAGTAACTTTCCAGTCAGCCAAAGCTCTTTGCAACATTCTAAAACCCATTCTGAATTGCAGCTACATATGTGCTCATTAAGCTGATTCTTTCTATTAATGGCAGGAACTGCAGTAAAAATACTCTTTTGTAGAGTTACCAGTTTATAAAAACAAATATAATGAATTTAAAATTAACTACTTAGAAGAACATGCTATTCTGACAACTTGCTGACTGTGTAGCCAGAGCAGAATTACAACCATGAACCAATCTGAACAAGCACAAGATCATCTCCTAAGTCTCTCAATATGCAAAAAATTAAGTTGATTAAATGCTTGCCGTGAAAAAGTGGAGGAAAAACTCTTCTGCACTAGAGAAAATGTAATGTACTGCAAGGGAAATGTGAATAACACTCAAAATTAATTAAAGCAAAATAGAGATCAGCATCACTAAATAGCAAAGTAAGAGAAGTTTACTGAAACAAAGAAAAATTCTCAAAGTGCTCAAATGGAAAAAGGAATACGAACTTCAACAAAAACTCACAGGTCAAAAAATGAATACACTGCAGGCTGTGAGGAATCACTTGCGAATGTGTAGAGAGCAAAAAGGGGAGAGATGGGCCCTATCTCAAACCTAACACAGCTCATCTTTCAAACTTTCTCAATCAGAAAACTTTTCAAAAAAAAAATTACAACAGCTTTTGAAAATGAATGCCATATCTCAAAGAACTATTGGATAAAACAAACTAACAACAACAACAACCCCATAAAACAAACAGGTGAACAAACAAATGAACAAAACCCACAAAAAAAAAAAAAAGAGAAAAAAAAAAAAAAAAAAAAACCAAAAAAAAAAAAAAAAAAAAAAGAAAAAAAAAAGAAAAGAAGAATGGGAAAGGAGATGTAGGGAGAAAGGAAACCCACATCCACCCTGGGTGTTGCTGATGAAGGCCAGGATCCCAGCAGCAGCAGCAGCAGCAGGATGTCGGAGCAGAGAACGACCCCNAAAAAAAAACCCAAAAAAAAAAAAAAAAGAGAAAAAAAAAAAAAAGAAAAAACCAAAAGAAAAAAAGAAAAAAGAAGAAAAAAAAGAAAAGATTTAACAGACCTCTCAGCTCACAGAAAATCTGGTTTTCCTGAAAGTACCCTATAAGGTTACTTGTTAAAGCTCCTGAAAGAAACTAAGGTGCCAGAGGTTAAGAGATGGCAATGGGTTCACAACAGTGAAAAGACACAAATTAATAAACCTGCAGGGACTTGGGCTCACAAACTCTTCACCCTGATTTCAAAGAGGGAATGAACACAGAAGTTAAACTTTACCACTATTCCCAGGACCAAGGGTGCCATTCAAAAGAAGGGCCCAGTTGAAGGATCACAGAGGACTTAGAAAGGATTAGGAACACAGGCAGTAAAATAGCAAATGGCATTTAATAGTGGCAGTGTAACATGATACTAATTAAAAAAACCCTCTGTATTTCACACAAGAGCATGCAGTGACAGGACAAGAGGGAATGGCTGCCAACTGGAAGAGTGTAGAGTTACATGAGATATTGGAAAGAATTCTTTACTATGGGGCTGCGAGACACAGGAGTAAGTTAACCAAGAGAAGCTTTGGATATCCCATCCCTGGAAGTGTTCAAGGGCAGGTTGGACAGGGCTTTGAACAACCTGGTCTTGTGGAAGGGGGGATGGGAGCAAGATGATCTTTAAAGCCCCTTCCAACCCAAAGCATTCCATATGATTCCACAATATCCACAGGGCTTTGAGATGACCATTTCTACCATGGAACAAAACCTTAGCGTTATAATAGATTCTGTTTGATAGACTGGTTGTCTCAGGGAACTCACAGCAAGTTTTGTGTGCACCTATGGAACAACACAGAGCTTTGGTTAGCTTTTGAAACAACTCATGGAGAGTTGGTGTGGGGTCAGGGGTGAATACAGAAACCCACCACGTGCAGTTAAAGAAAGATACCAAGTCACTGAAAGTCACAAGAAGTCACTGAACCATAGACAGCTGGTGGCCAGGAATTCTTGTGCAGGTTCTCCAAAAAACCCCTGAAACAAATCCTTACCTCTGGCAATCTCTGTTTCTGGCAAATGCAGCAAACCCCAGCGAATGCACAGTTCAAGAAGCCATGAAGATAGCACATATCCAACTGCTGCAGATAATCTCTCCTACATTTGGCTGCTTTTCTCAGCTAAAGTGAAGCCCAGTAGGAATGATGATACAGCATCAATTTATGAAAACCTAGGGTTTTGTCTTTTCAGATTTAAAACTAACCTCTACCAGTTTTTTCTATTCTCATGGCTTCTTCATCTTTTCAACAAGGTAGGGCATGATCCACCCACTTGAGGCACAGAGTTGACTTGCACTTCAAATGACACAAGCTTGCCAAATATGAACATCTCCCTGCAGCAGGCCAGAGCTTTACCCACTGTTCCCTATTTCCCCAGAAATTGATGCAGCATGGATTGTGGAAGGGAGAGTAGAGTAATTCTCAAGCCACAGACACTGAAAGATTATGAAACCAGTGAACAGGATAATTAAACTCTGAATGATCCACAGCTAATTTGCAGTTGAACTTCCCTACACAACACAGGTCTGTAATTATAAATTTCCATCAGATGCTTGATACGAGTCTTTGTCAGGGGGTCTTCACAGACAGATGCCTGAAACAGGGATATTATTTATTATACTTGGACAACAAAATTCACCAGCCAGGGTGTAGCTGTTTAATTTTGTTGTCAGCTGAATCCCTGGATCCAGCAGAGTGGATTAGCCCCTAATAGCACAGACTTCCCTTCTGTCCAAGCTGCCACCAGCTCAGCATTGCCCTCCCCAAGAAGTCTACGTCAGACACCAACCTCCTAAAGCTGCTGAAAGCACATCTAATCAGTGACAGTTCAAATAAAACCAGCACAGATGAAAATCATCATATTCTGGCTTTCCCTTTTGTTAAAATAGATTTAACTGATATAATGGGCTTTATACTCTTCTCAATAGGAAAAAATCAACATACATCAATAAAAACTAGAGGGAGCAACACTTGAAATGCTTTTTTAATTGACTTTTGTTTTCAGGACAACAGCCCAGGGATAAAGTTTCATTCGCACTCCAATATTTTACGTCCTTCAAAAAGTACACAATTTAGTCTCAGGATACCATTCTAACATGAGTCACAGGAAAAAACCTAAAAACAAAACCACATGAAAATCTACAATTCAATTGGATTTACATGACTAATAAAAGTCTCTTCAGTTTTGAATCCTCCAGTCCAAATTTTTTTAAGGTAGTATACACGAAGAATATTTTGCAAAGTGATTATATTTTCTTAGAATTCCCATATTTAAAATTAGTAACACTGACATGCAGTCGTGTATTTACAGTACCTTTAAGAACAGAAGAGTAAATACTGGAGCTTTGACTTCCTATAAGTAAAAGACTCATTATCATCCAAAGAACTTAAAAAAAGAAAAATCAAGGGAAATTTGAGAGGTAAAGTGCATGGTATATTACATGCTGAAACCAAACTACAAACACCCAGTTAGTCCAAAAATAAAAGAAAGAAATTAATGAGCAAGATACCCAAAATGTGTGCCTTCAATGCAAGCCAGAGGCAATTTATCCACAGCTTCACTTTTTCTTTCAAGCAGCCTCTGATGGGTTTTTCTTAAGGCTAAGGTATTACTTAGAAATATAAACACACAACTGAAATACAGTCACAAGGCAGCCTTGAAAATGAAAATTAAAAAAGAAAATGTTTTGATATCCTACTGGAAAACCAGAAAAATAAAAGAAAGATCAACTGCTTTATTCTACACTGATTATTACATGAGAACATGATTACTTTAATCCTCTGCTGTGGAGATGAGAAGAACAAATCAAAATTTGCTTGTGTTTCGAAACTGCTGCTGATTCTGCACCTTTTAAGCCATTTGTGACCCAAGATTCCAAAGCAAACTGCTTGAAACTCACAAAAGACCCCCCCTAAACAACTGCATAAATTCAAATAAAATAAAAGATGACAAACTGGTTTTGGTCTTAACTGCAAATTAAGAAAATTATATAAAAAGACTGAATTACTTTCAGTAATACAGTTTGGGAAACAGAAGCTTGTAGAGTACAAGTTCAGGCACACCATGAGTGTGCAAACAGCATAAATGGACAAAACTTGTCAATCTGTTTGTTCCAACTTGTCTACAAGTTTCTCTGCCCACCAGCAGCTTTGCCTACTACAGTGCATTATACACAAAAAGTTTGCAATGTGCAGTTTTACAGTCAATGGTTTTCTAGACCAAAGTCACCATGTTTGACCTACAGAACACAACCATGCACACAGCAAACCATGCTAGACCATCTTTGTGTCATATGTAGCTACAAAATGCTCAGGAAACCATCTCCACACAAAAGTTTAACATTTTTACCACATTAATTCCTCCATCTAAAAAAAAAAAACCAACTCTGTTGTCTTAAGTGTTTTTGAACAACTTATGTAAAGCTACAGATCCCCATGCAATATCCTATGCTGCACTTCAAATATATACAATTATATCTGAAAACCCTTGAAACAATAATCTAATTTACTCTGTATATAAACATGTAGTATTATAGAGTAATTATGAAAGAGCATTAATTATGGATTAATACTCCTTCTTGGTAAATCCTTAGCTGCTAAGACTATAATGCTGAGATATTATAGTATTACTAAAATGAATCATTGTGCTCTCAAATTGCAGAGCCATGCCAACAGAGCTGAAATAGGCTGGCAGCATCCTGCCACTGGAGGAAAAATGAGAATTTGTTCTATTTCCTTAGCAAAGGATATCTTACTGGTGTTGACATCTGCCAAATCTTGTACTTGCAAGGGCTAATGGGACAGCAGTGTGAACTAACCCCTAAGTATTAATTGAGGATTATTAATTGAGTATTAATGGATTTTTTATCTGTCCACCAGGGCAGCTCCTGAGGCACACACTTGCAGCTTCTCTCTCTCAGGAAGTCACACCACTTCAGGATGTGCTGAAAATCAGGATGTGCTGGGATTTACAGGATTGCACAGGAGGGAGTGAAGATTCATTGACATCTTTCCCCTATTTTGAATAATTCATTAAAATGTGCAAAGCAAGCAAACAAAACACAACCCCTGTTCAGAATTCCACACTCAAACACTCCCCACTCAGTCTGAAATTTAGTAATTTGTTCAGAACTGGAAGTTTGATACACAAGGAAAAAAGTACTCTTCCAAAAAGTAAGTTTCAATTAATGTGCTAAAACCCTAATCACTCTGTCTGATACAAGGTGTGTTCAGACTTGTGTTACTTTTTTAAGATTAAATCAGCCTAAATAAGATACACACAGTGTTCTTATTGCACCAAAACATCAAAATAATCTATGAGCAGTATTAAAACAGTTAATTCTGCTGTAAGTTTTAAAACAACCATTCCTATTAAATGTATTTAAGGCAAACTACTCTCATATTCTGAAAGCAAGTTTTTGTTCTGGTTAGTATTATTCAGTGTATTACTAAATAATTTCTGTTAAATGTAGGAATTGCAGAGTTTGTATTGTTTTATGGTTACTTTGCTTTCTGGTTTTTTTTTTTGGTGTGGTTTTTTTTTGTTTTGTTGGGGTTTTTTTGGGTTTTTTTTTTTGTTTGTTTGTTTTTTGGGTTTTTTCTTGTTTTGTTTTGTTTGTTTTGGGTTTTTTTAATAGCTTGTAATAGATTAATGTTCAGAGAAATCCTTTACTTAACTGCTCCCAGATTTTAGAATTGTAATTTGCTTTAGGCTTTATAATGGGAGGTAAAGAAATCAATTTCCACGAGCAATAATCGAGTAGTCCACTGCCAACCTATGTAAATAAGAATCACTGAAAGAGCACATTCAGATAAAAAATGCTACCAAAAGTTTGTTAGAAACACCAGTGTCTGAACTGCACACATACAGATATTTCAGTGCCATTAGTGTATGATAAATCAAAATTACACCACCACTTCACATTTCAAACGTGATAAAGAATGTCCCAAGTGTATACTAAAAAGAATGTACTAAAGAACTTCAAACTGCCTTGTTTTTCTTTCATACAGGGGTATTTTGATTCTTCAGTGTTACATTGTGGCATATTACTTTTTTCCTTTTCTTTTTAATCTCTTTAGGCAAACTGTTTCAGATTTTTGTGTGCTTGAGAAATGACTTGTGCAAGTTGACTGACAGGCATTTGAATTTCCTGTTGAGTGTGAAGACAGAAGTTACCTTTGATGATTATCACATTTAATCCTTCTGGATATGAATTTTAAACCCTCTATTTTTATTTTAAAGACAATATCTAGCATTTCTGTTCTTTTAAGCCTTGGCAAAAGATACTCAAACATGAAGTGTCAGCATTTATGCTTGCCTGTAACATGCATTTGCTCCAAAGCTTTTGATTTTATTAACTCAAAAGCAGCATTAACCCTCAAATATTTCATCCAAGTTGTAAAGTTTGGAAGCAACTTTAGAAAGATGAGCTGACTTCTACACTGGTATCCTCTCACAAAAGCAGCTTTCTGCTTTTGAACTATGTACAGAGCTTTTAAGTCTGTTCTTGGATGAGCACAGGTTAGTGTGGCAACAGGTCCATTCTAAAAATCATTCCCAAACTCCTTTTCACTCTTGAAACTATTAAGTAATTCTACTTAGATGCCAACTTCCTTCCCCAGAATTCTTACCAGTATCCCAGAACAACCCATATTTAAGTGATTCAGACATGCATAACCTAAACTGTTGGAAAACCAGGTTTTATTCATGCTGGTAAGTACAATGTAATTATTAATTGTATGAAGTACATCTGAGAATAATTATACATGAACTAGACCTCCTTGGCACTGCAGTACTTGGCATGGTTTTTGCAACCTCAAGTCACTTCACCTGGAAGAATCTTATTCTTGCACCAAGGAGTCAAATATATCCTGCATTAATATTTTAATGTGGAACACACATAGCTTATACACAGAAGCATGTGAATGAAGTAACTTGATCTGCAGTGTAAGCTAATATACAAATGCAACTTAAAAAAAAAATAAATGCCCCACCAAATAAAAAGTAAATCCCATCCAAATATTTAGCTTGTCCCGAAAAAAATGAAACTCATAATGTTAAGAGAGTCGACATTTATTAAAATGAACCTCAAATCCTGGCTTGAACAGCAAGAGTAGGGAGGTTTCCACAGAAATGGGTCTTACCCTAGGCAAAAGCCTTTTAAGCAATAAAAGGTAAATTTTCTTCAGGTAAAAGGTAAATTTCTTCAGAAAAACAAAAAACAACAAACCCCTCAGATCCAAGCCCCCCCCAAACCCTCTCACACTTGTTTGTTTGTTTTAGACTTCATCTCAAGTTTCAAAGCTGCTGACAAAGAACTGCTGTGGTTTATCCCCTTAAATACTTTCATAAGTTTTTATACATAGAACAGAATTTGCCTTCAGAGCGTGGAAAATAAAAAGAATAAGTTTCCTGGAGAAAAATACTACTTTTTTTTTACTCTGGGCTATCTACTCAGGGCTGGGACAAAAAGGAGGAAGAAGGAAAGAGAGCAAGAATGGATTAAACAGTCACAAATTTCTGGTCCCAGCAATAACAGAATTACTCTACCTTTGAAATCTTTTATCATTACAAAAGTCACTCCTTCTTCTGAATCAATAATTTGTTTTAATCACACTGATATACTTGTAACCCACCAGTGACCTGTGCCTTCAAGACACACAAGAATTTGGTCAGTTCCAGCAGATTTACAGCCCAAAAATGCAATGAGTTAGAGATTTCATTAGAAAAGTGCCATATTATTTAACATTCACAGCACAGGTATTATGAAGTTCTTCCATAAAGGCTAATGTTTTTATCAGTCAGTGAGTTACATATTCTTTAGGAGATTCTCCATCTATACTCTGATGATCTTTAAGTGTCTGATATGATTGGCAAAAAATATCCAAATGTTTTTGTTAACAGGAAGAACATGATAAACAGATTTTAACTGCATTTTCAATATGTTCCTTGAATTGGTTTGGACACAAAAGTCAACACTTCCATAATGCAATGAACTATTTCCATTCCCTCCCCTACATTCAATCATTTCAAGGACATAAAAAGCAACATTTAAAAATATTTTGACACTTCTCTCCCCTTTAGATATATATACACTAACTGGTTGAAAGCACAGTTACCCAATGAAGCCAACCATGCTATTTTTCTTCCTCACAGGAAGGATGAAAACACTAAATACTGCAATTCTCTTTACCCTTGACATACCTACTTTTCCCACGCCATCCTCATTTGTGTCCCGTTACATTTTATTCCACATCCTACCCCAACACTGCTTTTTTGTCCTCTTAGTCCACTTCTTAGCTTATGCCAAAGTAAAATGTTAGACCTGACATCAAATGTGTTCTTGTAGCAAGTTTGCAAAGAGGAAGGAATACTGAGAGCTTGAAAGACTGAAAATTATCACCTGCTTTACACAGCCTGAATAACCTCTGCTATAAAAGCAAGGCAATATTAATGACAGACTTCTTTCTAGAATAATCCTAGTCTTTACATTCAAATTCAGTTTAATGAATCTTTAATGTATGCTATTTATGTACACTGTATTTATAGTCCATGCATACTGCATCCAGTACTTAGACCTGTGAAACAGAGAAGCATCACCTCTTACTCAGAGGCTGAGCTACTCAATCTCCTCTGAGACATTCCACACAACCAGGAAGAAAAAAAAAAAAGAAAAACCACTCCTGAGCCAAGGTGCCCAGCAAAAGCCACGTCCCGAAAGGTTCTGCACCCTTGGCAGTGCTTGCTCCAAGTCTGGGAGAAAGCTGACAAAAATCTCCCTCCCTCTTCCCTCTTGGCTTTAACGTGTTTGCCCACATATCAAGTGAATCCAGCTCCTCCTGGGATAGGCAGGAGAACAGGCAGTAAATGCTGCCATCTACCAGAAATTCAGGAGTTTTCTATTTCAGCTGGCAGTAAGAAAGCAGGGAGCTGGGGGGAAGGCAGGGGAGCTGCTGGGTAAACACAGCAGCCAGCTCTTATCCAGTCATAATCTTTAAAACATAACAGCCACTAAATAAAATCCACAAGGAAAAAGACCTTTCAAAAAGTGGAACCTGGTCCAAGTATGGAAAGCAAAAATGTAAAGCCACAATTCAACAGGCCAAGAAAAATTGCCTCTAGCATATGGCACAAAAATCGAACGCAGGCTTGCGCCAAACAGACAAAATTCTCTTAGAATCTTAAGAAGAGGTTTGATCTGAAGAGGCAGAAAGAGCACTCAAGACAGGCAAAACCACAGTAAAATAGCCAGCCACATTTTTCTCACTGGAAAAACCAAGTTCCCCTTAGAATCACTGAAGAGTTTCTTTATAGGCAAGAGAGTTATAGCAAAGCAAAGTCACTACACAAGTTTTATTTTAGAGAACTGGTAAGTAAACTGCAGTAAAACCACCTGGTTAAATTAGTATTTATTTAATTATTCTAAGGAAATAATGAATAAAAATTAGTAGTATGATATAATGGCTGCACTTTGCATATAAGCTGACATTTTTATCAGAAGAATGTGGTGATCCTGTCTGCTATTCACTTCTCCACTCTTTTCCAAATTCAGCCTCTGTATTGGGTGGTTATCAGGTATTAAGCAGAACATCATTATCAGGTATTCAGAGAAGAACATAATTAATAGAAATTTTAATGCATAGAGTATACTGTGAAAAAATTGGTATCACCTCTGTAGAGGAAAGCCTCACCTTGCACATTTATTGTAATGGAATCATATTAATCAGAGCCACATGGTTATCTGTAAAAATGTGATTTTTTTTTTTTTTAAAGCCCTCCATTCAGATCTCTTAAAGAAGCCTCATAGTAATGAAACAAAACCTGAGCCCTGTGTACGTAGGGTAGGAATATGCAGAATACGAGACCCATTATACTCAAGATATTCATAAGCTCTCTGAAAAAGCAAGTGAAGTGCATAGGAATAACTTACACTTGATAGAAAATAATTCAGGACAGGGAAATTTGATTGAAGAGGGCTGCTGAGAAAACCCACAATAGCCTGAGTCTGAGATACAAGATAGCAATTGAAAGGGGGAGCATTAATTGAAAAGGATTCTTACAGGAAAGAGAAGTGCAGCCAAAGATCAGGCTTGGATGAGGTGCTGCCTCTCAGAAAAGGGCTGTGGTGTCAAAAAGCATCAGCCCAGAGGCAGTCAACAAAAAAAAGCTGGAACAGCAGCCAGCCCTGTCCCCATGGAACTCCAGGGGCCACGGAGATCCAGCCTTGTGCCTCTACAGGGACAGCAGGGAACAGGGACAGTCTCAAAGAGCCTGGGTTTAACTGGACTCAAGCTCAGAGAATGGGGAGGGGGCACACTGGAAAAATGGTGCAGACAAAGCAGAGAGCCATAGTGAGAAGTGATACTGGGAAGTTCCTCCTGCACAGGAAGCATTCACTGTTTCTCAAGATGGAAGGAGTGGCAATGAGAATAGTGGCTTCATTGAAAAGCAAGTTTTGTTCATCAAAAGAAACAAACGGAACAAATTCTTTCTCTCCCATCACAAAGTATTCTGGAGAGGAAAAAAAAACCCACATGCATATGCAGAATAAAAGCAATAAAATAGCACAGCATGCTTTGGTGCAGCATTTAGCTACACCCACACACCCAATAGATACCCTATTTTTATTACATTTTTTCCTAAAGGTCTTAACATTTATCACACACAGGTCTCCTTTGGTCTGTCTGCCTAGTACAACCATTTTGAGGTTATCCTTGAGATGACCATTGATTAAAACAAAAAACAAAAGAAACCCTCCATTTACTAGACAATTAAAATTGAGCTATAAAATTCAACCACTTGGACAAAATGTCCCAAAGGCAGCCTTAATTTTTTTTTTTTTTTTTTTTGCATAGTAACATTGGTATCAGTGTAATAATAAAATAAAACATTTAAGATTACAATAAAATCCTACCCTGAATATGCACTTAGGGAATGCACTACAATTGTTTTGAAACTAGTATATAATCCTTTATGAGAACAAACTGATGCTTGTGGGTTTTTTTCCCCCTCCACTTATTAAAAAATAATATGTTTAATCAATATTAATGTCAGAGCATAGAACCTGCACTCCCAGTTAACTAGTTTATTAACAAATTAAAAAATCTATTATTCCCAACAAGAATATTTTCACACTCCATCAGAAATTTAATTACTAATGGCACTTCAGGCATCATACCAAATTTCAAGCCTAACCCTTTTATCCCTACATTACATTACAGCAAGGTTAACATTATAACTCAGGTGAACTGACTTCACCTTCCATCAAGAATTTTGCCAGCAATCTCAGAAAGCAACTCTTGAGTGCTGAAGCACTAAAAGATTCTGCACTTGTTTCCCAGGCAGCCTATTCAGCCATTGCAACATACATATTTTTTAAGAAACACAGCATTAACTCCCAAAATACAAAATTAATTTCCCTGCAGGAGCATTTACTTGTAAAATCTTGGTAACCAGATGAACAAAGGAAAATAAAAAAATTTGGCTCCCCAAAGAAAACACTTGGTTTAGCACACAAAGCAAGGCAGATTCCTAAAGGTGACAGTAAGTTACATTAGACTGGTTCCAGCCTTCAATAACCACTGAATACATACCACATAACACAGCTGCTCTGATACCTGATACCACTGCAAACACATACAGGCTGGCAGCTGCCTCACAGGTTTAACCTAGAAAATCCCTTTCTTGGCCCAGAAACCAAGTGGTGTTTTGATTTGTGCACTACGCATGATAGAGGAAAACTTAGTCAAGGACTAGTACTTTATCAGCCATACAAGCATAAAATAAAACCTCTTACTTCAGGGATTTGCATTCAGAGAGGGAAAAAGCAGACCAAAAATGCAGACAATATGCAACAGAATGTACCTGATGAATTACTACTGGAAAGCTAACAAATCCATCCTGAAATAATATGCATTTGTAAAGTTTTTCAGAATGCAGAGTGCAGCATCAAAAAACCAAAATAAAACCATCCCAAGACTGAACAAACACCAATTCAAAAATCAATGTGAAAGTTTAACGCATGCCCAAAGTGACATGATAATTTCAGAATAAAAAATGCTCATGTACAGCACACTCTTAGCCAATAAATCTAGGCTATAGCTAGATATTTGAATGCTTTCATCACATGTTTAATAAACAAAACAACCATTTGAATGTGTGTTAACACCATGACTACAAACACAGCCTGCAATTGTAATCTGTCCCACCAAGGCTTTTGAAACTATCAGGAACATTCTTCCCTTTACACAGTTTTTTGCCCAGCTCCAGCTTCAGAGCATTAGTACTTGTCCCAACTACCAGACATAGAAAACCAATTACTCTCACTTTGCTGTAGCTGTTAGTGTATTTCTGGAGATCCATTCCCTTCCAGCTTCTTCCTCTGCAGTCTACATAATCTCTCTTTACAGGTTGTGTTTCCCTGTTTTTGGTTATCTCAAAGTTTGCACTCGCTGGATGTGATTTCACCAGATTAATGCTTAAATACAGTGCACCTCTGAACTTACAACCCCTTTCACTATTTTCTACAGGACATTTGATGTGACTATTGAAGAAAATGGAAATGTGCATATTCTGAAATCCACTGCTGCCTTCAGCAGGGGTCTCATTCACCCTAATCAGCTTTCCACTCTAACAAACAGAGCTGGGGACACCTATATTTCCCAATCCAAGATTCCTAGCATGGATGAAATTACTAGCACTGCTCATCCTCAACAGGCACACTTCATATCTTCAATATTGAAGTATTTGGGGTATTTTTAGTTCATCTTTATGGCTGAGGATGTACCTACGCAGCACTCCCACAATAAAACAGATCCATTGTAGAGCAACCTCTAAGATCCAGTTACCAGTTCTACCCAGGATGACCAAATCCTGGTGAGAGAGAATACAAGAACAAGATTGTCCTCCAGCAAGGACAGAAGAATTAGCAAGTTCTTATAATAAAACTACTGTATTGCTGACAGGGAAATCAAGATGCTTTTGTAAGCCAGTTAATTACATATGGCCTTGAAAGTGATCTTGCAACAAGGAAATCTTACTGGACAGAGTATTACAGTGAAATCTCATGTTGATCTTAGAATTACACCAACACCTTCTTTTACACAAAGCAAACATGTCACTACAGTATTTATGACTTGGGAATAAACTTCCCTTTTGTACAGAAGTGCTTACTCTGTCCTACAAGCCCCAAAAATCTGCCTCAGAGTTTCCTTCCAAAGCATCAATCATTGCATATGAACATTCAAAAGAGTCTCTTCATCTGCACCACTTATGTCACAGCTCCAATTCTTCCCTTAGTGAGGCAAATACAGTGTTTTTGGGGTTCCTTCCTTGCTGTTTTCTGAGAATGCAGAAACATGCAGCAGTAGCAGAACTGCAAACAAGCCACCATGATGACTGTGCACATGAGGGACTGGCAATGGTCCATACCCAAATGAGCTTCCAACTTCTATACAGAAGTATTGCTTCATAACTGTGGCATCAAAAACATTAATTGGATTGAATATCTAATTATATCTATTTCTTTACTCATCCTGTGTATCTTTTTAATAGGAACTTACATTGATTACAGATTTTAATACCAAATAATTTCCCCCATATAACTACTGTCAATCCCAGACCAAGTAACTGTAATGAGCACTAAACAAATCAAGGTTTTCCAATATTAATTTGTAGGCACAGCATTTTTGGAAAGGAGCTACAGGGGTACGGATCCAACTTGTCCATTTTACCAATGCATCATTATGGAAAAAAAACATTTGCAACAAAAAGGAAGAGAACAGTTTCCCCACGGAGAGAGTAATAATATAGGATTAATTTACACATTAATGAATAAATTATCAATAACATAATATTGCAATTTCCTGAAATAATGAACTATTTCCTGTTTACTGCAATATTTTACAGCTGACCTATGTATACTTGTGTATTTATGCTTCATAATCCCAGAATACAGGGCAAAATTAGACATGGAAATTTTCAGTACCAACCCCTGGAGCACTCAGAGAGCCCTTGGTGCCAAAAGCACTTCAGATAGGACTGGTTTTAATGGGACTTGAATATCAGTTGACCACCTATCAGCTTCTACAGTAATCAACGTTGACCAGAGAAGTCAATTTCCAGGATGCTCCTAAGATTGACAGAGGAGCAGCTTCAGCAAGGAAGCAGACTGAAAAGTCTTCCAAAAGGACAACAGTATGGCCCTACTGGAGTTTAAGCAATCCATTGCATCTGAAAGCTTTTGTGCCCTTCTCCTGCCTGACATGCCAGGCAGGGAGAGCAAGAGAAGAATAAAATGAATCCATAAGGATAAGGATGGGTTATGTGCTGGAGGACACCAGTGGCAAACCTGGCCTTGCCACTAATTCCAAGTTGGGGCACCAAATCTCGTAACAAGAATGCATAGGGTCTCAGAGGAGGAAATCAAGTATGAAAAAATGATCCAGTATTTACAAAGAAATAAGCTGGAAGACCTCCAGCATGTCACAGAGGCAGTTCAAAGCATTACCAAAGACAATTCACTCAATGCCAGTCCTTCCTCTCAACTGGAACAAACATCAAGCTCACAAACTACCAATTAGTTCAGACTACATTAGACTGTCAGAACACTTTGGGGCTACCCTAGCCAAACTAACCAATTATTTCATCCTTCTAAGACCCTTCCCAGATTCAGAGACTTCCTTGTCCAGGTTTCTCCTACCAGTACCCCATCAGATATTAAATACTTGTTTTATACATACATATATATATATATATCCTGTAAGAGTTGCCTTAACAAAATAACATGCATTCCCATTTCCATTCTGGTTTTCTCCACTTTCTCTTCTTATATGCTGAATTCTTACTTTTCATTGCACATCTCTATAACTGCTTTAACTTGTCCAAGTTAGGGCATCCCTTTTTGTGTCACACAAACTGTTGCATTAATTTGCCTCTTCTTATTTCACTCCCTTTTAGAGCAGGTTCAGTCCTCTTGATACCACTCTAATATTAAAAATTAAGAATCTAAACAACCTCTACAGGTTCCTTGCAAAGGAAATAAAGATTAGAATAAATACTTAAAGTATCTTCCTTGGAAAACATCCAAAACTTCCTCTCATTTCACACAGATCAAGACTATTACTCCTCACACACTTCATAAGAAATCATGATTACTACTAACTTGAGAAATGGAACTCCTTTCATAAAACACCATCCCCCACCCCTTTTTCTGACACAAAGGTGGGACCTCAAAAACACACAAACAACAAACAAAAATCAACCTGAGTCAGTTACAAGGTCTTACTTCACATGGGACCAATCCGAGGTGACAGCCTAAAGGCACTGGTAGCAGCTTCCTCAAGGCATCATTTTTATTTCAAAAGCCAGTTTGAACACACTTAGGAAATGTGGAAACAGGCTTTTGTCTACACAAAGTTACACAAGAGGGCCACAGGGATCCAAAGAGCAGATGAAAACCTGGAGCTGATGCTGATGTGAAGAGATCCCTCACCTCCTGACCTGAAAAGTTCTGCATGTTTTTAAAGAAGCAACACAACCATACACTGCACTTAACACTGCAGATTGTTTTGGTAAAGAATATCCAATCATGAGGGTGTTACACATTCAGCTGTAAGGACAGTGAGAGCCACAGTTTCCAGCTCATGGGATTTAATGTCCTAGCTGATATTTCTTTAGGTAACATCTACTGCTTTAAGGTGGTGTCAATCTGGTAGCAACTCAAAGTCTCACAGTTTTAGGTTATGCTTCTCATCACTGATACCTGCTGGTGAGGAGGCACAAGAGAAAAACTGAAAAATTCTCATTGTAAGCAGCTCCTTGAGTAACAGCACCTTTTGGAAGAATCTGGTATTTGACTTGAGAAGCTACATGACTGAGATTATTTAATTTACAGCTCTACTGTCCAAGACACAAAGCAATCTTGCTAAAAGTTATGGAAGCATTTAGATACACAATTTCAGACTGGTAATGAAGGAGCTGCTAAATGCTCTTATAAACTGTGAGCTTCACCATAACAGCAGCAGCAAAGAAGAGCCTTGCACTCCCTTTCCTAAAATCTGGCACAATAGACGTAGCACACATGAAACTATAAAATCATAGGAATTACCAGTGAGGAACTGCAGAGGGAATTTTGAGGTAAAAGCAGAGCAGAGGCAGTGGGAAGAAAGCTTCAAAACCATGTCAAGTTTTGTCTTTCTCTCAGGTTTAACCACTTTTGGTGTGTAAGCAAAGTCTTTAAAAAGTCAACACAGGAATCACTACACCACAGTGTGTCAACAGGCATCCCTTTTGAAATAATTTGAGGTGCCTGAAGCTACAACATTAAATCCCTTAGGAATTCTGACTCCAAACGCTATCCCATTTACAATAACAACTTGAGTGTTGCTGCTGTGGAGGTTCCAGCACAATTTGCTGGCAGGCAAATCACCTCAAACTTATCCCATTGCTCAGCTACATCCACCACGCTGCTGGCTTACGTCACCTTAATTGAGCAAAAAACAACTTAAGTTGTGCTGACTGCTGACAGACAGAAAGACTAATCTGAAAGCACATTTCAAAAACTGACCTGCTGTCTGAAGTGATGTGATTTATTCCTGACTCCAAAAACGAGGACAGAGCTCCTGAGCTGGTGGAGCATTAGACTGAGCAGCAGAACGCAAACATTCTGGTTCTCATCACAGCCGGCTGAAGGGATGTGACAGGGTCAGAAAGGCATCTTTTAGAAGGCAGTTTCCACTACTGCTTTTCTGATTGCTCCCCAACATGGAGATGTAAAATATGCAAACTTTTATTGCCTGTTTTCGAGAGGAAATTGTGCAAAACCCGGCTGGAATGCACAGAGCTTTCTAGCAAGAGTAAATAACCATGCATTGCCCTGCTGTCCTGGAGCAGGGACAGAGCTGCAACTGAATTTTGCCCATTAGATAGCTGTGAACAGTTGCAGAATGCTGCTTTGAAGAGGTCATCTTTTAGTGTTAAGAAGATCACTGTCCTGTTATGCCTCAGCCTGAAATAATGGCATTCAAAACATCTATATGCTATATTTAGTTTGTTCTGTTTATATTTAGCTTGTTATGTTTTCAGTGACTAATTAGAAAAGAAAGATGCTTGCTGCTTACAAGCCAAAAAAAAACCCCAACCAAAACCCAAAATAATCCAAAAAACACCCAAGGCAACCTTTTTTTACTCCTAGAAAAACAAGTTATTTTACTTCTCTATTGATGGTTACCTAAGAATCAGAGTGAACCCTAACTAAAGACTTTTAATCTACAAGCTGCAGTGGTTTTTTTCTGCAGATACCTTGAGTTTCCGAGCCATAGAGCAGCAGTCAAAACACAAATTAACTCTGAACATGGTCATGTTGAGTTAACTGACATGTTTGGTTCACACAGCATAGATAATTTGAATAAACATGATGCAAGCTCTTTAAAGAAACCAGTGCTGCAATCTGAAGTTTGTATTATGCAACTTGTATTAACTGGCCTGTTCATTGTACAGGAAGATTCCACAGCTGCAATCATTGTGTGACTACAGCAAAGGAGCAGATTTTAACTCTATTTTTAAAAAAAATTAAATGTTATGCCTTTAAAATAGAAAGCATTTTATGGAAAAAAAATATGAAAATCAACAACTTCCTGCAGTTATTTCCTGAGACACATGTTACTGATTTTTTTTATATGCAATGAAGCTAAAGAGTCAGAGAGAAATGCTCAGTATTGGAACTCTTTAAATGAAATTCAATACAAATTCATTTACAGCCAGTTTCTACACTGCCAGTGTGGGATTATTACTACTTATGTATCAAAGTCATGCACCACTTTGGAGGCTTTTGCAAGCCTTCATTGTTTCCAAGACCATTAAAATTATTAGTAACCAACAGAATTCTTCATTATTTTTATCTCGTTAAAAAGTCAAAGGTCTCATGCAAGAAGAAGATATAGAAGGTGCTAATCTGAAACAAAGAGAGGCAGGAAAAAGTAAATCCAGCAGCAGGGCTGGGAAGGGAGGGAGCCGTAGTGCAGCTCGGGTCCACATGGGGGACCCAAGCCTAACACTTCAACAGCTCTGGCGCCGAAAATCACCGAGGTATCACAGCTCTGGGAGACATTTGAAGTCTTTCCGAAGTGGCACATCCAGAGAAATCATCTTTTAGATTACAGCAGAAGTAAGAATGAAAGGTTTGCAACCACAGTGGATGGAGGGGAGGAGGAGGACAAGCACACATCAACCGAGTGACACTGAGGGACAGGACAACTAGGGACTGACCCCGATCCAATATTTGAAAAACTCAACTTCCAATTTCTTCCTTGAATTTGTTTCTTGATTTGTTCCTTGACTCATGACCCCACTAACTGGGGAGCAGTCTGCACTAACCCACCAGCCTTTAGTGTTGTGAAGTTGTGTCATAACAGCCTCCAAGAGGCCAAAACAACCAGGCCCCGAACATTCTAGAACACTGAGGAATTTTCTTGACATTTCTTCATTGGTTGTCACATTAAATATTCCAAAATAATTTCTCATTACTTCTCCCCAGAGCCATTTCCTTCTTAAAAAGTGACTACTTAAAAGCAAAGGCAATACCCCAAAAGCATTTTAATATCGAAGAAAATGACTTCAAGTTGAAACACCATGGCAACTACAAGTTGCTATGCATTTTAAGTTTATCACTTCTTTTGAATTTCCATTTATAACAAACCAGAGTTGCTTAACACCCAAACACTGACAGCCCAACCCTCCAAACAATGACATTATCAAGTGTGATTCTCCATTAGTCAACAAACAAAACAATAAAAAAGTTAACAAAAGGTGTTTTACTGGCAAGAATAAATACTGAAATAATGAGGGATGAGGTGACTCTCATAAATTGCTTATTGCTTTAATAACAAATAACATTCTTTATTCTTTTCATATGGAGATCTGGGTGTCATAGCAAAGTAAATGTGCTCACATGAGGTAAGGAAATGTGAGAAATGCTTACAATGTGAATGGGAAGCCATAGTAGGATAACTGAGGATATAAAGTAGAGATGAACACCTGGCAGGAATATTCAGGTTTTAAAAAAAAAAAAAGTATTCACCATGTGGTTGCAAAATGTCTTTACTGTTCCATTTCCAACTACCTTCCAAGTCTAAAATGTTAAAATCTGCACATGCAATACATCCAAAGATGAAGATCACAAGTAAAAACTAAGGTGCGGGGTTTTTTTGGTTGTGTTTTTTTGTTTGTTTTGTTTTTTTGGGTTTTGTTTGTTTGTTTGTTTTGTGGTTTTGGGTTTTGTTTGTTTGGTTTTTTGTTGTTTGTTTGTTTTTTGGTTTTTTTTCCCCACAGGGAACAGTTTTTCAGGACAATAGTAAATTTCTAAAAGTTATAAAATCCATAGTGATCAATTTTCCACATGCTTTAGGCAAGAAGAGATCTCAATGAGTTAGTACCTTTCTTACCAAACTCTTCACATTTAAGCAGTTTCAGACCTGATCTAATTCCTGTGCAGAGAAAAAAAAAAGAAAAATATCCCCAGACAACAATGCAGCTTAGATTCAGTTCTTATGATCATGTGCCTTAACTACATCTTCAGCAAATGAGATTTTTTTTTTTTTTTTTAAACACAATTGTTATTTTTAAGGATTCCTATGTTTTGGACTTCTGATGAGATCAAAATTCTGCTCCTATCAGAAGAGTCACTGAATCCAAATGTTTACAGGGAAAACTTAAACACAAAGTAATTGCTAAGCACTCAGTACAAGCAAATTTTTGGTGCAAATGCATTATTTGGGCTATAACGTAGAAGTTTCCCTTCTGGATTTACTTCAGTCCAGTTCCTATATTGAGAAAGTTGAAACCAGAACTAATTACTATTTGCTACAAGGGGTTTTTTTTAAGCTTAAGCATTTAATTAAGAAATGATACTTAAATTATTTTCACTTTTAATTTAATAACTAATTTTTTGAAGTCCACACTGCAGATTTCATTTAATTACAAAATATAACAAACTTATGAAAAAAAAGAAAAAGAAAGTAAATAAAAATAACTTATTTCTACCTTAAAACTTCTGTTTTGTTTCATATTTATTACGAATCTAAAACTTTAAACTCAGTTTTTTACTTTGTAATATTATACACTTCTAACTAACTCTACACTCAATTTTAGTGCCATTAATTAATTTTAGAAATCTATTCCATAGCTTTAAGTTAAATATAATGCTCTTTAAAAAGTTAAAATTTATTTGCATAAAAAGTTGAAAATTCTCAACATTTAAAACTCCAACACAGAACCATTTTCTCATTTACAAAATGGAAAGGCTCCAATAAATATTTTGTACTGTGAAACACATTCCATGTGCTTCTTGCAAAATATAATATTCCTCTTGCCTCTAAGAGCTCCTCAGTAATAAGTAACTGGCCAGGGACTCTGTGTTCAGGGTCCAAATCACTTCAGCTCAGTGCTTCTGCTTCAGCATAATGCAGACATTGCAATTTCAGACCAACACCTGCCTGTGGGACAGCTGGGACTTGTGCCAGGGGCCCATTTCAGACCTGCAGGGACCCCTTTTCCTGAACAGAAATTCAGCTAAGCCCTCTCTGCCAGCGCCTTGGGGCACAGATCACAATCTTTCAAGGAACTGAGCAGCCCAAGTTTGTTTTGCATCGCTGCTTAAATACAACTTCTTTGTTTGCAGTCAATTCCTTAATGAAAAGTTAGTTTGCTTTGTGAAAACAGTCATAGATATAACAGATTATACTATGAACATCATATATTTATATATATAATATTATACATTTATATATTATTCTATAGTAATTATATATTTCACCTTTATATATTTCAGCAGTTTGCTTCATAATGAAATGAGAAAAAATAGGAGATAGTTCATATTTTTGTTCTGTATTTTTGCAGCTGACTGTGCCACAATAGTCACTTCTGCTGTTTAACTTACAGTTAAAACTAATGTTGGCAATCTTTATGCACTTTAATAAAAGACAGATAGTGGATTACTTTTCTATTTCTATGTGAAATATTCAAATGAAGCAAATGCATCCATCAAGAGGCTGTGTAAAATTTATAGATTATGGATATTAAGTGTTTAATATAATAATTGTGTAACTTCAATGCATCCCGTGTGACCATCTTTGCTGAACAGGACCCTAGGATCCACTAAAACAGGAAAGGGAAGAAAAGTAGGCCTTCATGAAAATTTTTAATGGTGTGCAAGATAAACATCTAAAAAAATTAGGAATTTTTACTCTGCTACCTTAGTTGACATTTCAAAACTAGGAGATTTCTGACCAGAAAGCAGCAGCAAAGGATTACGTAATGGAAGGCGCTCTTGCAAGACCAAGGACTGTCAGATTTTTGTAAAAGGAAAGAAGTGTCAATTAAATGAGTCACTAATTGAAAGAAGGCACATCACAAAACACTGAAAATCCTGAGCAGTCACAATCCATGAAAACTTTTCAACAGATGGGAAAACAAGCAGGGAAATACATCAGAAACTGATTATATTATTTTGACTATTGTCCATTTCCTGCTGATAAATAAGTTATAGCCTCTTTTAAAACCCTGTGAGCAATTAAACAATCCTAACAAGCACATTTTACAGTAATTGACTACAGAAGCAAGTAGAAGCAGCAGGAACAGAACTTTAAAAGCAAAACCTTTGGTGCCAAGGACATTACACATTTCAGGCAGGTTTGGTTATGTTTTCAAATATGCCTGAGGAGCTACAAATTACTCCCATAGGTTATCACCTGAAACAGAGCACAGGAAAAAGAAAATTTAAGCTACGATTTCTGGCCCCTCTTGGCTGACAGAGTAGAGCTGTAGCTCCAAATTTCCTGGAGGAATATTCTGTGGAAGAAAGGGTGCTCAGAGATGCTCAGCACAGCACAGAAATCTCCCCAGTTTCCAACAGAGGGAGCTGGCCAAACTCGCATGGTAGTCTTGATAGTCTCAAAATAAAACTCAGAGGTAAACCAACCACATGGAATAACTTATTCTCACCTCTGTAGGAAGCAGAATTTAAACATGCCAACAGCCAGGCTATAAAAAATGTGGAAATGTCACATTATTTCTTAAAAAAAAAAAAAAAACCACAACAAAAAAACAAAAAAGCAACCAAACAAAAAAACAACAGGAAAAAAAATCCAAACCAAAAAAAACCCACCCAGAATATGTTAAGGCAAGCAAGTGGCAAGATGTTTAGTTTTACTTGAGACATTTCAGTTGAATATGATCACTTAAAAAAAAAAAAAAAATCTGCAATCTTTTCCAGTTAATAGGCTGCTTATAGGTGAGGAGCAGACCCTCCGAGGATGCACCCTTATAGCCCAGTGGGCAGCTGCAAATCAGCTGACAATGATTCCAATAATCTGAAAACTAGGCTTTATTAAAAGGGATTCTTAAAGCGTAACCATGACTGCAAGACAAAAAAAAAAAAAAAATTAAGTGTGGAAGATTTTTTTTTCGGGGTTTAAAAGCTGCTAAAAATCCACAGCACTGCTAAATCTTATCCTTTTCTGTAATTCCATAAGAAACCACGATAGCAAATTATTCATTGTCACAAGTGTGAATGTCAAGCTGCGACCATCCTGACACCGGACAGTCTGTGAAAAACCCTTTGATGTGGATTTAAATTAAAAGGGCTCTTCCTCTTGCCCCCAAGGTGCAGTAAAATTCAAATGCAGACCTCAGTATTCTGTCTTCATTTATAAATTACTTTTTGACTGACAGAAGACTTCCAAGAGATTCTCTTTAAAGTAGATGGGAAGATAAGAAGGTGGCTGTTAATCATATCCATAACATGCACGCATATTGCAGCTACCAGCCTTAAAATTACCAGGATTTTATATTTTTAGCACTTGAAATTCTTGCAGAAGCAAAACTATGTTCCTAACATTTCTCAGAAGAAAAAAGCGAGACACTTCAGTATTTTCACATGTAAGAGCTACTTGAATTAAGGGCTGATAAGGATCTGTAACTAATTGATTAAGATGCCAGTTGATATCTACTAAAGATAAAATACAAATGAGCAAAATCCTCTCATATATTATATACACAATTCATGCCTGTCTACTTTTGGAAAAAAATGGAAATATTAGTTCCAACAGGTTACTTGAGGTTATAAGAAGACTTCCAAATACATTTCTGTGCATCCCCTCCCCCCAGAATATTTAGAAATTGATAACTGACAGCTCAGGGATGCACTCTGGCAATACAAGAACTAAGGCACGTTAAAATATGAGCTGATTTGTGAACTGTAAGCTATAGATTTTCCTTATGTTCTATAAAGAACAGGACCATCTCTTGCTGCATTGCCTTTCCTAAGAGAATGACACAAAAAAAACCTTTGCTGAAAGTGGAGAAGGAGCCTCTTAACATCTAAGCAAGGAAACCTCTTAAACCACTGTAAAATGCTGAAGTCTGTCTGCAAGTAGACTCATTAAAGGATCAGCTCCGCTTCCATATCTTGCAAGTTTCCAGTCAATATTCCCCTGCATTGGTTCTTTACACTTATTTATGTAGCATATATACTTATTTATGTAGCATACATAGTGTAGGCCATTTTCTGCCATATTCAGATTGAAGACTCCCTTCAGAAAAGTTTCAGGATGCATCTGCCACTTTAAGCACCTTCTCACCCAGAAGAATGACTTAAAATAGCTCTGAACTAGCTACCACTTTTGACAGCTACTCAACTTCATTATTTCAGAAGTTCTGATGCTCTTATCACTGCTACTGGTGAATTCTAAGCACCAAAGTCTTGGAAGATGCTTGACTCTGCCCCCTTGCCCACGCAACAAATCAAAAATCTCAAAATCCTTAATGCTGAACAACTTTCATCAGCATTGTACTGAGTCATTCCTTCTGCTCTTGCTCTTTCCTTTTCTTAGTTTTGCTGTTGCTGTTTTCATTTATTTTAATTTATGAGTTGTCATGCAATAAATTCAACTTACACTTATTTTTTGGTAGGTACCAATGTGAGACACCATTATCCATGTTAAAAATCAACACACACTCACATTCATGAAAGTACTTCCTGCCTTGAGGGATTTTTGTTCTGTCTTAGTGTTGAATCTTCTTCCTGAAAGATTAAACTTTAATCTCCTTAAGCCAAATTTATTTAAATATTTTGGTCTGAAAATTATAAATCCCAGTTACACGAAGCTGTGTTTATGTAGTCCTACAGTTCTCACTTGTTCCTTCTTTCACTGACATAACACACTATTTCTCAAAAAAGCAAAAAAGTCATCACCAGCATTAAAGTTTGTGTGATCCCAAATGATTTAAAAAGGGAGGAAAAGAAATACATAAAATAAGAAGAAAAGAAATCTCTTAAGAACTTCACAGCACTCATCAGGCACTCACCCTGGGGCCTAAAACAAGTTTTTCTTGTTGACCACACCAACCATAAAGTTCATAGTTCAGCATGGAAGAACACACTCCAATTAAGCAGTGGTGTACAGAAAGGATGTTTACCTTTTCCTTCTGTGCTAGTCCTTGTTCATTTATAATCAAAGTAAGATAATTAATTGCCAAGGCTCCTCCACCCCAGCATTACTCATGTTTTAAGCAAGAAGTGGAACAAAACAGTGAAAAGCTTAGGAGACACTGTGCTTAAATCAAAGAACACAAAACAGCTAAGCCAGCATTTTATTGCTATTACCTGTTTAACTGCACTTGAAAGACAAGGTCCTAAACTGGTTGTAAATTGTTGTAAACTCTAAGTTCATCCCCTGCACAACCACCCAGGAGAACTACAATCACATGGACAACGTTGTGCAATACACTTAATAAACTTAATACAAATCTCAATCCCACGTTCACCACAGCTTCACTGGGTAATTTCTGATAGCTGCAACACTGTGGGTCTTAAAGCAATAAATTAACTTTGCTGATGAATGTCCTCCATTGCTCCACGTGGGGCTGGTAAAAAAAGGACTTAGACAAAAAGTAACTGACTGCTTTTCTTGCTCTCAAAGATGAGGTATTCCATGTTTGAGCAAATACTCATCCAAAGGGATGCTAAGCACCTATGGAAGAAGTTTTACAGGCACTTGCTATTTCATGATGTCAGATGAGAAAGATACTGAAGTTTTGGACACAGGATTGCTCATTTTTGAGAGGTATCTTAAGAAAAACATTTGGTGGAACTTTTCCTAATTTGGAAAAGTGATTAAACATCCAGATGCCATAAAAAATAGAGAGAGGAAAATATTACAAGATAGCTCTCTGAAGCTCAAAAAAATTAGGCACTTTCACACGTCACAACAGACGTAATAACAAGACTCTTTCTCCCATAGATGAAAAGTTTGCATTATGCTTTGAAGCATATTATTAGTCTAAAATACAAGTGTTTATTCCACTTCATTTTAACCTGTCTGCCTTATGAGAGAAGAGGTGAGGGCTACAGTTTAACATGTGGGTCACTTCAACAAGAAGCTTGAGTTCTGTTTGTCTTCTGCTCCTGTGAGTCAAAAAACAATCCTTGTCCTGAATTCCCAAATTACTCTTGCTCAGAATTCTGAGCTCCTGTCCTGGCAATTAGTACCCTCTTAAGCAGTCAAGCTGCAGAGTTAGGAGTAGTCTCTACTTAAGCCAACCCAAACCAATGCAGTCAGAACTGGATCACTCCTTTAGTACAGTGACAGCATTCCCACCAGGAACAGGTGTGTGCAATCTCATTTTACAGCCTCTGTGTCTACAAGGAAAGTTCTGAGCCCATTAAGCCTCAATAGCCCTGCATCATTTACAGCCTTTAAGTACAGTATTAGTGGTTCCTTGTTCTGTGCTAAACTCCTGCAGTTTTCTTCCTAAATAGCATTTCTAACAGAAGAGCACTATTTGAATGCTCAAAAATAATCCACCACAAGGAACACCCGGCCCTAAGCCCCAGAACAAATGTACACTGACTTTACTTCCAAAACCACTGTCAAAGAAATTAGCATGAGTTAGATAAAAGATCAAAGCTTCTCATAGAAGGTGACACAACTGCAGCCATGACTCACATTCATTCTGTTTCTGAAAGAAACAGGTTTGACCAAGTGAAGAAGTTGCAGACACAGCATGTAGGGTACTCTCAATATCCTGCTCCATAAATGAGCCACTTATGATATCATTGTTACTCTTGCAAATAGTTTGTCTTGTCCAGATGAAACCATGGCAGCCAAACTGAATTTTCACAGTGTATTTTTAAACTTATTTCCCCCTACACTATTCACAGCAGCTACTGCCATGATGGGGTAGGCAGCTGGGGTTGCCCATGCACCCTAGAAGTCAGAATTTTCTCCAGTCTATTCCTCATTGTACCACTTCTTCATCTCTGCTTCCAAATTTTTTCCGGACACATGAACTAAAACTAACTGCAGCGATGATCTCACCAACACAGATTCACTCAAGGATGTGCCCAAAGTTCATGCTTGCTCTATTTTCTGAAGTCTGGAAAACACCACACTTTGGAAGGCATCTGGTTAGGCAGCCTTCTCTCTGCTCTAGCAGGGAATGTGAAGAAATTTAGGACACTTTTAAGATGTGAAAGCACAGTGGAAATCTCCAAGAGCGATCAAACTGGAAATACTTGCACACAACACAGAACTATGCAGCAAGGCTGCTTTGGTCTGGAACTAGCACAGAAGTATGCCAGAGATGAAAAACAAACAATCTGAAAACCTTTCTATGCTCCAGAAAATTCACTTAGGAAAGATTTCTTGATCAAGTAGTGGATTCTCTAGTGTATCACACAAAAATTAATTTTTTAACTTCTCCATAATATTTTTCCCACACAGAATAAATGCTTTTATCTGTTTACACAAAACCTTGTAGGGATTAATCATGTTTGAGCTCTAGCCCACAGCAGGCACGTTTGAAATTTCATAGAGCAGATAAATGCCATTATAAACACGTAGCAAATTCATCCCTTCATGGTCACACTTGAACCCTGTGCCTGTTTGCTTGGCTTCCCTGGGCTGAAAATCAAGGCTGAGGACAGCACCACCTAAGTCAACATTCCTCCAGTCAGAATCTCACAGTGCTCTCTAGCTGACACAGGTGACAACAGCTACAAGAGAAATTGAGGTTTTAAGTACAGTGGCAAGAGGGAAGATGCACAAGGAAAAGAGAGGCAATGAGACAACGAAGGTGTCCGAGGGTAGCTGTACCCACACTTGTTGCTTTTCTCCCACATAAAGAGGCAAAGCTGTTTTTCTCTGAGGTGATCTGCATTTGCCACAGGAAAGTTCCACTAGTTGATGCTTCCAGAGGGCCCAAACCCAGTCAAATCCAAAAAAGTGACCTCAACTGATTTACAAGTCTGTGTGTGACAAGCCCAAAGCTTCTCCCCACAATTATTTCTTGTATCTGTGGAATAAGATTAGGAAATTCATCTACTGGCATGAAAAGGCAGTAGTTACAAAAGACAGTAAAAACGAAAGAAAGCTGAACTCCCAAAATAAGTGCATTTGTTTTCAAACTTCCATAACAGGTGCTCTAGAACAAACAAAAAAATAAAGATGAGTCCATCAGCACACATTTTCTACAGAAGTCCATGCTCGTCTCTTCCCATTTTGGATTGCCACTTAACAGAGTGAACTGTCTAATTTTTAAATTAGATCTGAAGTATAAATTAAACTAGGATTACTTCTAACACACACTGCAACAGACTCAAACCACAAAAAAAAACCCTGAACAGTGTAAGTACCAGCAACAGGCTCCCCAAATTTAAGAAAGTTCTGCCTCTTTTTACCATATTTACAGGTAACATTCACAGCTACACTACATCAATTAAAACTAAATGCAAAAAATAAGACTGTACTGGTTTCTAGACTTCTAGGTCTTTTCAAAAGAGCAGAAAGAAAAGAAAAATGGAAGCACCTATGCACATCAATATATATATATAAAATACAATCATCTTATGGAGAGAGATGTTTAGTACCTAAAAACCTATACACACCTGAGACTTAATAACATACAGTTTGCTTGAATGTACTGCATCAACAGTCAACTCAAATAATAAATATATAATGGTAGCTTACATCTGCCCTGTTAAAGTGCTTGGAGGCCTACTCTTATTAGCATTGCTTAATTCAACTTATTTTACACACATAGCAAACCAGGAACATCTAGGCAAGCATCGTGCCTATAACAATTTTAAGTAAATATTCAACTGCCACTGAATTCAAAACAAAATTAAAAACAACAACCAAACAAGAACAACAACAACAAAAATCAAACAACCTATTTGATTTATGCTTTATCAAATCAAACTTAGTTTGTGTGATAACACCCAGAAAAGCTGTCACCCTCAATTATCCTCCAATTTAATTTAAAATTATTTAGCATAAAATGCCTCATGGACAAGCACATATAAAAACACAAAAACACATTACAAAAAAAAACCATAAAAGAACAAACTTTAACATTTGAGTTCTTTTGCTGTCTCTCCACAAGGAAGAAAAAAACAACACGAACTAAACAGAAACACTATATCATCATCATCCATGGGATTGAAAGTGTTCAAAAAGCAAAAGAGATTTTCCTTTCTCTTACACAGTAATATTTTACTGGACCAAACCAGAAATGAGACAATTTACAACACTGCTCTACAGCCTCACTACATATTTTTATTTGTGCTCTACAAAGCTCTCCCAAGAAGGGGCATAGGTGTTGGATTGTTTAGCTTGGCTGCTGTTGTTTTTAGACAATTTAAAGACACTACCAAGCTCCCTCTGCTGTTCTATTTATTCCTGAGATGTCAGTAAAGCACAAGCCCAGGAAAAATGCCTTGTCCTAGACAGGTCTGCATCCTAAAAGAAGAGATCATTTGATGACTAAGACTTAGTTCAACTTTTTTTTTTTTAAATAAATTGAAAAGTGCTACATTCCAAATTCAATATATTATAGAGAAGATTTTCCTTAATAGTTGCTGTAGCACTTAGCACTTGAAACAAAATATACAAACTAATAGGAAATAGAAATAATCCTGGCTACCAAAAAAACCAAAATCTATAAATATAATAAAACCCACTAAAAACCCTAAACAAAGTAAAAGCATGGTAAATTTCTCCTTCACAGTTCACCACGTTCAGGACAAGTTGGTGCCTTAACCCACTTCCATTAACTTTTATTCTGGATTTCAAATATTGATCTTTCATCATATCCACTTGAATAAATATACAAGGGGGTCTTTAAGTATTCTCTTAACATCACAGCAAATTCCAGCACTACAAATAAAGTCAAACTGCAGCTTTAGTGAGAAGCCTGGGCATGGTGCTTGTTCCCAGTATTCATCCCAATCCAGAGTGCATCACATCACTCAGCTCTGAGCTAACTTTGAGTCGACCACCTCAGTCTGAGCTTCAGTTCCCTCCCAGGTACACACAGCCAAGATTTAAAAGTCTACATTCAAGGTGGGTCTTGATTTTTTAAGTTCAGGGGGACTAAACTGAACATCACCTCTCATTGGTACTGGGATCCACAAGAGTGTCCGGTTTTCATCATTACTGAACAAACTGCAATTTCAGAGACATTTCCAACCCTCTGTAACCTACAACTGTATTGGCAACCACAAAAGCATCAAAAAACCCAAACTCTACTCACCCTGATATCACTGACTTCTCAGAACAGAGATCTGTGTTTGCAGTTACATTTTTGCTTAGTGCTCATCCTTCCACATCTCAGCCACAAGCTGATGTCCATGGGGGAAAAAATACTGTAATATTATCATCTTACAAAGAGCTTCACTGACAAAACATAACCCCATGATTTAGGCTGGGAGACACCTCTGGAGCTCATTTATTCTGACCCCGTGCTCCAAGCAGGAACAGCCCCAAACCTAGCTCAGGTTAATTAGAACCTTGTGCTGTCAAGTTTCAACAATCTTCAAAGACAGAGACCCCACGGCCTTTCTGGTCAAGAGCTGAGATGAAGCAGGTCACAGATTATGCTCCTCTCAAGGATAATTACATTTATCATCAAGAGCTGGCAAAAGCTCCTGCCATTGCTGACAAAATGGTATTTACTGTGTCTAATAGCACTAGAAGAGTTAGCAGCAACAGCAGCAGCAGCTGTCAATTCGCAATAACAGAGTTTCTGCACTGAAAACTTTCTGATTTTTCAAAGTACAACCATTTCCTGAAGTCATCTTGCCAAAACTGACAAAACTCTGGGTATTCAGTCAGAAATACTCCCTCTATTTCTAGGCATAGAAGCCCATATATCTACTGGTGTGCTGTGATAACAAGTGGATCAAACACAGAATATGTTTTCTGCCTTTAAAACCAGACTTCTGCTTTTAAAGATCCACATCAAATAATCCATGGAGAAAAAACAGCGCTTACAATCAAGTCAGCTAAATGAATGGTCTTTTCCCTTATTTTATCAATGTGATGAATGACTTTTTGAATCCTTTTTGAAGTCAACTTATTTTGTTGTTTGGGGTTTTTGTTTTGTTTAGTTTTAATCAATTATAGTAACGAGTCAAAGACAACCTAAAGATTCAAATTCCCCCAGGAACTTGCAGCCAAGGTAAACATTCCTTTTGTCATTATTTTATATTTGGTGCTCCCCTCCTTGATTGAAAAACAAACCTTTACCTTTACCAATGACAGCTTGGCACTCATTTTCTTATGTCAACTTCAATAGCTTAGTCTCTAGATATGATCTAAAAGTCCGAGAGAGGACCTGAATTTTTGATATTGAAATTGGCAGAAAAAAACTATACTAAATAACAAAGTTTGTTTCATATGCATAGAAACACATGTGATAGTCAAGAGAAAACACGCAGGGGAAGTAGCCTTTCCCCAATGCCTAAGTTACTTTTAAAAGTTCCTAAAAGTTTAGACTTGTACCTACAAGTGTAGTCCACAGGTTTTACACTCATTTCAGAGAGTTCTAGTTATTTAAGATCATAAGACACACTGCTAAACCAGAGCAGTTAATTCTACAGTGCTGATGAATTCCTGTGAGTACAGTTACTTTTTAGCTTGACTCATCTTCCATTTCAGCTATACCCAACAACATTATTTTTCAAACTTCTGTGGACAGGCAAGTTGTTCAACTCAATAAACAGTATTATCAGTTTTGCTGGGTTCTAAAGTTTCTGCTGATTTTGGAGGCAGCCATAAAAGCAGACTTCAAAGAATATCTTCACATCTTTATTTCAATATGCCTCATGCTAGAAATAGCACCTTTTTACTGTTTTAGTTAATCAAAGAAAGCTTTAGCTATAAATAGAAACACAAGTGAACTGCAGGGAAATACTGAGCTGGCATTACTTAAGTATGCACATAAAAACACTGTATAAAAACTATAAGCAAATCTACATGTCAGATTTTTTTCCCCCATATAGCAGTACCAGGCAACATGATATTTAGTGAGAAACATTTCAGCATTAACAAACCCTCTTAAGGCAGATGGAGCCTACGCCAGCATAAAAGTATTTTCCCTGAATAGCTGAAACTGTCTGAGGAGCTGGTATTTGCAGCAGATCTTCTGGAAAGCGTACAGGTTCACATCAGCTCTTATCTCACTGTAAACTAATCCTACAATTGACACATATTCAGTTTGATGAGACTTGCCCTATGGCTGCATGACTGCAAAAATTATGGTAAGAGAAGAAAGACTTCATGACCACGGGAAAAGGAATCTGTGGCACTGACAACTTTTATAGTTCCAAGCCAATCTAAGCCAAGATGAACCAACCCTAGCAAAGTGCTCCAAAGGTAGCATGAAAACACGAGCAAATAAAAAACCCCTGAACACTTTTCTCCTTGGAGTCAGCCATGAACTTTGAGCTTGGTAAACCCACATCCACTCTGTGTAATTCTCTGTCTGCAGCTGGGACTGTTCAGCCTGGAGAAGAGAAGGCTTAGATGTGACCTAATTGTGGCCTTCCAGTACATGAAGGGAGCCTACAGGAAAGATAGAGAGGGATTATTTCTAAGGGTCTGGAAGGACTGAACAAGAGAGAATGGCTTCAAACTGACAGAGAGTAGGTTTAGATTGGATATTAGGAAGAAATTCTTCCCTGTGAGGCTGGTGAGGCCCTGGCACAGGTTGCCCTGTGGCTGCCCCATCTCTGGAAGTGCCCAAGGCAATGTTGGATGGGGCCCTGAGCAACCTGGGATAGCGGAAGGTGCCCCTGCCATGGATGATCTTTAAGGTGCCCCCCCAAACCAAGCCATTCTACAATACACAATTGTAGAGCAGAGCCTGAAAAAGATCCATTGTCATCTTTCCCCCATTCTGATTCCATACTTTATACTGTCAGCACTTAAACCAGCCTCCATCCACCACTGCTCAAAAATTACACATCAAACAGCGGCAGAGAGCAAATGCTGCTTTGACAAATGCAGCTTTTGACATAACTTCTAAGTTATGTCAAATTCCTCATCTTGTTTCCTGTATTCCAAATGCTTCAGCTATTACAAAGAGTTCTGCAAGAATTAGGTCCCAAGAGTTTTTGGTAGAGAATGAAAATTAGAAAGCTGCACCCCAATAATTTTTGATGTGGACATGCCACTACACTAGATTAGGTGCAAGTAAGTATGTGAGCTAAAAAGCTTGCACAGAAAACAAAAACTATTTTTAGGTAAAAATAGTTTTCAAGTGTCATTACTGTATGCAAAAGAATTTTAAAGTATCTGCATAGAAAGCTGTTGTAGTCCCTCTAGAGTGGACTCCATTTTCCATTTAGATTTGCTTCTGGAAGACTGGAGATTTTTAATCTTTTTTTTCCAAAGTTCTGTTCGTGCTTTTGCTGTCAGCAACCTGGCTTAAAAAGCTGAAGGCAATGCCAAGATACTGGCTGCTGACTTCTCTGCCAAACAATTCTTCTATTGTTTCTCAGGATTTAAACTGACTTCTTTTTGGATAAAGGAGTAGTCACAAACCAGTCCAAATTAAAGAGCCTGAAAATTGGGAAAGCATGGCAAGATCTTTATCAGGATTTGGAAACTCACTCAACTATTCTTCAGTTTTATTTCCTTATTCTCTCTTCAGAAATGGATAACCATAAAAAAAAAAAAAAAANACCAACTTATCCAACTTTGCAAAGTCATCACTAAAATTTAGGACCTGGTGGCTCCATAAGCTGAAGTGATAAAGTAGCATATATTATCTGCAGATTGCCTTTGTAGAGGCTCAAATCACATCAGGGAAAAAAAAAAAAAAAGGAAAGCTGTTATTTAACTCCAAGTTAAATTTTAATTT
>VZRH01007167.1:267351-286449 GCA_013397555.1 Urocynchramus pylzowi
TTATTTAACTCCAAGTTAAATTCTAATTTTGTACCACAATTCACAACAGTTGGGATATATTTGAAAATCTTTGGAAGTCTGAAAGAATGTGGAGCTTATACTCCTCTGTACTGTGTGTTACTGCTGAATTCAGTATTCACCTTGACACACTTAAAGTGAGAGGGCAGTTTTCTTCCTGGTTATCTTAAATAAGAAAAAGATCGTTACATTTTTTAAAAATTTCTTATTTAAAGAAACCAGTGGTAAAATCTGCAAAGAAAGGGATTTCAATGGTCAAGTTGGTACCTAAAGAATGAACACTACATGTCAGCTAAAAAGAAAAAAACCTTGAACCAGTATTAACACTACACAGATGTGAGCTTTTTTTTTGTTATTATTTTGAAAAGTCCCTCTCCCCAGGCAAATGAAAAAAAATAAAAATAAAATCAATTAAGTGGTCAAAGTGAGCAAGTATACAGAGGAAAAAACATTTACCAAAATAAATTCTCTATAGAATGCCATTACACATCTTATCTTTATTTTTAAATGCAGACTACCTATACAGGGTAACAAAGAAAATATTTTAATTGGCCTCTAACTTCATATTCTTCCACCTATTAATCCTGCACCACAAAGAAAACCTTTAATCTGTTTTTTGTGGCAAAACGATCTCCGACAAGCAGATGGTTAATTTTGGTTAGATAAAAAAAAAAAATCCTTTAAAAGGGAGAGCTGAGGCATGTAAAATATTTAACATGAACCACTTCAGCTGCCTCGAAACAGGTTACAAAGATACATAAACTCTTGATGAATTCACACTATTCAGTTCATCTTCTGCCAAGACAGGCCATATCTTGAAAACATTGCTGTTCTCCTCAGCTCAAAGGAAGCAGCTCCTATATGTAAATTCCTGTCCTAATTTCATGTAGGGTGTTCATCACTCTCTCCTCAGCTGCCAGGACTGCACATCAATCCTGCTCCTGAGCATTTGGAGAAACAATCTGTCTTGTAAATATTTTCTTTCCTCCATTAAAAGTTTTATTTTGAAGAAATGTGTCCATTCAGAGGGATGCTGCCTCTTCCAAAAGAGCTCCCTATTTACTGCTGTAACTCACAAAATATTTACATCCCTACAGTTGCTGATGCACATCAGCTCTTATTCTGTACCATTATCTTCTTTTAGGACTTGCACCTCCTCAGCTTTTCATGAGTCAGTTTTCCCCAAATTATTACCCTGGCCATTACCACACCATCAGGTGAATCATAAAGTAGGAACACTGCAAGAGGAGTACAGCAAATTACTGAAAACAAAATCCCAGCTTCAAAGACCATTCCACACACAATATTTATATATTCTTCTTTACAATGCCTCGAGCAAGTACAAATACATATATATATATTTATTAACTATCCAAGTATAGCTTACAAACTAGCAATGGTCTTATATAATTTTTGGTGGTCAAAAGAATCACCAAAACAGCAATCAGAAATAGCTCAAAGCAATATCACCACAGAGCTCCAGAACTAACATTTCCATGGTATTTTGTGCAGTACAAAACATGGTCTAAAGAGCATGAAAATCTGAGATGCTTTGAAAAGTGAACAAACACAAGCAGTGGTTTTGTACGCAAATTAAAAAAAAAAATAAAGTATTTAAAAATATAGTAAACCCAAGTTGCTAAATTATGGAAATGTATTATGAAATTACATACTTCTCCATTCCCACCTCTTTTATTTGAGTACTGAGTGCTAAGAATGTACCATTATGTAGAATTTAGTCAAATAATTTTTTTTTTGTTTTACCATTTCAATACATAACTTGGAAAGCAACCAGTGAAATAGCACAATTTATCTCTAAATATAAAACCAGAGATTTTAGTGGCTCTTGATTATGTTTTCCTTACAAGGATCCTTTGCAGAAAAGAACAAGTTTCAGTTTAAAGCCCTGATAATTAGTGCCTGTGGGAATAAAGCAAATTATTTTTTTCCACAGCAACATAATTTCCTGTAACTTTAATTTTTACATGATTATATTCCAGTGGTTGCTCAGACATAAGATTTTACTGTCTACAGTGTGATCGGGATTTGAAACAATTATCTGTGTTAAGCTCAATCTGCCCCCATCTAAAAAAAAAAAGTTAGGTTTGTAGTTATTAAAAGACTATGTATGAAGAAAGAGTATTTGCCAATAAGCTCCATATAATTTTAGGGCTGCTAACGAGTTCCTCTACTTTTGGATTCAATTATTTAAGATGACAAAATCTAACAGATGCAACCTGTAAGTGCACCTGGAGTAGAGGTGTTGCAGCTGCCTTTCCACGGATGAGAACTTACTCCCAAAACTCAGAATCCATCTTCACTGATTGGAAAAAGCTTAATCCACAGAAAAGGGGGGCAGACAAATTGCTGAAATACAGATGTCAGAGCTGCCAGAGAGGCAACACTACAGGAGTGACACTCCAAAGTCATCTCCAAGTGGGCTCAGGGGCACGCTGAGGAAACCACTGCTGTTCTCAGAGTGGTTTATTTTTCACTCAGCAATGAGAAGAAACAGTGTCTTACAGGACACAGAGCTGTGCAAAAGACAGCAGATGCAACCACCCTTTCCTACTGAAATGAAAAACAAGTATCAGCACTTTCTTTCAAATCTTAATGATGCACAGGGATGCTACGTTTAATCATCACACCTCACGAGGAAGAATCAGTAAACACTTAAAAAAAAACTTCTAAAAAAGACCAGTGTTCCACTTGATTGAAAAAAATTTTAAAACCCAAACAAACCCTAGATTCCCTTGTAGATATCTCAGCCAGCAATATTGGATCTTTCCCAAAATAAATGCTGGGGTTACAGAACTGGGCCAGGAAAAATCAGTGATGCCACGATGAGCTCAATGGACATCGTGTCCTTCACTCAGGCACCTCCAAAACCCACAACAGAGCCAATCCAGATGGTGAAGTGAGGCACTTAGTGGTGTTTAAAACACCCTTATTCCCTGACTTCAGAAATTCAACAGCATTGCTGCAAAGTGTTGTAAAAAACAAACAAGCTAGTCACACGTCAGACTTCTTGCAATCCTGCGGATGAAATTCCCACCATTTTCAAATGGACTTAGGGAATTACTATTACATCATTACATAAACAACAACAGAAAAACCCCACCCATACATTCTTCTATTAAATAAGAAAAATAGCTTTTCATCTTATTTTAAAAGAAAAGAATAGAACTGATAGATGAGCTGCTCCTACTCCTTCACAGCCAACAGCCTGAGTTTTTTCTTGACTATTTTAAGCAATGACCTACCAGCACACAGGTGTTTGTGCTGTTCATTTTTAGAGAGAAAAGGTATGAAAAGTTCATCTCCCAAGTCAATTATTTCCAGTCAAAAATGCTGTCCAATGGCACAAAACTAAGTATTAATAAAGCTGTTCAAGGAATGCATTTTAGTGCTATTCTTGAAAGATAGTTTTACACTCCATAATACATTCATCTTTGCTTCAGAATGAGTATTTCATAATGTATTCATTTGAACTTAACATTATTTTGCTTACATGACAGCTACTAATGCTGTTCATTTTAAAATCTGTTTTATTCTCTGTTCAGCTCTGTAGTTTTTCATCAATTCCTCTAACAGTTATTTTCAATACCCACTTTAATCCACTGAGAAAATCAAAGTGTAGCATTCAATAACCAAACATTCCTTCATCTGAGCATCATGAAGTCTCCCAGACAAAACCATGAAACTTTACCAGGAACATAACAAAAACATTTTGAAGCAGTAGGGACTTATCTAACAACCACAACACTATTTATCTCCTCACAAAAATAAAACAGCTTTGATTTAAAAAAAAAAGCAAACATTCCCTGACCACAAGTAGTATTCTTCTCCTGTCATTTCACAGTGACATTACCATGACATTTTAAGACACCTGAAGAAAGAATTGGTTTTGCCATGGTGTGGCCAACAGAAAATATCAAAGAACAACTCAACCCCTGGCTTGTCTATGAACATTCAGAGGTTATTTTCTTCTAATTTCATCAATTAGACAGATTCTTCCCCAAACTAACAGCAGCCAGTCTTTCACAGACAACAGTCTGAAAGACAAATAGAGCTAAAGTATTTCAATCTACTGACAGCAGCCCTACACAGCAAAAACCCCTCGAGGTCAACTGTTAATCTCTACTTCCTCCCCTTGTAAAACAAGAAGTTCTGGTCCCTAGCAGCACACAGATGCAAGCAATTCAAACTATCACATGGCAAATTAAAGAGCATCACTGATCTAAAGGGATCACAGGGAGCAATTCTCCCTCAAAAGAATGGCCAGCAGGTTGTTTGAAGCACAGGAGAAAGTCATCAACAGCAATTTGTTTGCCATGTGAGTTTACCCCTGCTCATTTGTTGTCAGGGAGAAAGGAAGGAGTGAAGGAGGTGAGGACAAACACGGAGGAATAGATGGGCTGAAGATTTTATTTGAGATTTACAGCACGTTAGTTGAATGTTCAAGTGTCACTGTATTAACTATGTTGCAGGTGAGCATGCACACACATTTACCTCTTCCTCATTTTTAGAAATAAACCAAGTAATCTAATCCATCAGTGTACAGAGAGAGGTTTCTAAACATATGTGTTAATTACCACAGTTCTAGTGAGTAGTCCCTAGTGCACACTCTTTCACGAGTGTGCACTAGGGACTACTAGGGAAAAAAGTAAGCTTAATTAAAGTTAAAAAAAATTTAAAAATCTGTAAAGCTTAATATATAATTCAAAGTCTTGACTTTTCAGTGTATCCTGAGCAGGTTTTAATTTTGACTGAATAGCAGAAAATCCTGCTGGGTTCATTTCAGGCTGCAGGCATTTGATACTGCACTGACCTCGCAGTATTTACATTCCCCTTAGGAAAATCTGGCATGCAGACCAACTGGGGAAGATCATGTCTAACACTACTTGAGCTACCAGTGCTAGAAGCAAGCAGAGTAACAGTGAAAACAGTAGGGTGAACAATAAGGGCATGTACACAGAAATAAAATAAAAAGGAAGAGAAAGAGAAGGTCAAACAGCAGAAGAAGAGAAGAACTAAAGAGACAAAGAGTTGGAGACAGTTGTTTTTCTGATATAAATAAATCCCTATTTTTTTTTTCCAAACCAGTGGTGCAGAGAGGCTTTTAGACTACTAAAAAACCAAATTACTTCAGCTCAAGGAAAATAAACTGATCAGAAGACTTCAAATATTTGCCTCTGATCAAAACAAATTAACAGCTGCCAACTGCAGCTTTGTCTGCATTGTGTTTGATTTTTTGTTGTGGTTGACATATCTCTGTCAAATTCGGACAGAAAAAAACCCAAACCATAAAACTCTCCATAAGCTCTGCTTTTGACCACTCCCTCAACATTTCTAATAGAGACACTTGGTGAACCCAGCTGTTAAATAAAATCCAAAACCTATTCACCTCCATTCATTACAATTCAGGTCCCCACTGCTGCAAAGAAATTAGGCAGGAATACAAGAGCCAATTTTCCACAAATTCTACTCCAATTTCTCTTAGATCCATCTTCAAACGAGTGAAACATTTTGTCTGTTCTTTACAGATTCACTCTGCCAGCAACATAATCTCCTGTATACCAGGCCTGGTGAAAGTGTATGAGACACACAGGTTCTGAAACAGTGCCAGATTCATTTCTTCACCTCCTTGAAAAAATAAATAAAAGCCTTAAGTTACCAGAACGTCTTTTAAAACCCTGTTTACAATTGCACAAGGCAGTTTTTCAAGGAAAATAATAAAAGCAGAGCTTTTGCCTAAGCTAATGATTGCAATACTTGACAAAAGTGATGGTGCCTTCAGTCCTCATTAAAAGTTTGAGACGTCTCTGTCTGCACTAATGACTTAAAACAGCATCACTAGAAGTCAGAAAGAAAAAAACAACTCCATTACGAGCAAGACTTCCTCCCCCTCTTCTTTAAGACCTGATAATTCCAACTCCTCAGCCTGATGCAATCTTTGCTTAAATCATCGAGGGCTGTGAAACACAGCAAACCCCACTTAGAGCCTAATAGGACATCAGCACTTTAATCAACAGACTGTTTTCTACTTATGTCTCACTTCTTTCTCAGCAACTAAATAGCAAGATTTTAAGGAACTTACATCTCTGAACTAAAATAAAAAAAGAAAAAGTGTTTTGAGGCAGCAAGCACCCAAACAAAAGATTCTAATGAACAGGATAAAACACTGGTATTTGAATTGCTGAATTTGATAGCACTTTTTGTTGTTTTGAACCGCAAAATGAGCAATCAGAGGCACCAGAAATCCCGAATTTCTTGTTGGACAGGTTTGGCACTCTCACCTGAAGCTGTATGAAAACCACAGAGTGAGCTCAACTCCGAAGCACACTGCAAAGTGTGTAGCTTAGAATGCAAGAATAAAGAGCACTTCAGGAAAAGGTTCAGATTTTTATTATATTTTGAAAGTGAAGCGAAATGCAAGTGTTCCAGGTAAGAAACTTGGGAGTGGGTGGTCTGCAGAAGAGGCATAAAGAGCAATGTGTTCTGTATATGTATGTGAGTATATACATGTAAGAAATAAACACTAGTGTTAACAGGAAGACCAAAAGGATAACCTTTCATTAAATTTGCATTTAAACAGATATCACTTTACCATACTACTAGGCATCACTCATCTAAATGATTCTAAAATGTCACCTTTTATGCTGTTTACTATGTACTGTGCAATATATTCAGCTAGAAAAGTAGGCAAATTTAATGGTTTTGTTGTCAGTTTATCTGCTCTTAAGAACAAAAAACTTTCCTTAAACCCTCCTCTTTGTGGCAATCATTACAGAGAAAGTTTAAATCTGGGAAATTTTTTTAAATCAGTTTACAGGAAAAAACCTTTTCATTTAGTTATTGAATTGTCAGACAGACAGGAGTTGCAGATAAAGAAATACATGGCTCAGTACAGAGGAAATAAAACACCTTTGGCAGCAGTGTTGGCACAATTCACACCCTGCTTCCTTCCAGCACTTCAAGGCAAGGTTGATGAAGAGACCTTGCAGATTGCAGGACTGTCAGCTCATTTTTACCTGGAGCTGAGGAAAAGGAGGAGCATAGGCAGACGCAAAGGCTGCCTGGCAGGGATCAGGACATTCTGCAGCAGTGCCCAGGGATGGGTGTGGAACAAGGTAAGAAACCCCAACCCAGTGCTTTTTACAGACCACAAACTCCAAACACATAGCCCAAGACTCCCATTGCTGAGTGTAAGCATTTAGGCTCCCAACTCTTCTAATTCACAGAATCCACAGAATCACAGAATCATCATGTTGGAAGAGACCTTCAAGATCAAGGTCGAGTCCAACCCAGCCCCAACGCCTCAACTAAACCCTGGCACCCAGTGCCACATCCAGTCTTAGTTTAAACACATCCAGGGATGGTGACTCCATCACCTCCCTGAGCAGGCCATTCCAGAACCTAATCACCCTTTCTGTAAAAAACCTTTTCCTAATATTCAACCTATATTTCCCTTGGTGCAGCTCAAGGCTGTGTTCTCTGGTTCTGTCAGTGCTGCCTGGAGAAAGAGACCAACCCCACCTGAGCACAGCCACTCTACAGGGAGTTGCAGAGAGTGATGAGGTCACCCCTGAGTCTCCTTATCTCCAGGCTGAACACCCCCAGCTCCCTCAGTCATTCCTCACAGGGCTTGTGTTCCCAGCCCCTCACCAGCCTCGTTGCCCTTCTCTGGATGGACTCAAGGGTCTCAATGTTCTTCCCAAACTGAGGGGCCAGACCTGGACACAGCACTCAAGGTGTGCCCTCACCAGTGCCAGGTACAGAGGAACGATGACTTCCCTGCTCCTGCTGGTCATTCACCGTAGGCTGATGTTAATAACCACCTCCTGTCTGACCTAGGGTAGCTTTAGAGACCTACTCCTCCAAAATTCTCTGTAACAGGGATATCTTTACCTTTCAATTAAATGAGTTCAAAATTTATTGATTTAAAAGTCAAATTGTTTTAACTCTGCTGATACAACAAAGGAGATGGATCAATCAGTAGAAGCTGAAATGTCATTAATTGGGAAAAAAGAAAAAGTAACATTTGTATGCTTTAACAACTGAAAATATTTCAATGTTTCAGACCAGGTAAGCAACTGATACCCACATCAAGCAGAGAATATCTGAGTTTGTACCATAAGAGAGATTTCAGATGAGAACAGATGATATGAATATCTAATGAGGCTTAGCTTGCATCACTCTTCTGATTAAAATTCATCATTAAAATGAACACTTGCTCTTACGACATTGATTGCTCAAACATGTATTCTTGTTCTCAACTTTCTTTTTCAACCTTTGCACCAAACCTTACAAAAGATTTCAACCACAGACTTTTATAGTCATCTAGAGGATTTTCCTTTTTCATCAATAAATACAAAAGTAACCCTACAAAATGGTGTGAACAACATCTAAAATCCACAACGAAACTCTCCATCCCACAGTCTTAGCCATGAGGAAACCAAGTTCCCCTTTTAGGCATTCAAGTAAATCAGATTAAAAGGTTTCCTTCTTCACTGTAAGCATTTGAGAGCACCATGTGCTTATTCTTGTTGCTCACAAAATTTTATTTCAAAGAGAGATTTCTGTCCTTTTTATAAGCCAAGTTCATTGAAAAAATTTAAAGATTATACATCACATGTTTTTTCTCATCTCAAAAATAGATTCTCCAAAATGATAAATGTTACGGACATTGGTCAGCAGCTGCATAATCTGAAGGATTTAATAAAAATTAGGGAATAAAAAAAAAAATCCAAAGTGACAGAATTTTGCTAGTAGTACAGCTCAGAACAAATCCAAAGCTGTATTTTTGCAGGATTTGTGCAATTACAGTATCCTGCTTATTCAGTGAGTAGCAAAGATGATAAAAGCTTCCAGGAAATACTGGAATGGAAAGATGGCATTTGAAATTGGAACTTTCACCAGGCATTTTGCCTTCCAACACCTTCTCTTAATAGCACTTCTCTTGCCTGGTCTGACACACTGAAACGTTTCCAGTTAATAAAGCACAAAATTTGTTTTTAAAGCACTTGTTTCTATTAAACATGATTTATAATAGATTCTGGAAGAAGAAAAAGCAGGGAGCCAATTTTAAAGGTTAGGTTGCTTGGCAATATACCTTTCCTTACAAATAATTGTTCTTACTAAACTCAGTGGAGAAAGCCATGAAGAACTAAGTTTGTGGAGCCTCCTGAATATGCAACAGTCTTTTTAATTGTTTATACAAAGCTTCTAGACAATCACGGGCCACATAAGCATTCAAAATACTGTCTTAAAAGCCTTTTTTTGCTCACCCCATAGATTTCAAACAAGTATTCAAGTTGCATAGGTCTGGAGCAGAAAGATGCAACTTCACAACCAACCATACAACCAGACCTTCCTGTCCTAGCCAGCACTGGGAAGCAGAGCTTCACTGGAGTGCCTCTGCTGTAGAGTTCCCAACCCCAAATTTCTACTTTTGATGACGGATACTCATGCAGCTTCTTCCCCCCCTCAACATCACTGTCAGAGAACACCTTCCCTTCAACCAAATGCAAGAGCAACAGAGAGAACTCAAAGGCATGGTTATCTCACACATCCCAAAGCAAGAAGGCAAGGGAGGAGGGAGCAAGAGGACGGGAAAGAGTTTAATTTTAGATATTTACTTACTGAAACACAGAAAAGAACACACATCCAGGCACCACGCTGGCAGAAATCCCAGCAGTCAGGGCTGTGGAGCTTTGCTTCCAGCAAGGATTTCTTTGCCTGAAGCTCCACAGGAGCCTTCTCCCCCTCTCACAGGAGCGAACTGAGGAGTGCTCTGCACTGCCAGCCCCGGTGTATCTCAGGTTTAATACAAGTGCAATTCATTAGAATAAGAGCTGGGGTAACATAAACATGTGCAGGAAAAACAGGCTTGGTGCAACACCACAACAGACACCAGGTTTGATCAGCACAACAAAACTCTGTCAGACCACAAGGATAAAAAAAAAAAAAAAAAGTGGGTGCAACTCCTTTAAAGCAAAAGCAGAACATGAAAGGCACCAGGTGAAATTTGGACCTGTGAAAGTTCTAACAAATAGAATATTGTATAACAATAGAGCTGAGGTGTTTTTGAAAGTGTCCCTCAGTTCCAGCTGCTGCAGGATATGGGTTCCAAGATGGCGAGAAGAAAAAGAACCTGTGCTGCATCCAGACACAACAGGAAGATGAAATCCTGCTATGAAATACTGCCCCAAAATCATTCTTAAGAAGGCACATCAATTATCTTTTTTTGCAAAGGGGGGGAGGGTTTGGGGAAAAAAAATGTAGCACTGTATTTATTAAACATTGCAGCAACCACCTACATGAAAGTTTTTATTGATGAGCATTTCCTTTGCTTTTTAGCCATCTTTCACAAGTGGTGAATATCAAACATGAAAGACCATGTAAGAATTCACTTCACTGTAGTAAATGTAGAGCATATCCACTTTATCTGCTAGTAGTATTTAATCACCAAGAGACCAAAGCTAGGGAAAAGACCTTTCCACTTCAAAAACAAGGTTCTAAAGCTAGACCAATTTACTAATTTGGTCACAAATATCAAAAAAGTTTGAGTGTCTTCAATATCTTTCTCATGGACTTCAGTATTTCATGTAACTACTTATGTATAGGTATTTTTGTGTTTTTAAATAATTATTCATTAATTCTTACAAGTGTTGAAAAACTTGGTAATGATTTTTTAAAAAAATCAGTAAGCTCCCTCATGCTTTCAAGTCTTTCTCAGTGAAACTGAAGCATTTAAGGTATTGCCCAATTTAGAAACACACTTCAGGAAAGAGACAGCTCAAAATATCAACCACAGACGTCATGGGCAAAAACAGCCTTTAGAAGCACAGCAATTCCTAACATTCACATTTGATATTCCACCTCCCAGACTAACTTTGAAACAGACTCCTAAGCCAGGGATAATGGGCCCTTCCAGACCTGCACACGAGTCAGACAACTTGTTTTTGCAGGGTGAACTTTTGCCACCCTTCCCTCTGGGAGAAATCCCATTAAGTTTGCTCCTAGGAAATCAGCTCCCACTCCTTTTCCTGACTGCTCCTCTCTGCCTGGTTGTCTCTCCACTCCTTCTGCAATAGCTCCCACCCTTTCAGCCTCCTCCTGCAGCCCAGCACTTCCTACAGCCCTGTCCTTCCACATCCAACCCATCAGAAGCTGCTTTTTGGATGCAGTCCCACCTCTCCTCTGACCCACACCCATTTCTTCCTGTGCCTAGAATCCTTCCACCTCCACACTCAGCTTCAGCTCTGCAGTATTTTTGGTTCTTGGAATATTTCAGTGGAAGAAAGAAGCAAATGTTAAAACAGACAATAAATGTGCAGGCATTCCCAAAATAAGTTCTAGTTATCTGGATATCTGAACAGCATTGCTCACTACAAAAGGCACAGGGTAGCTTGTAGCTAAGTCCCAGTTCACCCATACACCATTATTTGACCTACAGGTCTTGCCACGTGAGAAAAATAATTAAGTTTATTCTTCATTTTAATAAAATAAAGGTTAGAGGTAGCAAGAAAAGAACTAAATTTCCAGGAGGAACACTGCAATTCTTAGTCTTGGAGAAAAACAGTTTCATCTGTTCGTATTTTTCTCAAATTCTGTTTTTTCCTTTCAAGAAAGGGCTTTCCTGCAAACACCACTGGCTGTTCTTTGATTTTTCTGGAGAAAGTCTCAGCTGAATGGGAAAGGATCTTTAGGATGCACATAAAAGACAAAGGTTCAAACTAAAGCTGAATTCTCAATGAGCACAGGTTTATTTTAGTAAACAATAGAAACTTGGAGCTGAACGAGATCTTATCCCTTTTAATCACTTAATAAATTTTTCTTACCTTCCCAATTTTCAAGCTACATGTCTACAATAAACAAACCTACACTAACAAAAGTCACTATAAAAGCACACAAAACCTCTATTTGATGCAACAGTGAACTCACCTCGGCTTTGGCCAGGGTTTGCCAATGCCTTGATTCAGCTAGCAACAGGCAAAAACTGCTCTGATGAACACAGAAAAAGGTAAACTTCAAGAGAAAACCCCAAAAATGAAACTTCAACCTTCTTAATTGATTTTTTAAGAACTTTTGCAGCCAGCTTTTGTACTGCCCATGAAGTGTCAGTCCTACAGCAAAGTTAAGGAAAATCAAATTCTAACATGCAAACAGCTTATCTAATAGTACTTCTGTAGAAACCAACCTAGGCAGAGTGATGCAAAATTCCACAAATATCATCTTTGGATTGATTTTTAGAACAACCTTATTTTGCAAATTAGTAATTTAAATAATATAACCCTTGTTTGAAAAGAAAAAAAACAATACAAAAAATTGAACATCTATTCAGAACTACTGCAATGAGAACCAAAAATGCAAGAAAAGCAAGCAAATGCCTGAGTTTAGATCATTGGGTCATTTTAACCAATGATAAGGGTTTCTTAAACATATGCATAAATGCACACAGACATTTATGTAACTTTATGGTCCTCAAACCCAGTGCTTTGGTGCCTAAAGATTATTAAGCCATCACGAAGTCCTAAAAACATCAAGCTGGAAATTCTCAATGATCTTACCAGGTGAGGAGTGTGAGGCCCATGACCAGGTGTATTTTCTCAACTGAGAAGTATCATAATGGGATTTTCCTGTGGGGTCCTGTTCCTCAGGCATTTATAAATAACATAAATAACTTAAGCTTCCCATACTACCATCCAGCTTAGATGTGTTTTGGGGACAAAGCCCTTAACTTTTCAGAGCTCATGAGTGCACAACACACTCAGCACAAGTAACCAGTCCAGTGAAGGACCCTAAGCATGACAAAAGAAAAATAGCGAGTTTGCTGCACCACAATTTTCAAGCCTTAGGAGTTTTGCTTCATAATACAGAAGATTCAATACTTAACTGAAAATAACAAATGCTATAATTGAATGTTATCAGTCCTACAGTCAAGGGCCCTATAGTCTGGGTTAAAAGTTTAGCTATTTCAGCAAAGTTTACTGCTAGAGTTCCCACCAAGTGCCAGTGAAGGGCTGTCTGTGCACAGGTCTGATGTAAAGCAAACAAACCCAGACTTCTCCACCCCCAAAGAGACAAAACCCCTAAACAATGTAACCACTCTCCTGAGAGCATACAAGGTAGCAGGCACTGCACATTTTTAAACTCCAAATAGAAGGACACCTTTCGTCATTTAGGTTTACCAGAGGTGAGGAGGATGTGGGGAAATGATTCTGTCATTACCAAATATTCTACTGCTCAAAAAACCCCAGAAAAAATAGCATGCCAAAAAGGTCAAAGTCCTAGCTAGCATCAACTTACTAAGACAACCCTACACCAACAGAAAACCACAGTATGCAATGGGAACAACTTCTTATCTGTCCCTGTTTTAGTGTATCTTTCCACTTTAAAACTAGAACAAATTCAATGCCACAGGAAAAAAATGTGTAAAATAGCCACCGTTTGGTATTTACTTATTCTGAAACTGAGTGCACACATCTCAAGAAAAATACAGTGTCCTTTAAAAAGAATCACATTTCAGTGCAGTCTGTATACTGAGTCATTTGTTTGAAATGCCAGTCCAAGGAATGCTAAGATTTAGCTGACGATTATCTCCTCGACATTATCCCAATTTGATTATACAGTGTTTACTACATCAAAGCCAAAAAAAAGCACAGTAATAGATTCAGCAACACACCCACTTGGAACACTGAAGACCTATTATTAAAGAACCAGAAGAATAATTTTCAAAAGGTTTTTATTTTCAAACACAGTCTAGCATAAGATCTTACCATAAAGGAAGGTTGTTAAACATTTCTATTCAACCCACATATGTGAAGCTGTGCCTCAGAAGTTAGGTCAAATTATTTATGTGATCAGGAAACTTGACTGCCCTTCTTGTCTAACTCTGACTGGACACAGGAATCCAACAGACAGGTTTCAGTGGCTGAAGCACCAAAAGCATGACATTAACATTCATTTCCTTGTAACTCATATGGAACATAAAACAATACGTTTCTTTCAGACCTAACTCATCCTATAAACAAGCTTCCAATATTTATAGTTTTGACATGGTTTTATTACACTGTAATTGACATAAGAAACGCTAATATTCGGCAAATCAGTACACGCAAATGAGCAGGTTATGGTTAAAAATCCACACGTGGGGGTGTTTGCATGGCAAAAGGTCACAACAGCCTGTGCTGTTTGCCCCTCATGCAGAAGCCCCACAGTAGTTAAAATTCAGACAACCAGAATTATTATAATCAACACATCACCCCAAGTTACACTGCCTAGGATTAGAAGACAGTGATTATAACGTTGTCACCCTGTCTACGTTAGCTCTCACATCCTCTCTAGCACCAGCAGGGCTGAATGTGAGACAGCTTTAAAAGGAGAAGCTATCACTGGGCAGGAATTCAAATTCAGCCTGAGACGCTACACAACAAACCAGTATTTAACTGAGGATGCCAAACTGGTCAGACCACGTGAACCTTTCAGCAGGCCTGACAGCACCATCCCTGCTATCCTCCTACATCTGTCAAATCCCAGAGAAGTGTTTGCGCAACGTGTTTTCAAAGACAGCACAATTTTCAAACACAAACTGAGCTATTTGGTGCTGGCTATCAGCAAAACAATCAGCTCCATGTATATCCTCACAGTTATGGTAACACCTTGAACACAAGATCTTGGACAAGGGTACACAAACAACCTAGCACTCAGTAAGTCTGTCCAGAAGAGCTCTACAACAGCTGTTCACACACTTGTTTATTCAAGGAAAACTCAAGTTGCTATTTTTCAGTTACTACAGCTGGCCAACACACTGTTCATAGACTTATTCTACAAGAAAAGGTTCCATCTCAAAGTCTAGAAGAATTCTTTTTTCACATTGTATACACACACAAACACAGCTTTCTTTAATTCTCACTTGTCTTCATTTAACAATCTGCACAGAACTCCAGAGGTAAAATTTTCAATGGATCCCTGTCCTCAGTCTGGTGTATTTCTTGTCAACTGCTACTCAGCACTCCTGCAATGTAAATTGCAAGAAGGCAGAATAGAACACAAAAACAAACATCCTGCTTATCAACAAACAATCTGCCCTCCTAGACAGCACAGCACCTATTCTGGTCAGATTTTTGCGAGCATTATGCTTCAATATATGTTTTTCAATTTTGTTTAGGACCAAATCAAACACTCATATAAAATAAACCATGAAACACACACATAACATCCACCTTACACTGTCTACAATGCATCTTACACAGAGCAACAGCCTTGTGCTCAACACTACCACACAGAAAAAACCTACCTGCAGCCTTTAAACTCTATCTATAACCTTCACTCATAAAAGTTATCACACTAATGACATTTTAAAGACAGCAAACCAAACACACGGTGCAGTGAGCAAAAACTCCTGAGCGAATTGAGAAAAGCCCGCGAATTGTTGAACAGAGAAAAAAGAAGCATATTAACCAACTACACACAGGTGCCACTTAAAAATTTTCCAGGTGAGGATGGTCAAACTATCTGGAGAGGAAAAGAATGTAAGAAGTTTGTACAGATCCAACCAATACAACCTCTGGACTTCTACACAAGAGCTTGATTTTCATGTCTCTCATTCAAAAAGACAATACACACAGCAAGGCTACCACAGTGAACGTGCTCCTCAAAACATACTAAAACCAGAACAAAAAAAAAAAAATGGAAATCAATGCTAGAAGCAGAAGCAGGAGGTCTGCAAAGAAAATGGCCAAATTAAACCTTCAGTGTGGCTTTACACCACGTAATTAGAGAACAGGGCTGAAATCAAGACTCTTCTTCCAGTGATGAAGTAAGATCTTGCCTTTGTGAAAGCATTTATGGCACAAGAGGGTACACACACAAATGTCAAGCAAAGAGACAAATTCAAGGTTTTCTTGGCTTGCAAGGACATTTGTTGCTAGATGGTTACATTCACAGCAGAAACTGCATTTGAATCTGCATCCTCACACAGCTTTCATTAACACAAAAAGTCAAGAAATTGTTTTAGCTGTGCAGAATTCAGTAAACAAAGGACTAGATACCCTATGACAAATTTAAATGCTCCTTTTGGATTTATAGCACAACATTGAAGTTCAGTACGGAACGCATTCAGAATTACAGCAACATTTAGACAAACTAATTGAAAATTATAGTATTGTGACAAACATTCAACTTACTTTACATAATATCTTGCACCTTCAAAAGTATAGGCTTCCTCCCATCCTGTGGGTAAGTCTGGAAAACAAGCAGCAAAACATTCCAATTACCTTTTGAAATGAGAAATGATGCTAGCCATACTAGTCTACTCCCTAACACTAAGGTAGTTAAAACACTGTGTCTGATTCCTCATGTCGAAACCTTTAGTCCCAGAAACAAGAAATTTCAGAATTGACTCACAAGACTGGCTAAGTGTGAATTCTGTAAGCCAAGAGAAGCTACACACCTGAAAATCTGATTGGGGTTTCTGGCTCTCAAATAATAACATGGATGGTTTAAGTGTGCCCTCGTTTAACGTTCCTTCCTTTGCCCAGCAACTCAGGGTCATCAGCAGATCTCCTGGTGAACTCCCCTGCCTTGAACTTCAGCAGCATCAGATCACCTGGCAGGCAGAGGTCTAAACAAAAATCCATCTAACTGAGCTACATGCAAGTCACAAGCTCCTTAAGAGGCACGATATCAACTGCACCACAGAGCATTAGCATTGCATTAGCATAATTCCACCACTGTTGTGACTAACAAGTGCTCCTGCAGTGTTTACAACTCTGTTGCATTTTACATGAAAATCGTTTTCCATGTAAATCTAGTGGAGGATGTGGGTACATCTCTTCCTTTCTATTACCACTCTTAAGAGTCAGGAGTCCAGATATAAAAAAACCCATTGCACTAATGGTCAAAATTTCCCAAGCAACAGTTTCCTGGTGTGATGGAAGCTCTGGAGATGCTGGGCACCTCCATGCACCTCTATCCTTAAAAGTTTGCCCCCATCAATAAAGATAATGATTGATACGTGGCGCTCTCTCATTGAATTACAAAAGCAAGAATGCATTTCCTAAAGAAAAAAAAAAAAAAACAGGCTGGGTTATGTGGTGGTTTTTACCCTGCTCATTACTTATTTGCTCAGGTTGCTTTTTTTCTTCCCTCCCGTCTTCTGCAGAACAAAAATCAAGGTGTCTTTCGATAACGGCACAGGGCAAAGTACAGCAAACAGGAAGTCTCTCCAGGAGAAGTATTTATGGCTGCTATAAGAACTTTGCAAAAAATACCCTTCCAGTGCTGAATAGCTCAAAGAATAAAAAGCACTTCAATTCATAATGGAGGACAAAGCTTTCTTCACCGTCTAGAACATGCCTCACAGAATTATTTAACAGAGAGCTTTACAATAATATACATCCACAAAAGAAGTGCCATTCACTCAAAAATTGTTTCTTAAGAGAAGATGTATTCTGAACATATTTTGACTAGGTTCCAGAACAACAATAAGAGCAAAGGAAGAGATAAACCCCAGAATAATTCTGTTTGATTATATCTGTGTATGGAGAGATTCATTAACATACACATGAATGAGGAAAACTACAGGAACAGATTTTGGTTTTAGACACTTTGGTATCTGATTAATCAATTATGGTCAATGTATCCAAGGTCATGCCTCAGCCTTGTGTTCAGAAACAAGTTTAATTTACCTGATGATAACTCTGCTCCGTTACACACAATACTCCAGATACTCAAAAGCAAACTGCATTTCCTTTAGAAGGCACTTAACAGCAGAAACAAATGAGACACTTGGAAAATTACTGGGAAATCATCACCAGTCAACAGGGACAGTGGGAATAGTTTAAAAGAAGAATTAATACTCAGCTAATGCCAGTATTGAACAAGAAAAGCACTTCAGACACATCTGCCCCCATGCATATTGCTGTAGATGAAGGCCACTTTCTCAATCTGAGCACTGAGAGCAGGAGCAAGAGGAGCCTGATAGCAATCAGTAGTTCTATTTCCCAGCATTAAATGACTCCTTACAAACAACAGAACCTTCACTGCAAATCAAACTGCAGGGCTCTAATAGCCAGAAACCTGTGGTTTTTAAACTGTTCCCAACTCAAAAACAAAAAACAAAAAACAAAAAAAAAAAAAGGCTGCCCACAGTTTTCTAAAGGGCTGTTTCTGATTCCTTAATGCATAAGTATTAACCAAACATAAAAAGCAAATAATCTGATACAGACCAATTCACTTGCAGATTATTTCCCCGAGATTATCCAAGTGCTTATATACATAAAAACAACTGCACGTATTACTACACTCCACCACCTCCCAGTGGCATATGCAGCCTGTGCGCAGCTCCAGCAGACAAGAGTTTGGCTCCGGGTCTCCGGAGTGTCTGCTGTAAATCCTCCTCCTCCAGCACCTCCTGCTGATACTTCTCCAGAGTGGAACAAACAGCAGAAGCAAAGACTTGATTCCACCCTCCTCCCTCCAAGTTATTTCTAATGTTTCAAGCCCCTTTTCCTCCTACCTATTCCACCTCTCTCAGTCACTTGGAAACCACACAGACTCTCAGCCTAGATGGAAGCGCAGGGAGAAAAAGGGTTTCTAGGTGACTAGCGAAACCAGCCCCTACATTTCCAGTACACCTATCGTGGTTAAATCTAGGCACTGCTGGAAATAGAAATACGATGAGTGGTTTCGTGCTAAACTGAGGAAGGATGCTATGCAGGTGGATAACCGGGGTAGCCAGCGAGGAGCACGAGAGGAACGAGGCGGTCTCTAATGGTAACTACACAGCCTCGCAGGGGTGATACAAGGCAACGGAGGGAAAGCAGAGACAGATACATTACACAGGCACAACTCGGGGGCAGGGGGAGAAGGCGCTTGAAGGAACTGGCAAGCAGGCTGGGCATGCAGGACTGCACGGCGGCTGCAGCGCTGCTCACCCCGGGGGCAACAACTGCGCGAAGTGCGGGCAAAGCGCGATCAGGAGTTGTCCCGGGGGGCTGCGGCGGCTCCGCAGGGACCCCGGGCTGAGCCCGCCCGGGGCAGGGGCGGCCGGGGGCGGCCGAGCCGGGGCAG
>VZRH01007167.1:286958-298327 GCA_013397555.1 Urocynchramus pylzowi
GCCGGAGCGAGGCGGCCGCGCCCGGCCCGAGCGCGGCTCCGCGATCGTTCGCACCGGCCCCGCTCGTTCGCACCGCAGCGCTGCGAACTCCAAAATGCTCGGCTCCAAAATCGGACGCCCCTGATCGCGTTCGTAAGGACAAAGGAAATTGAAAGTTTTGTCCTATTTCCTCCCTGGGTGAACGCGCTCTTCTCACACCCTCCGCTTCGGGCGTTTTTGGAATTTTTTTATGTAAAGGCTTAGTCCTCACAGAATACAGAGATGACATGTTTTCCCCTTCATGCAAACCGGGCTGTCTGTGCTTTGTGCCCCTCTTTAAAAGGAGGTCTGGGATACGGCACGGATGCGTGTTTTCAGTGTTTCAGGGAGGTGGCAGTAATTCGGGTAGAATCCACGGCTGCAGAAATGACTCTCTGTGCCGGTGTGTATAGTTTAATTCACGTGAGTAGTCCGATTGCGTTTGCATTTATGCACAGCCATCCACCCCTTCGATTTAAGTTACTCATGACAAATGTAAATGACTAAAACTGTGCCATGGCCATGATCTTTCTAAGAGAACCTTGTCTTGCAAAACCACTTTCTGAATAAGCACTGAAGCTGGGAAGTCTCGCAGCATTCCTGTGTCCGCAAAACATTTGTAATTCACAGCTGACAGTGTTTGGCACAGGCAGCTTTGTCCCCTCTCCCATTCTGAACACCTCAGGAAAAATAAAATTGGACAGACAAGCTGTTTTGTGGTTTGGTCCCCATCGTGCCGTGTGGTCAAAACTTTTAAGTCCCTGTTGTCCCACACAAGATATTGCTGACGCAAAGAGCAGTGGATGCGAAGATCTGGAGTTATCTTTAAGTAACTGGATGCAAGATAAGAATTTCTCCCTGTCCAGCAATACCTTTCATTTCCACTCAGCACTGACAGCACCTGAGATTTATGGACTACCAGAGGAACAATGCTCTGGGGAAAACACAAGTCATTCTGTAAACAGTTCCCTTCTCTCCTAAGAGCAAGAGCCCTTAGATGATGAGTAAAGTGAGTAATGGCTCTTCCTGTGAGGGGCTGTGGAAAGCTGCCTGGCAACAGCAAGGGGGAAATGGTGTGTGTTTTGGGCTCCTGAGGTGGGAGTGGTCATGTCCTAATATTTCCCCACATAGCCTAAGTAAGGCATAGAGCAAGTGCTCATAATCCCCAAAACAGTGGATACCTTCCACTATGCAGAATCTTTTTTTTTTTTTCCCTAGCAGAGAAGTGCATGCAGCACAGCTAGACTTATATTGGCCTAGATCCATAAATTAGGTATTTAGGTAGAACTTAGGTGCATAAATCCTGCCCAATCCCAGCATGTGCTTTGCCAAATGGCTTTCTTAGGCAACTAAGTTCTGCCAGTCCCTTGCTTTGCAGCCTCTTTCTGCTTTGCTTGTGCCTAGAATGACTTCCATCTTGGTAAAACCAGGAAATGGTACTTAAAATATGCCCAAACCTGGCTGAATTCTCAGGTAAGGCATTATTGCCCCAAATGCCACGGAGGCTGGATAAATTGGCTGTGTTCAGGCCACACCTAAGAAAGACTTACAAGTTTTGTTTCTGAATAACTCACAGCAAACAGGCTGGCAGCAGAGTCATCACAACGAGCACTACAGGGAACATGTTCGGCCTCAAGGATGAAGGGCTTTCAAAACCATGCCACTCTATTCCCTGGAAAATGCTTTTTGCTCCAAGCCATAAGCTGTTCTGAAGCTGAGACTATTCTATGAGGATACTGAAGGTTCTCCTCCTCCCCCTCACATTATTTTGCAAATATAATTATTGGGCTGTAGGGTGGTGGCATGACTTGCTGGGCTCATGAATGGGAAGCTCAGCCAGGGAGTGATGGAAGACCTTGGTTCTGCTTCACTCAGTGTCATTTGGTTCAGGGGCTCAAGTGCTTTATGTTAAGTAGCCATCAAATGAAATGTATTTGCAGGTGCTTACCCTGCCAGGTGCTATGCACCCTGAAACTCACAGTGATTTCTGGGACCCCGAAGTTTTACCATTTTTTGGAGCAAAGAGTATGAGGGAAACCACATCTGCATCATGTGTGCAGGTTGGTGCTGGCAGTTTTCCTTTCTGAAGGCTGCTCTGTGTTCCACAGTTAAAACTTTTGCTTCAAAGTTGGTCTAAAAGTTTGATCAAAACAAAGAGCAAAGAGTATGAGGGAAACCACATCTGCATCATGTGTGCAGGTTGGTGCTGGCAGTTTTCCTTTCTGAAGGCTGCTCTGTGTTCCACAGTTAAAACTTTTGCTTCAAAGTTGGTCTAAAAGTTTGATCAAAACAAATCACACATGGAGTGTTTTGCAAGGTTCAGTAATGGTACATATTTTCTACAGTCAGATAAGTGCATGAATGCTCTTAAAAGAGGGACTCAGGAACAACATTTAGGAAAAAAAAAAGGTTTATCACTTAGGGGAGTAAAACTCTTCTTTGAAAGGAGTTTATATCACCATAAAAACCGCATGCATAATTCAAGACACTACATATTGTACCTTTCACATCATTCTTTTTTACTATAAAAATGAACTAATGATTCCAAATGTGAAACTGGTCAGCGTGATTTATAGAGCTCAGAGAAATCCATCACAGTGCTCCCATCTGGCCAATGATTTTTTTGTTTTTCCCCCAGAAGTGTTGAAGACAGTCTGTTGGAGTGGTGACCACCATTGGCACAGCTGTTCTCTGCTCTCTGCATGTATGGCTTTATTTATCTGCTGTTCCTGTCACTGATGGGAAGAGGATGTGGGGCAGGATATTAATCTGACAGAGCCCTCCCATCAGTACATTGGCCCCCCCACCACTGGGAGCTTGGGATGAAGTAAAAACCCAGATCCACTGAGATTTTTCATGGGAAAAATTCAGTTTCTCCATACTGGCCCAAGCTTCTTCTCTTCCTCTTTCACCTCCCCATGACAGAACCTTTCCTAGCAACTCCCTCAGGGCCAGGGAGTACTAAGGGAGAAGTAAGACTATTGATGTTTTAAGAAAATAATTTTGGCTCAATAATGTATTCAAAATCAAAATACTTAAAATTCCTGGGGCAAAGGAACCCTGCCCACAAAACAATGAGTCCCTTTAAATGAGATTAATTAAAAACAGCATTGAGAGAACAGTGATTGAATAAGACTCAGAGAATTCCATCCACACCTCTCCCAACAGGTATGAGGTGACAACAAACATGATGAGCCAGTAAAAAAGGGCTAGACTCTAAGCATAGCATCTGACAAAGCCTCTGAAGCAGGGAGTGGACTGCAGTCAGAGAATCACAGAACATCCTGAGCTGGAAGAGACCCACAAGGGTCATCAAAGTCCAACTCCTGGCCCTGCACAGAGTCACACCTTGTGCCTGAGGGAGTTTTCCAAACCTTTCTTAAGCTCTGTCAGGCTTGGTGCCGTGACCACTTCCCAGGGGAGCCAGTTCCAGTCCCCAGCCACCCTGTGGGTGGAACACCTTTTCCTGATAACCAACCTAACCCTCCTCTGATGCAACTGCAGGCCATTCCCTTGGGTCCTGCCACTGGTCATGGGAGTGAAGAGATCAGTGTCTGCCTCTCCTCTTCCCCTCATGAGGATGTTGTGACTGCACTGGGGTTTCCCCTCAGTCTCCTCTTATCCAGGCTGAACAGACCCAGTGCCCTCAGCCACTCCTCACACGGCTTCCCCTCCATGCCCTTCACCTTCCTCGTGCCCTCCTCTGGACACTCTCTACCAGCTCAATATCTTTTTTATGTGGTGGCACCCAGAACCCTCCCCAGCACTCGAGGTGAGGCTGCCCCAGCCCTGAGCAGAGCAGGACGCTCCCCTCCCTTGCCTGGTGGTGCTGTGCCTGGTGCCCCCAGGACAGGGATGTCCCTCCTGGCTGCCAGGGCACTGCTGCCTCATGTCCAACTTGCCCTCCACCAGAACCCCCAGGTCCCTTTCAATGGCACTGCTCTCCAGTTATCTATTGGTTGGTATTTATTTACTATTAGTTATTTATCTGTTGTTAGATGTTTACGATTGTTAGTTATTTACTATTGTTTGATACTTCTCTATGATTAAAAATCTATTATTAGTAGATATTTAGAATAAAGACTCGACAAGGTAAAGGCCTTGTCAAGCCTCCAAAGGGGAGAAATGATGCCTTAAGTTTTAGCTTTCATATTTTTCAGACTTTGTGCTGCCTTGGTGTATAGCTCTGAGCTTCATATTTACTGTTAGTAGGTTCTCTTCACAGCTTAGTTAGACAAAACAATTCTTTTCCAGCTTGAGAACCAAGGACAATTGTTACAAGCTTCAGGCCCAAAAAGCATAAACAACAGTGAATTGAAGAGAGAAAAACAAGAAGGATGGGACTACACAACCTAAAGCTATAACTGGGCAATGAACTCCAAGATGCAAATGGAGCAGAACTGATCAAAGTGAGAGCCCCCGTGAGTAGCCATGCATTTTGTGACCATTTTGGGTCATCTAAGTGCAGCCCTGGCTGGGCTCTTTGCTGCCCAAGCTGAATCAAATCCATTGAGGCCTTTTAATAAATCCTACTTTATTCTTTAACTCTGTCCAGCCTCTGCTCTAGGTCAGCTTCTTTAGGCATCAGTTCCAGACCCCAATCTGTCCCTACAGCCAGGGCTGCCCCATCCCAGGTGCAGACACTTCACCTAAAACCTCTCCACAGAGCTGTGTTCATCACAATTGATTCTGTGTGTTCTGTCAACATGAATCAAATTGGATGAGGTTATTTCATGGAGTCTGTGACTTTACATCTTTTATGTTGTTTAACTAGTGAGACAATATAACCCTTTAAAAGTGAGGAAAGACCATTGCTGGAGGTGCAGTTTTATATTACACATTCTCACCAGGGAGATACTTCTGAAGGGTGGGCTCCTTTTTACCCCATCCCTAAACATTAGTTTTTCTTGCCTTTGTACCACCTTGCAGTCCATGGCAAATTACATGGGTTTGCTGATCTGATAGAACATAAATCACAAATCCTCTCAAATAATTAGTTTCCTATCAGATCAATAAGCTGATCTAACATGTCCTGAGGTCACTTGATAACTAGATCCAGCAGATGGGATGAGAAGAGAAGACCCACTCCTTTAGGCTACGTTCCTCACTGATGAGGAGGGGGGAAAAATCAACAAATCCACTAATTGATGTTCTCTGGAGTCAGGGTATCTCCGTGCAGATGAAAGAAGCAATTAGCCTGGGTCAGAGGAAATAAGAAAGAGGAAAAAAGCAGTTGAACACAGCCTGTGCAGACAGCTCTGTTGGTAGAATGGAGCCTCTGCTTTGCTCCAGATGGAGAGCATGATGACTGTCCAGGGCTGCTATCTGGTAGCTCTGGAGGCTGGAAGTTTTTCAGGGGGTCATTGGTACCAGTAGCACAGGAATCCTTTTCTGGGTTAGTGCAAAGCATCGGTGTGACTGAACAAGCACTGGGTCATTAACCTGCCTGCCATCAGCACCAGATATCCTCACACACTGTGAGATACACAACCAAAGCCTGTGCATGCTCAGGCAGTAGAAACAGAGTGGTGTCTTACAGCTTAATAAGTTTTGCAATCTGTGCTTGACAGGAAAAGCAGTTGTTCTCATTTCAAAACTATTTTTTTATCTGCAATTAATGATTTCCGGGTCTAGCTGTGCTGTGTAGGATTTTTGTTTCTTTCATGGCAGTGAATCCTAATATGAGGCCATTTTCTTTGGAACATCCAGTCAGACTAACACAAAACAAACTCCAAAGCCAAAGTGTGAGATTTGCCTTTCCCTGGCAGACAACACCAGAAAAGCAAAAGGGCTTATTATTCTCTGAACCAGCATCATCTTGCCAGAATCATCTTGCCCATTCAGTGCAGATTTGAACAGAGGACACTTTTTTGTTGCAAGCCTCTTTTCAGAGACTCACTCACTATATGGTCCATGCCATGTATATACCATGATGAAGTTACGTGATGAGTCTTCCAGCCTGAAATGATGAAGGCCCTATTTGGGACCTTCAGGTGTCTTTTACAGATTCTGTGATATTCAATGTCTCCAAAAGGATTGAAGATGCTGCTTTTTAAGATGAACAGCTACTTTTCTGGAACCTTCTCTTCTTCCTTTTCACACTGTTTTGCAGCCTTCTTGCTTAGGAAGCCCCCAAACCTCATTATAACAATGGTTGCCTGTGACTTTCACTAAAAATGATATTTTAAAATCATGTTTATTGCCAGGATTAGTTTAAAATAGTATTAAGAAGGAAAGAATTTGTGAGGGAAGCACAATGATCTCAATATCCTACTTTTCCTCTCACTGGCAGTTGCTAGCTACATTTGACTTAAACCAGGGTATTTCATCTTTCAAATAACCCTCTCATTAGAGTCATCCAGAAGGAAATCATATACAGTACAACACAAATAAATTCCCTGTCTCACAGCTGGCTTCTCTGTTTCACAGATCTCTTCAGGATCTGGTACACTTCAGCATCTGCTTTTCTTCACAGTTATCTTCACTGCTGCTGTCCACTTGCACAAAAACCTGCTCTGTTTCAAACTGTAGGAGACAAAGAAGCTTTCTCTGTTCTGGAAGAAGCAGAAGATGACCTGAGTTCCTCCCAAGAATTGCCTTTGTTTGTTCAGTAATTGCTTGAACAAATAGGAATGAGCTTCATGTGGAATATCTGGAAGAGCTTCACCTGTGGTTGGTATTGTGTCAGATATACAGGGCCCTGTGGCTGAGAGGGCTTTATTTATGTGGGCTTTTATGTGGTTTTTTTCATAGCTTTCCTCACATACATTCCTTCCCTCCTTCCCCCCCCTCCCCTTTTTTTTTTTCCAATGGGGCTAGTAAGAATTTGCAATATTATTATATTTAATACCGACTATATAATGAATTTAAGCAATTCCCATTAAACTTTTAGCAACTGATAGTCTTTTTCCCGAGTAGGGTGAAATAGTACTGCGTTTCACCCTTGAGATTTTACTAGGCACCCTTGTTGCAATCTGGATGGCATTTTCCATAAAATCATTATGTTGTGGATACCTTGGCCATGAAGTGCTTTAAGTGATACTATTTTTGCAAGCCATTTAACATCTTAATCAAATCATGGGCCATTTTCTGTAATTACCACAGTTGGTGTAATATGTGTGTCAGTCTTTATGGACTAGACATAAGATTACCAGTGATGTTCTTTAATAGTGTTACAGCAGAACAACAAGAAAAGTAATCTATTTTTAGCCTGTAATTTTCCCAGCATCATAAGCAAATCCAAGCCGTATCTTAACTTGTTGATCTAAAATTCCCTTGACTATATTTAGATATGGGCTGGTATCTGTTTCAAGGCTTGTTTTGCTGTTAACAGCACTCACCTTTTATCATCTTAGCAGGTTGTTTCTGGCCTGGTCTATTTACTAGAAATTCTATTCTTATTTTGTTGTATTTTTGTGTACTTCAGCTTTTCTGTGCACATCTCTTTCATTTTATCTTCATGAGCTGCTGTTCTTTCATAGTTTCAGCTCTCCCAATGGGAGGTGAGTCTGACTTTTGTTCTTTCATATTTGTTTCCTTTACATCTGATTTACATTTTACTCACAATAAGAATATTTTGTTCACTGCATGACATGAGTTTTACCTACTCATGCTGAATAGTTATTTAACTGAAAAAAAATGTTACTGAAACTTGTCCTGCAAAACTGTGTCCAGCTCAAACTCATTGAATATCAGGTACTGGGACTGAGTTTTCCGGACAAAAGGAAGGTGTCTTTCAAGACCTCACTTACAACAGCAGTGGGCTAGTCAATATAATTAATATAGTTAATGTGGACTTTGGAGCAGTTCTTATGCTGATGTAGGGACCTGTATCTGCTCACTTGAGTCACACCTTGAGCTGTTCTGGCTACATTGACTCTGTTAACAGTGCTGGGATTCCTTCCCAGGCAGGAGGAGGGACCTTGATTGCAAACTGCTGTAGTCAGAGGAGACAAATCCCACCTGAAACAGAGCTGCCATTTGGACAGTTCCCACAAAGAACCTCCCATATCGAGTATTTCTTTTAAAGACAACTGTAAACACTCATGGGAAGCTTTCACAAGATGTTTTTATTCTTGTGAATTTAACTGTGCATTTTCTCCTGATCATTTTCTTCCATTGCTTCATGAAACTTCACGCTGGTTGATTGCAGTTTTTAGACTTCACCTCTGACTATTCAGACCTGTTCTGCTTCTTCATTTTGCGACGAGGTTCTGAGGCATCAGCTGGTTTCATTTTCAAAACTTGTAATCAGATCTAGCTCTGTTCTGCAGCCAGTTTTCACAGTCTTTAGCAAGCTAAAGCTGTGTGCTTCTAGCAACCCTTTTCTGAGGGTCTCTTGGTCCCTATAGCATTCTGATCTCAGATTTGATTTTGAAAATTACATGATCAACAGTACTTTCAAACATTGTAAGTATCTGGAAAGATTTCCTCTTGGTTTCAGTTATACAGTGGCCATGTCTCAAATATTTCAGTCTTTCCAAGAGCACAATATTTTCCCAAATCTCTATAGCACAGGATTTCTCATTTGCAATCTGGTGCTTCTGGTCCTGCAGTACTCAGAGTTACCTTAATTCATCTTTCTTTTCATCAGCCCTGTCTCATTTTTAAAGAAAAATTGTGTTATTTTATTGAACCTACTTCAACCATACCATATCCTCCATTTCAGGAGAATTTAATATGCTTTGAACTTTTTTTTAGTTTCTACTCTACAGTGTTCTCCCCTCCTTCTGGTCTTCTTTTTTGTTCTCCATGTCATCTTTTGTTTGTACTCTGCTGCATGCTAAGTTGCATCAAAGAAAATGCCAAATTAGTGATAAAAAAGGCATCTCCTACAAAAAAAGGGGAACATGCATATATATATATATATATATATATATGTGTGTGTGTATATAAGTCACAAAGATACAAAAGAGGAAGGAATTTGTGAAGGAGAAACTAAAAATATTTCACTGAGCCAGATTCTGTCACCAAGTATCAGTGACAGCAGTTGCTGAACTGGGGAGTGTTCCAGCCTCCAAGGCAATGGGTCACTTTGTTATAGCCAGAAAACCACTGTCATTTGTCTTGCTATCATCTCAGCTGCTCATCTGTGCTTGGTTTTATGCTTGTATTGTTCTGTCATACTTTATATTTTCTCATATCCTATTGTCATTCAAATGGTTTCCAACCTTCATTTTTATTTTTGTGGATTTCTCTTCTCCAGGGGAGGCAGGAGCCCTGTGTGGCAGGATTGTATTAGCTGAAAACAAGGTTATCTTTCATTGAACACTTAGTGGTTCACACATCACACACAGGCTGTAACTCCCTGGTTAAATATTGCTGTTAATGCATCTCCTTTTTTTTCCCCAGCCATTTCCATTTGTCCCAGCTTGTAGCAAAGGTTAAGCCAGCTTGATTTGTAGCAGTTTTCTTTTATCCTTATGCTTTTAGTTTTCGGAAGTTATATTTTCTGTATTGAGGAATTTTCATCTCAAATTTTTTATACAGATTTCTACATATGTAGAATAACTTGTCTTTCCTTATCTAAACAATTGTGTGATTTTTCTGATTCTGTTTCCTTTCTGCCTTGTTGTTCTGCTGCTCCCACCAGTTTTTACTTTCTCATTTTGCCTTCCTTTCCTAACTTCTTTTTTATCTTCCTCTGAAATGGGCCATTCTGCCTTGAACCCTACTTCCTCCTTGTTATCTTTGCCTTTCCTGGCGTTCCCCTGTAACTCAGCCTCTCTCTTCCTCCATTTACACTTCTGCTCCTTCTCCAGAGGACAGGAACAGGTAAAAGCTGTGACAGGATGACCTGTCCCCTGTGCCTTGCTTCCCCCAAAGGCTGCATCTTCTCTCCAAGGCTGGCTGTGCACCTGTCCCCTCTTGTGATAATTTCTGCAGAACTCTGCTCCTCCACTTGGTCCCCAGAGGACCTAGATTCGTGCTGTGAATAACGAGGCTTCCCTCCCTCCAGTCTGTACTGACTATCACTTCTTTTTTTTTTCTCCCTGCCCACTCATTTTCTATGTTTAATGTCCATGTGACACCATTCTTCTCTCTCTTGTACTCAGCCTTCCGTTACAACTGGCTCCTGGCTTTCCATTTTTGCTTCCCAGGGCTGATGATTTCATTTTCTGCACTGAAATCTCTGCTCCTCTGCTAGATCAGCTGCTTTATTTCTCCAGATAAGCTCTGTTTGTTTTGCTTTCTTTGTGACATTTCAGCATGCTCATGTTAATTCCATCAACCAAGCTACTGAGAACATTAAACATGTAACTTCTTTAATTTTTCAGGTTTTAGAGAGGTCAAGAAGGCATGTGTCAGACTTGCAAGTTGAAGAGGTTAACTTCTCCAAGCTTTGCCATTATTCCTAAAACATCATGAAACAAACAAACAAAAAAGAATACTATTGTTATACTGGGAAGTGTATAAGAAAATCTCTGTGAGAACAGGCTGCTGGGAAAAGCTTGAAAGAAAACCAGCTCCGAAACAGAAAGAAATTAAGTAATCCTGAATCTTTGGAAATGACAGTAAAATAAAACCAGAATTCCTCAGCAAGGGCAGGGGGGAAGGGCTTTTAAATAACAAAGACAACTGCAGAGGGGATTGCAAAAGCTCTGACAAATGAAGCAACCCTGCTCAATCAAAACCAGGAGCTGCAGCAGAACGCCAGGGGCCCAAGGGCTGCTGGTGCTTCACCAGGAGCTGCAGCAGAGGAGCTCCCTGCCACATGGCCACCCTGGTGGAGGAGCTGTGCAAACCTTCCTGGGTGTGTTACCTGCCTGCAAAGGAGCCCCAAGAGAGATGCCCTTAGGTGTGTGTGGTAGGAGATGGGACAATGCAATTGTTACCATCTGTGTGTCCCTTTGTTAATGTGAGGGAAGGAGGAGGTTTGCAGAGAAAAGGATGTGCTTGATTTCTTCTTGATGATAGGCAGAGTTTGTGTCTAGCACCACTTACAAAGATTGCCTGTTGAAACAGAAAAACAAGCAGAAGAAAGGATGTTTTTTTAACAAGAGTGGCTCAGTTTATGTGATTGTGAAAGAAAATGCTTTACCAGTCCAGCTATCCCAGGGAACAATTTCTTCCATGTTGTTAACCACCAGTGAAAAGATCATGTGAACCAGTAGTGCTGTTTATACCACCAGCAGAAGTTACAACATTTCCAGTAATGCTATGAGGTAAAAAAATAAAAGTGAAAGAAATGAGAAAGCCAGATTTCCATTGTAAGAATAATTGTAGTGCAATAGAAATGCTCACAGCAGAATACCTTTATGAAAGAGAGGAATAATGAACTGTAGAAGAGGCTGGGGTTATAGGCTGCATCCTGCACAAGTGAGAAAAAAAGAGAGAGAGAAAGGGAAGGG
>VZRH01007167.1:304103-326126 GCA_013397555.1 Urocynchramus pylzowi
AATTTTTGTTGAAAAAAAAAAAAAAAAAAAAAAAAAAAAAAAAAAAAAAGTAGCCTTATGCATAAACTCTGCATTTCCAGAAAATCCAAATGGATTAAATTAATTCTCTCAAATGAGCTGAAACACATTCATATTGATTTTAATATTAACTTAAAGAGGCCCAAATAAAAACTCCAGTGCTTACAGAGGAATAATTTAAGAGACCACAATTTATAAAACCACCATCAAAATACAGAAACATACCGACAGGAACCCCAGCAACCTCACAATATAATATTTTGATACAATAAGACAGCAGAGAGAGAGATGGGTCAGATTTTCCATTTCTTGTGCACATAACTCATAATGATATTTGCTTCCTGGCAATGTTGCTTCACTGATATAGCCTGTAGCATATCAACAAGTGTACTTAAAGAAATCAGGATCAGTTAAGAAATGATTCACGAGCCTGAGGAAGGGCTGCATTTGTAACAAACATTCAGCCATCTCTTGACGTTTGCTGTTCTCACCTCCTGCTTACCAAGTGGCTTCTGGTTGAGCTTGCAGCATTCCCTGTGGAAATGGAAGTGCTGGTCCAGTCACCAACCACACCTTTTATTTTTAAACACATATATTTGTATCAGGTGACTAAGGCTTTTCTTTCCCAGTCAAACAAAGTGTTTTCCTATGTGATGACTACCCTGTATTTTTGCTTTCCCACTTTAAATCTTCGTGTAGACAGCAAATTCTTATTTTCCTGTGCAGCATAGCAGGTGGAGTCACTTTGAGTGATGATGTAGTGCTGACCTCCCTTTGCTACCTCTCAGAGGAAGCATAAGAGTCTCCCACCACTGGGATTTTAAAGGCAGATAACCACCATGACATAATTATCTCCCTGTAAAAGCAGTGGAGAATAAGCTTGAAGTGTGAATTAATTTCTTGCTCATCAGCAGGTACGTGGAGCCTCTAAACCTCGTTGCGCACGGTTGCTGCTGAACACGTTGCACCAAGGAGCCACAGAAACCCCTGGTGGGGGAGTCTCGACTCCCCGAGCATTTCCACACTGCCATCAGTGCCAGGGCTGAGGAGGAGGTGTCAGAAAAGCAGATTTGGATTTTTTTGTAACAAAACCATCGAGGGGAGGCACGTCATAGACGACCGGGGTAAGAAGTGTGGCTGTGACTTGCTGAGCAGATCAGATCCTTGGAGTGTATTAAGCCTGTGACACAGTAACACTTTATTTCAACAGCAGAAAGCACCCTCAAGTTATAGTCTAATTAGAGACATTAAGATTCATTTGCATGTTAGGGGGCATATTTTAGGGACAGGCTTCTTTGATCTCTAGAAAGCAGACGATGAATGGTTGTCCTTTACCGTATCTAAATCAGGTAACCTGAAGTTAATATGAGCTGAGTTTCAGTGTGCCAGAATTTACATAGGGATGATTAACATTTCAAACGGAACAGAGCAAACATTAAGTGCAGGCATGTTATGTGTCTGAGGCTGGCAGGAGGGTTGGTTTATTGCTGTCCTAGGAGATGAGTCCTAGGTGGCTTTACCATCTTTCAGACTGACCAGACAATATTCAGTTTTATTCAAGTACCCCAAAAATGGGTGAGAAAAGGCATTGCATGCTGCATATAAATACATGAGAGAGAGGGAGATGGAGAGAGATTTTGCTTTCTAATGGAGACTGTTTTACTGAAATATGATCGTGGGTTTTTATTCAACTCTTTCCCTAGGTTAATACAATCAGGTAATTCTTCTAATCTGTATTCAGGACATTTGAGCCAGTAATAATTTAGGAATGAGAAAAAATATTCAGGTCTCACTCCACCTTTGCAGAGTCTGGAAATTGACTGCAGACTGTGGGCCCTAAACCTCCATGTTTTATTGGGGAACAAGCTACAATCATTCCTCAGCTTTAGTGCACATGTTTATGTGAGTGAGATTATTAAAGATCATATATGACAGGGCAGCCTGTTTGCGACTCTCTGTGAATCCCCAGTGAAAATAAGAGGGGTGTGTGGCACAGAGCTCTCTCCTATATAGCTTATTTAGGAGGGGAGAAATTCCCTGTTCTCTGTTTACCTTGCTGAACAGTTTTTTTTCCAGTAAGCCCTGCTTCTGTGTTGGCCAGTGCTCTGGTGTTTCTTCTTCCCTGTTTCTGTACCCCTCTCTTTTCTTCTGTACACCATCAGTAGTCTGGGGTTCTCACTCTTGACATCCTAAGATGTTTTCATATTAGTCATTTATTTTAGGACTATGCTGTCTGCCTGCTTCTAGGGGCATTGGCTGTCACTGCATCTCCACTATCCCCAGCAGGCTTTTCATATATGAGCCAGTTGCTGCAATAACACAGAAACTGGGCTGTGCTGGAGATCCAAGCTTTGGGGTAAACATGGGCTCTGTCTCATATGGAAAACCAGTCCCTAGCTGTCATTCACTGCTGCTTGTGTTTTGTACTTGTGTTCAGAGAGCTGGGTGAGACACTGCAGAATAATGCCAGCATCTTTTCTCATGCATGTTTACCTTCTTCAAAGAGGATTTAATAAATTCTTTGTGTGTTGAGAAAGGCTCTATACATAAGCACATAAGGGACATGGGTAGACAAACTACAAGAATGAGAGAAAGGGAAGGTTCTAGTAGAAAATATAAGCAAATTAAAATCTGCTCACAGAATTTTTTTTTAGCACTGTATTATCTATTCAGCATCTAAAGCCCAATGTCACTTACAATTGCTCTGTAGGATTATCATGGTTGAGACTTTGATGTTCTGCTGCACCAGTGGCCTTCTCTATTGTTATCCATGGGCAACAAGTCCTTTGAGCCTCCATAGCTTTTTTTGTATTCCTACTGCTATTAATAATAATGGACAAATTATATGGGCCATAACAACTGAAAGGCCAAAATGTCTAGATCAGGAAGGGGTGAAAACAAGGTCACTGATGACATTATATTTTTGAGGGGGATTCTACAGATTTAGATTGTGCTGCATGGCTTTGAAAAAGTTTAGTTATTTATCTCAACTTGTTTCTGTAAACATAATAATGATTAATAATAACACTGTAGAACTATTGCAAATATTAAGTGCTTTGGGAGCCTCAAAGAAACAGCTTTAAGTAAAGACACAACACTATTATTAACTGTGACAAATATTGACTGTAACACTAAATATGTATTCATACAATCATTCACTCAATTTGTTTGCACCCAGAAAACATACTGGGACAAAGCCATGGGTCTCCATCCAGGTTTTAACGTAAATTTTATTCAGATTAGCTCTAGGTAGAAAATCAAGGTAAGCAAAATTTTCTAATAATGCTAACTGAATGAGCCAAGAGATGTTTCTTGGCTGTGCTGGCCTGATCATTACAAAGGTGGCCAGAAAAGGAAAAGAAATAGTTTTCATTCTTTAATGAAAAGTAAGGAGGGTCTGAAATAACTTTTGTTTTGTTTCATTTTCTGCTGTACTTTTTACATCAGAGATTCACATTCTTTTTACACTTCCAGACCAATGAAAAAAATTACGAGATCTTAATAAAAGGTCTGGAACTGAGGGCAAAGATTTTCAGTTGACATTATGTTGAAATATTTTTTGCCAGATGAGGTGGTGGATACCCCATCCCTGGCAACATTCAAGGTCAGGTGGAACGGGGCTCTGAGCAACCTGATCGAGTTGAAGTCCCTGCTCTTTGCAGGGGGTTGGTCCAGATGACCTTTAAAGGTCCCTTCCAACCCAAACTATTTTATGATAGCCTTGACTACTCCAGACTTTATGGTGTGTAACTTATCCAGGGGAGCTATAGAAGTACCTGGCTCTGTGCAAGCAACGATTCTCTCTGTAGGTAACGGGTTTCATCAGCCACAGCATTTCTGTCACTCTGTCCTGCTCTGTTTTCCCTCCTGGCTCCCAAAGGAGGAGGTCTGAGGCTGGCTCCTGGAGCACATGCTCCTCTCCCCAGCTGGAGCACTTTCCCTCTGGGAGCACTGCCAGTTGGGGTGGGTTGGAACAGCCCTCGGGCTTCGTGTTGTCCGTTTTCCCTTCCTTGAGCCGAGGGAAAAAGCTGCCAGTGTGTGGTTCTATGTGCAGCACAGTACATGTGACAAGTGTGGGGGTGATCCTGGGTGATTTGTAATAGTTTGGAAAAGGCTGTCACTCGTGTGGCGTGTTTGCATTATGAGCAGGATAAATATTTCACTCTGAGAGGTCTGTCTAGTTAGCAGAATTACACATCTAGGCAACAGCAGCAGCAGCAGCAAATTGTCTTTTTGTCTGAATACGAGAATGCCTTTGAATTAATAAGCCAGGCAAATAGCAAAAGGTACACCAGGGGGGAGTTGCAGCAGGCAGGTGCAGTCAGGCTGATTCCTGGGACAAGTGCTTGGGTCTCTACAGCATTATTCCAGCTAAAATAAATAAAGATTTTTCATTATAATAATGTGTTTATCGGCATGTGTATGCCTGCATCACATTAAATATCCTCCAGTGTTGGCCTGAGTTTTGGGAGCCAAGCAGTGTGATCCAATTGCACCTGTGCAGACAGCCAGGTGGAGCATGGACATGAGCTGGGGCCTTCCACAGCAGGACAATCAAACCACCTGCACCGCTGTATCCTGTCCCTGAGAACAAAGAAAGGTCCCTCCCTGAGAAAGGAGTGGATTATCAAGTGGAAACAGGGTTCCTGTGTTGGAACCCTGGTTACTGAGAATTTTAGACTTTCTGTGCTGACAGGAACTGACCCTCCAAGAGAACACTGCATTTAATTGCCTGTCTCAAGTCTTTGATTTTGTTGTGTGTCAGTGGTACCCATTTGGGACTTGCATTTTGTCTGCCATATTTTATTGGCATGGCCATTATTTGTGTTGATGCCATGTCAAAATCTCCTTCCTTTAATACCTTTCTTCTAATCTCTGCCCAATTGGTAAAATTTGGTATGTCTTTTGAAGGATCTTTTGTACTATTATTTGAGATGACTCCTAGAACTCCTATTATTTGAGAGGACTCCTAGTCTAGATGACTTCTAGACTCACGAGGAAATGGGACTACTTCTCTGTTTGTATTCTGTGGGTTTGTGTCCTGCAAAGATGCTCCTTCTTCAGGCTTCGAGGCTGTATTCAGGCCTGTCCAGAACGTTGAGGATAAGGGTGGAAGAAGGAGGGGATTATACCTGGGTATAATACCATGGGTGTGCACAGCCTGAGGAAAGGCAGAAGGGAGCAGGGTAGAGCTGTCTGTTACCATGACAATAGGCAACGGAGTATCTGTGTGAGGAGCAAAAAGATTAGCAGTCACTCAGGAAAGATTCCCATCAAACCCCTATCCTTTCTGCAGCTTAATGAATGGAAATTTAACCTTTTATTTGAAAGATTGTCAACTCGTTGGAGACTTGTCCTCCCATCCCACCAGCAACTAATACATACTGTAGCAACTACAAATTTTGTGTATTGCAGCATTTTTCACATTTATCTGAAGGCATATTAGAATTCAATAGCAGGTGAAAGAGTGATGTGAATGTGAGGAAGAAGTTTTTCAGGAAAAAGAGTCTCTACGTTGCTCAAAGGTTTGCATTACCACTCTAGTGAATCCTGAATGAATCTATATTTTTACCTTTGATGCTACAATGTGGCTGGTCCATTAATTCATTATTGCTTCTCACATATGCAATCCTTTGCCTAACTATGAGATGGTTATAAAATACTTTCACCCTGAAGAGGTGATATTTTACCTCCACTTTGCATTGTTATAGTAACGATTCCTGGTTCAGGGCCCTGGTTAATAAAACTTAACAGCTTTTTCCACAGGAGCTGTTTTTGTGATCCTTCAGCTCCCTCTGCTCTCATGGGGTGAAGAGAATTATATATCCAAGATTGGCATGTTCTAAGGCCTCAAACTGTCTGCCAGATGCTTAATGAGAAATGTGTGCTTAAAGTCAAGCAAATGGTAGAAAAACCGGTGTGATGGGTTAAGCTTGATAAAGGGACCAGCTAATTAAAAAATCTGAAGGGAACAAATTACTCTAAAAGTATAATGTTTTAGTAGGTATTAACGCTCTATACTGTAAATTAATTGCTTATTCTCATGTAGCAAGTAATTTTAATTTGTGTTTGTCCTGCACCCAGGTCTGTATGAACATTATGGAAGAAATAAAAGGGATGAAAATGCACTGCTCTGGATGTACAGACACATACAAACGAGCAGGTTCATCTGAGTGCATTTATACAAATACCTAGGACAGCCTGTCTGGAATATTCATGGCGAGCTATTAGTCATCTTCCCAAATATTCATTTAGATTTTGTTAGGCTCGTAGAGGAGATATAATCAAATATTTGTGAAGCCTGCACGCCACACTGCTGCTGGAATTGTGTTTTGGATTCTCTAACATGAGGGCAGAGCTATGTGAGCTGCTGCTGTGCACTCTCTAGCAGGCTCTGTGAAGCCTCCTAATTTGAAGCACAGCTATTATTTCCCCAAAGCCTGACACAGTGAGTGTTCACATCCTGATTTTCATTACTTTCATTTTCGGGGACTGAAAGCCCTTGTACTGTAGAAGTTTTGTTCTAATCAAACTTTTTCTTTTTTTGTTTTGTTACCTTTTTTTTTTTTTTTTTTAGGTTTACTNCCCCAACCATGAATTCGAGACATTTTTTTTTTTTTTTTTTTTCTTTTTTTTTTTTTTTTTTTTAGGTTTACTCAGCTACTGTTTGCATCAGAAGCAAAAGTAAGGCATAAGGTTTGTATTTTCAGTCAGGTCCCTTTTCCATCCATAGCATATCCAAGTCTGGTTACTTTCTCTTCATACATGACATTATACATAGGACACATTTGTTGATTACTCTTGGGAACTTTCCTGGTAGTTTTAGAAAGACACTTTTTGACCTCATTCACATGGTTTTTTTTGATTGTATATTAGGTATAGATAGCCTATTTGTTGAAGTTTAGAAAAGGTTTTGCTGTGATAAAGGTTGTAAATATATATTTTGCTTCACAGTCCTAGGTTTGAACTGGATACGACAAAATAATTACAACCTTACAGATTAGTATATATATTCTGTATAAAAATCTATAAAGCTCCATGAATTATCATAAGAAAGAAGTAATCATTCTGTTTCTCAAACATAAGAATCTTTAAGTACCAGTAGGAGGCCTGTAAACTACATCTAAGGGGCAATTTCCTCAGTGTAAAAATTGGCAAGTGCAAAATTTTCCTAGAGATGCTAATAATTTATGAGTTATGATCCATGTGATGTTATGCAGCTGATTTTTCTACACTAAAGTAAAGACAGGTCTTTGTGCAATAATGGCAGTTATTGCACAAAGCAGAAGTGTGCATTATAAGCATTTTCAAACACTACTGTGTGTCTTGGAAGTTCAAAATGTGTCAGCAGGAAAACGAACATTGTAGGAAATTCAGAATCCTAAGACTGTCAAAACATAAAGTGGATCCATTAATTTTTGGTTTAAGAACTTAATGTGCTTTTAAATACTGGAAGAGTTCAAGGCCACTGGTAGGCCAGGGATGTGAAAGCTGCCACGAAGTATAACTACCTCACAGTGTAGACAATGTCATCAAGGCTTAGGTGCTTGACTTCTTGAACTCCCCTTGAAATCCCTTTTCTTGTGTCCAGAGGAAGGAAACCACAGATCTCAGTGGGGTTTTTGTTCTGTTTCTCATGGCATTCAGCAATGTCATCTTTGCTAGAGATCTTTAACACTCAGTTTATCTTAGTGCAACAGGGCAATAATGAAAGCTGCTTGCAAAATGAATGTTTAAATTTAAGACAGCTAAGTCACTTTTACCAAAGCATTCAAATATGTAAAACACTACTGCTCTGTTAGCTGCACAAATGTGCCCCATTGCCTGGGAAATGGCTGGTGCTTATTGTATTGCAACCCTGATTTAATGAGCTGTCCTTATAGTTCAAAATAGAAAATATAAAAAGTAACTAGCTGGGATGCTGATTGCCTGTGCCCATCTTTGTGATAAAACAAAAAGTTCTGAACAATGCATCACCATCACAGGCCAAGATTAAAATAGATGTTCTGTTATGTTTGGGAAAGTCTGGTGGCCTGATTTTCCAAAGTAATGTGTGTCTGAAAGCAACCTTTGCATTCAAGGTGTAAATGATAAAGAAAAGAAACTATTTACTTGTAAAGAGTAGTCAAATTGGAAAAAGTTAGAAATTGACTTTTACAAAATGAGTCCATGGTCAATAACAACTTTAGCAGAAGGGAGACTAAATTTGCTGGCATATATGGAAGGAGTGATTTAATCTATCGCTGAATGACTGCCAGTGCTGGGGTGGAATGCAGCAGATGTTTTTCATGGAAACTTTAAACATAATTTTCCAATAGAAAGTGAGGCATAATATTGTCTCTAATAGAAATAGTAGGAAAAACTTCAGTGGCTCCAGGAACTACTGTCTTGCTCCTAGTGAAATCCTTTACAACCTTTTTTTCTCATTTTAATTTTAATCCTTTTTCTCTTAAAGAACCAATATACTTAGGAATAAAGGGAAGTTATCATACTAAGCAAAAGTAATTAATTCTGAACAGAAGCAGCAGAATTAACTAGTCTGAGGTGAGTAAGCTTGTGTACTAAGCAAAGCCTACGTATTTAGACCTTGTTACTCATCTCAGCTGCTCCACAGATGGGAGAACAAACTCTTGAAAAAGCTACTTCACAACGGCAGCACCAGGTATTAGAGGCAATTTAGGCAATTATTAAATGGAAATGGTGACCTCTGATACATCTGTTCTCATCACTTCTGCAGAGCATCACTTTGGTGTATGTACACAAGATGGGCTCTGTCTCTGGGGCTGTGCAATGCCAGCTCAAATCCCCCAAAATATTCCATTTTTAGCCTAGGCTAAGATGCACAAAAAGAGAATACAAAGGATCTTGACCCATAAAGGTCTTGTTTTACCTGAAGTGTCCTAGGATTTGACAAGGCAAGAAATATTTAGCACCCTGCAGACTTATGGGGAAACATTAGATATGTGTGGCCACAGGATGGGAGTCCACAGAAATACTCTCAGGAGTAAGTTTTAAATTAACATTGATACTGTATGATTGCAAGAAACAGAAGAATGACAAACAACAGTCCTTTAATCCTGTTGGTAATCTTATCCATTTATTTGCATAGGTATCTATTTACATTTTGCAAGTTAAATGCATTCATGAGTTGATATGGATTATCCCATAGTTCATGCTATGGAGATGTAAGGGGAGTGTGCTTCATTAGTTATAAAGAGAGAGAGAGGAACCATAAGCCAGTCCACAGCCCCCACAGTGTTCACTGTAGAGCTGTTCCAACTCATTTAAAATGGCTCAGTGATGAGGTTTTCATTACTTCCTCTGGGAGATTATTCTACAGAATTGCGAATCTCAGAAATGGGAAGTGTAAATATTCCCTCAGTTAATTTAATTAAGCTCTTCTCCATTCTTGCCCTCTCACAACCTTGTACTTTCTCTCTTTTCTCACGTAGCATATTTTGCTAAAACTCTGTGTTTGAGTGGCTGCTAATCTGGCTGGGGATAGGGAGTAATCCTTCTTCCTCTGGCTGCCCATGCTGGATCCATTGCTTGGCTGGTGCTTGGAAGGAAGGGAGGAAGGCAGGCAGGGCTTGGGGAGGCCAGAGGAGCACCATGGAGGGGCTGGCTCAGCCTGCACCACCCACAGAGGGATGTGGTGGAGTTCTTGCATGGCTTCTTTCACCACGCTGAGCACTCGGGTAGTTTGCCTGACTTTATGCCTGTAGCACTCCTGTAAGGAAGCAAAACAATCCCATTTTGAGATAATGGAAGCGGCAGAAGCTGTTAAGCAAGTGATAATGTGTCTCCACCACACGGTGCAGTGCCAAGCTGAGATGCTCGATGCTTCTATCAGGTCAGGTGGGGTGCCCGAAGCAGCATCTGCTGGGTGCTCTGCACAGAATAATTTGCCCTGCAAAGAAGCTAACTTGGGTCTGTTTCCACTGCACTAAGGACTGTAAGTGTGGTGTTAGTGACAGATGTTAAATGAGCTCAGCTCTTGTTAGGCAGCTAAGAAAGGAAAGACTAAGGGGGTCTGGTGGAGCCCTGGTGAGAGAGCTGCTGACTGGCATGAAAATCACAAAAGATGATAGTGATGCAGGACCTTTCTTGTCAAAAGCCTGGGATAATGTCACCTTAGCTCTGTAAACTTAGAATAGAAAGCAGAGAGTATTAAAGCTAAAGTTTACATAGCAATAATGTCTGGTTCTGTTGCTTGGCTACTTATTAGGCTGGTAATTTTCCACTTTTTTAATATTTGATGGGCTACAATCTCCTGCTTTGCAATAACTGAAGTCAGATCACCTCCTTGATCCAGTAGAGCTATTGAAATGTTACTCTGCTGAAAGTCAGTTATCATAATTAAGAGGGAATTAGAGTTTACGTGCTCGGTCCACATATGAACAGGAATGGCTATCCTCAGCTATCCCTGTCTCACTAATGCTGAGAAAACTGAATGAAACTTATAGGAATACATGAAGGGATTCAACCCTCTGTCTCTCTCTGTCAAGATAAATAGATGTCCAATACCTTTCGTCCTAACTACTTTTTTCTCCCTCAATAAATGCTCTTTTTCACTTCCTGACTTCCTGTTTATGAAGTATTCGGGAATTCAGAGTATCAGCAGATCTGATAGTGTGAAATAGGGATGATTTGCTTTATTAAAAAAAAACCCCAAAACAATCAGTCAAATGATGAAGTTGCTGTAGTTAAGTCAGTACAGTTACATCAAGGTTAAGCAATTATAAATGAAAGAACCAAAGTCTAAATAGTCTGTAGGATTTGACCTTTAATGCACAGCTATTAATACTTCACTCTTTGTACTTCTGCTCAGATCTCCCCTCATGCCTGTTGTCTCCAGTTCCTTTTTCTACTTGGCACTGAGATGTTCAAAACTTAATGTTTGCCCAATGATCTTCTCTACCCACAAATGATTTTTTTCCCTTTTTGCCCTCTACTTACTAACTTTCTTTTAAATTTAGTAGGTGTCAGAAGCTTGTCAAACATTCTCCTTTCAGTCCTTTACTACCTTCAGACCTCTTCCCCTCCGTCTTTAAAATCCTACTGTTCTTCTCTGCCTGTCTCCTGCTGGCACTGGTATGTGTACTCAGTAACTTAGGAGAGGCAGTTCTGCTCCTTCAAGCTCAGTAAATGGATCAGCTCAGCATGGAAGATCAGGAGAATAGCATGGAAGTGACAGAGAGATGCTTTTAAAACTGCCCAGTAAGAGATGGATGAGTGAACATCTAATGGTGAAGTAAGAGGGTAAAGACAGGTGGTAAATCTCTCCTGGATTTGCTTTATTATGTTAAGAACACATTCCTGTGACATGCACTGTACAATATTTTCTGATAAATTACATCTCATCTTCAGCATTTCACCCTTCATGCCTGCAAAGCATGATTTTTTAAATTGGGCTTGTGACCTTTCTGATTCATGAAATATAAAAATAGAAAGTTCTTATATTTTTGTTTTATCTGATAGCGTTGAATTTTTTGAGTGTATTATTAGTATAAAGCCTTTTCTTTGTGGTTACAAGTAGTGTTTACTCTGACATTTAGTGAAGGGTTGTTCTGTTCTCATGACTGCCTTTGCTCCAGAATACTAAATAACCACAGAAATTAAAAAAAAAACTACAACTGCCAACCCTTTAAGTACATGTTCATACTTTGTTTTGCTGGGATGCTCACCCTTTCAGTAAGTGTTTTGATTTTTTTTTTTTTGTTTCATGTTTAGGTCATCTTTGAAAAGAATGCAGCTTTGCAAAGAATGACCTTTACCAAGTTGGTAGGAAATGCCATTTTACTCTCAAGTGAGGTGAGATTCATGTGGGAAAGGCAGCAGCTCTGCAATCCTGAGAACAGTCACTCATTTCTTTCTTCCTCTGCAGGATGAGCAGATGCTCTCTGCAGGCCTAGGACAAAGTGTGGCAACCCCTTTTAGTGCAGACTCCTCTTGGGGCCCAAGTCAGGCCTTCTCAGAGATGTGTTGCTCTCTAAAGAAGTGGTGTCAAACAAAATGCTCTCGTGCTCTTGCAGAGGTTGCAATACTGACCTCATCCATATAGACCTCATCAATACTGACCTCATCAACTTCCCTGCACTGTGTCTGGAAGTTATAAATCCAAAAGTAAAAATTACAGACGTTCCCCAATGGGCACAGATTCATTCTCACCTGGTCAAATCCATCTTGCAGAAAAAAAGGGGTACAGCCTCAGCAAGATGTTGTCTGTCCCATACTCTAAACCTTCAGTAGAAAATCTCTATCCAAAATGCTGATAAGATTGAGTAGAAATTTCAAAGAAGAAACTGCCATAAGCCTTCTAAAATGTTTGCCAATAGGCTTTCTTAAAAGAAATATAAAAAAAGTTTAGGTCTTAAAGCTGTTCATCTTAATTTGAACATTTAATGTCAGTGCCATGACAGAAAGCTCAAGTATTGTTGAAGTGTGGATAGAAAATTGTGTAACTGGTGTAATATTATTTACACACCTCTTATCAGCGTGGGTGTGAATGGATCTATTGTTTGTCAACAACGTATTTCACTCATTTATTGATGGAATAGTTTTTGATAAGGGTTTATAAGTTATTTGTTTATTTATATATACAGTACTACAGAAGTACAGTCTGATTTCTGTTGCAAAGCTGTTTTTAAGTTTCCTGATTACTTTTAATAATTTTGGTTTTCCTGTGTTTAGCCAGCAGTAACCAGTGCTGATGTAGTTCCTGATCTTTTTGAGGTTTAATATATGCTTAAATTTTGACAACATGAGAATTCTTGCTAGCTTTGCTAGGACTAGTCATTGGGTATAGGCACATGTAAAAGTCTTAGTAGAGGGCTGATGCCAAGTCCTTTGCTGTCTAACTCTTGGCAGGAGAATGACCCCAAGCTGGATGGGAATATTAGGAAATAAAGAAAAAAGAAGTACATAGATGCTGTTACTACTCTCCTGAGTCATACAGACTCTAAAAATATTTTAAAAGCTGTACACTTCAAATTTTAAAAGTGCATTTAAACCTTCAAATTATTTGTTTTAATGGATCATGTGTAAATATACACCTCTAACTTTGTTTTTCTATCCTTATTGAAAAGTATTGTTTTTTAAGTGAAAGACATTTTTGTGGTTAACCTTAGAAGGAGAATATCTGTTTATTAACTAGTAGCAAAACTGTAGTGCTCGATGGCAGCAGGAGCAGCGTCATATTTCAGTTTGAACAGCTGCTATCTGCACGGCCAGACCTGGAAATCCTTTTTGAATTTACACACAGAATGGGCCCAGACAAGAAGCTGTGATTCAGCAGAGTCCCTAGAAAGACTTTTATACCCTTTCATACTGCAGCCACACCTATGTGGCCACCCGTGAGTCAGCAGAGCAGAAATTAAATCTTCAATGAGTCCAGTGAATTCAGAAAGCAAATAGAACTTGTTATTTTCTGGTAATTCAGTTCTCTGCTGTGTCACTGACCTTGGGCAAGGTATTCAGCTTTCCAATGTGTCATCTTCTATGTTAAATGGATTTAACAAGACCTAATCATCACAAGGTATTCTGTAGATCTCAGTGGAGCTGCAGCCGTGGAAATGAAGGGAGAATTTAGTACGCAGCCCTGCCATAGTGTTCTGGTGTTCTCAGATGACTTTTGACCAAAATGAAATATAAATTATGCAGGGACCTGCTAACATTTAATTAAGCAAAGCCTCTTGCTATTTTGAGAACAATTTCTTAACAAGCAGAATTAGCAGAAGTATTCTGCTGGTGGAAGCCAATAGTTTCTCCAGGCAGAGCTGGTCTCTCCCCCTCCCTGTAAGGCTGTAAACTCTTTCTGTGTTTTATGAATCATTTATCTCCTGATTTCTCATATTTTGGGTGCAATTTTCCCTTTGCTTAGCTCTGAAGAAGCCATGCATCTAACAGGGCAGGATGACGGCTGTTATTTTTTGTACACCCATGAGCTGAATTGCTTAGTAGCTTAAGCCACTTTGCAACTGTACAAACACACTGTGAGCAGTAGGAATGCACTTATGTCCCCAAGGACCTAATCTGGCTTGCAAAACTTCCACTAGTGGCACAGATGTGCAAAAAAAAATAAATCCATCTTCGTTCTCTGTTTGCATTTGCAGAATATGGGTTTAGCTAGAAAATAATATATTAGCATTTATACATCGATTTGTATTCATGTTCTCAAAGCATTTTATTTACATTGAGTGGTAAGAATCATATCAGTTTATATTTCATGTTTGCAAACTGAGCCAAAAAGTGACAAAGTGTTTCCTTCAAAATCATGCAGCAAGTCAGTCTTGGAGAGAAATGTGCCTGTTCCACTAGACCGTGTTTGTATATATCTTCTTATTTATGAACAGCTGTGACTATTAGAATCTATTATTTATATTTCCAGTAAGCTTATTTTTCCCCCCTTGCAGCAGACACTCCTCAAAGAAGAATTGTTGTCATTTTTCTGCAGGTACTGTGATTCACTGGGGTATTATGGGCAGTAATGAAGCAGCACTGCAGGTACTGCTCAGCAAGGATCTTTGTAAAGCCATTTCAAATGTGTTACTTAAAACCAATGCAGCACTTTAAAAAAGAATTAAAAGTGTGTGGGCTGTGGACTTTCAGTGATGAAATAACTCAGAAAAAGTTGGTTCTGCCTGCATCACTAACCCCACACCATCAAGCATTTTCAAGCAGTGTCAGTGCTCATTTTCACTGCCAGCAGCTCCATTTACATGCATGCTCTGTCCCAACAACACATCCACTGAGAGCTGCTTCCAGCCAAGAGGGAGAATCTGTCACCTGTCCACAGTAGTGGCCTGAGGTTTACACTGGTTACAAGCAAATTTCAAAAAGCCCAGAGGATTGGCTTCAGGCCCAGAATTTCAAATCGTCAGAGTTTGGCACCTCACTAAAGAAAACAATGATAAAATGCCAGAAATGATCACTGGCAAGCTACAGAGGTGTCTAGCACAGAAGAGGTGTGTGTGAGGCACTGGGGCTGCCTGCCCTGTGATCAGTGCTGGAGCTGTGCTTCAGGGAGGCTGTGGCTCTGGGGAGATGGTAAAGCAGGTTGTGTGAAGAATAAGTGCCTAAACTAACTAGCACTGACTGAAGACGCAGACATCTGTTTTCAATTTGCAGGGAGTTGCTAATTTTTAAAGGACGAATTAGCATAGATCTATTTTTAACTAGGGAGTTGTAATTGGTATTTTCAGAAAGTGTGGTGGTCGCTGCAGGCATTGGAAAGCAATATCTGAGCTCCAGTCCTGCACTGGTCACCTGGAGGAACGAACCCCTTTGGCCAGCAGCAGTGGGTGAGACACAAGAACCATCACATGTTTTGTGCAGTAGGAAAAAACTCTGAAATCCATCCCTTTCCCCTCCCCCCTCAGAAAACAACTTGATTTGCTCTTGCAGAATGCAGCATTCTGGTTTTTCCTCTGAGCAGCAACAGATGGATTTCAAAGAAATCTCCACTATTACAACAGTACCTCAGTCCCTCTGCTGCTTCTTCCTCTTCGGAAAACCAGCAGCTGATTTAATGCAAGGCAGTTTCTCCTTTATGGTCTATTTCAGCTCTAGAATGGATATCCTGTTTCCTGACCTCCTCAGCTTTACCTTCCAGTTTTCTCAGCCTCAGGGGTGCTGTATCTCACTGTAGCCACCTCCCAGCCACCTGAGAGCATCCATCACACACCAAGGGCTGGGGAACAGCTTCTCCAGTGGCTCTAGGAGGAGGTTTGGAACAGAGTGCTTCCTTGTGGTGCTGAAACATGAAAAACCAGCAGTGTGGTGCATTATCCACCCCTGACAAGCACTTGGAATACCTTCCTTAGGCTCTGGCAACATGCCTCTAGCTTGTCATGCCAGTAAGACGTTTTTAAAGTGAATTGGAATTGAAACATTAACTCAGTTCCCAGAGGGGATGGTTTACTCTTTTAAGCATCACGTTTAAAATACCCAAATGCTTTCAGTCTTGTGAGATGCACTGAGCCTTTCACTATTCTGGAATACAGAGAGTGAATCTCTCACAATTTACTCACTGGGTTTTCTTTTCAGATGAGACCTTGGAAACCAAGTAATGCACCTTGTAGCAATTTTGGAGTAGAGATGTTTCCTGTTTAGCTATATACAGAAGGAGCTTACAAAATTTCAATCATCATTTTCTCTGGTCACCTCTACATTGTTTAGTGGATCACAGCAGGCACTGATAGTCACTTTTTAGATTAGCAAACTGAACCTTGGTCACTCCAGCTTCAGTTTTCCACCAGCTACATATATCCTCTGACAGCTCTTTATGTTGGTTGAGTTTGTCCTTATCAGCAGTTGCTTTAAAGTGGTCAGGCAGGCTGTGTATATAATTTGTAAAGTAATTTGCAATTATTTGGATTGAAAACTGCAATATAATGTAGTATCATGAGCCAGACACTCAACCTACTTCTATTAACCCAAGATCTGTTCCAGATCAGGATGTGGTGGGTTAAATATACTCCTATAACATCCTATAACATACTCTTCAAAACTGACTTTTCCTAAGTTCATACTAATTGGTTATCCTGGTTTATAGGATTTTTTTATGTGTGAAGTTTTACATTCCAAAGTCTCAGTCTGAGGCTGAGTGGAGCAGCCCCTTCCCCCAGAGATGATTCTGTTAATCCTGTGGGATAAGCAAGGGTGGTAATTCCAAAAGAACACTAGATTCTCATATCTGCCTAACATCAGGCAGATTCCAGGCTCTATTCCCATGCCACAATATCTCCATTCATCACACTCTTTGGTTATAAAGGAATAAAGACAGCTTAGAAGTCCTGATGGGAGGAAACGTGTGACTTAAGTTTTGATTTAATGGCCAGATTGTGACTTTTTTTTTTTTATAAGGAACATGGGAAGGAAAATTTTTAGAGATGCCCTTAAGTCCTTGCAGAGGGAGGCCAAGGCCAGAGCTGTGTCACAAGCTCTGAGTAGCCAGGGCCTCCTTCTCTGCCTGCCAGCTATCCTGGAGACTTGCTGGAAGGCAGAACACCTCCTGTATCTTCCCACCTTCTGGAAATCCTCTTTCTTTTCTTTTCCTCTTTTCTCAGTGAGTTAACTGGGGGTATTTTCCCCCGATGTATTGCTGACAGGGCATCTCTTCTGTGGTGCAGTCTCATTACCAAGACTGGCTCTGCTCTTTGTCCCTGGAGGATGAACCAGAGATCACAGGGGCTGACGAGGAGGTGCAGAGAGATATCTGATATTCTGGCAGAGGAGCAACAGCAGTTCTCGTGGGGATCTCTGTGTACTGAACTTGGACAAAATATCTGTGTTCCATTTTTAAACAAAAAAACCCAAAAAAAACCAAAACAAAAAAACCCAAACAACAACAACAAAAAAACCAAACCAAACAAAAAAAAACCCCAAAAAACAACTCCAACCCAAACAAAAAGAAAACCCCAGCAACAAAAAAAATGCAGTTCTGCAATTTGGTTTTGCTTTCACCTCCCACCTTTACCTATGCTTTCCTCCTTCTCTCCATAATCTTAAATATCATGACCTCCGTTGTTAGATTTCCTTCTTATAATGTCTTTTCTGCAATCTATAGATAGAAATTAATAATGTCAAAATCTAGCCAGACTGGTAATAGGAGATGTAATCTACTACATAACACTGCTATAGGAATGTCACCTGTGGGTTTTTTTTAGGAGCAGCCTGGAATTCTCTGTAATTGTTTATTCTCAAAAGAATAAAATTCATCTTCTGTTGTATTTGCTATGTTTATTTTTCTCCAGTTTTTTACATTGTGCCTGTGTGTGTAGAAAGCATGATTTTTTTTCTTTTGAATGTCTGCAAAACATCAGTTAGGTGAACAAGAGAATAATAATTTTCAGTATCTTGATTTTAATGTATGTGTGATTGTCACAAAGCAACTTAAATGGCTACTTAAGCTTGCATAACATCTGGATTTTGCAATTGGCAATGTTTTTATCTTTGTCTGCCTGGCTTCACAGCAGAGTGACAATGAAAATGCATTTAAACAAAAAGAATGAAGGAAAAAAATCTGATTTAAACTTGTTGTTGTCAGACAAACAAGCATGGTAGTTACACAACAGCCTCAGAGGACAATGAATGAACCTTCTGAAATCAAAGCTCCAAAGGCTGTGGGATTATTTTTAAACCGCCTGCCAAGACCCCGAAATATGATAATTAATGAACTTTAGCATATATGACAAAATTCCTAATTGAAGTAGAAGGGGTGCAGGGAGCATTAATGAAAAGAAACTGAGTTTTTGAAGCATCAGTTTTGAACCCTTCAATTTTGTCTTTAATTATTAATTTTAGGGGAAAGCCTTGAGAAGTTCAGTGACATTCATGGTAAAGTCGGAGGTGTGGAGAACCATAGAGAGAGAAAATATCCCCTGGAGAGAGTTTTCAATGAAGCTGCCAATCTTGCAGGTCTTCTCTGGTTTTTGCAGACTCAAGCTCTAGAAAAAAGAGATGGTAAAAAGCATGAGGAGATGAAACAGCTTGGGTGTACTTCACACACAGGGCAGGCAGGAGAGGTAGGAATGGGATCCAGCTGCTCTGATGCCTAAGCCCAAGGCACAGCCCTTCAGGCCTCCCTGACTCACCCTTCAGCATTCCCATCCATATTTACAATGGAAATGTGATGGCAACAGTGATTAAACCCAAGTTATTTTGGGCGAGTCAGAAAAAGACATCCCAGAAATAAATGATAAGGAGTAGTTCTTGAATGAATGTGGCTGNTTCCCTCTTCCCCCTTTTCCCTATGGAACTGGGGCTACTGTGTTCATCCTGGATCTGGATTTAGTTCCTCCTGAGGGAAATTGAATCCCTCACACAGCATTTCATATTAATGGTTGCAGAACTCACTGTGAATTTATGTTTGAGTCAGGAAACTGAAAAGTAAGTTTGAAAAAAAAAAATATTCAGAGTTTCAGCTTCCCTTCTTCCTTTTACCTATTTGCTTAAATGAAACCTGAAGAAAAAAGAAAGACCTTTACTGCTGTTTTTCATTCGCTTTCAATTAGAAAATGCAATCCTTCTGGCCTGTCAAATTTGCTAATATTTACAAGGATTCTAGACATAGTCCCTTAACTGGAGAAAAAAATTACAGTTTTTAAACTAGTCTGGAGGGAAAAAAATCCTTTTCTAATGTCTCACAGCATTTTAGAAATTCTTAAGCCCAGAAGGATGATTTCTCTCAGAATCATTGTATATATTGAAGATGAGAAAAATGCAAATATTTTGTTGTATGTTCTCCTAACTGACCCAGGCTGAAAGTTAAAAATGCTACTTCTCTCTGAGAATATATATTTTAAGTTATATTTGAAATTATAACTTTCTTCTTATGAAGATTAAAAATTTTCATGTTCCTTCAGATTATCTTAGAGAATCAGAATACATGGGAGTGAAAAGAAAACCAAAAATGCAGTGGTGCACACATATTCCTCAACAAAGAAGCAAATGCTGCTATTATTAAGAAAAAGTTGAAAAGAAAGGCAGAAAACAAGTCAAATTCTTAGTCATTTGTGGGGAATAGTAGAGGTAAGAAGATTTTCAGAAAGCTGTAAAAGCAGGCCTTAGAAACAGAAAGAACAGAAAACTTAGAACCAGCTACAGCTGCGAAGTCTGAAAGTAGAAAAAGTTACAATGGTACAGCAAGCAAGGACATGAAACAATAGCTTGAGTTTTAGGCTTGGCTGAGATAGACCTTAAGACTGCAGAAAAATATGCTTAGCAAGATAGTAGAAGGTTTTAAACTTAATAAAGGAGTATTGTGTATTGTTGATAGAAAGTAGACAAGCATAGTGTGAAGCAGTTGTACGTGTGCTTTTAGTGATTGGCTAGAACAATCATCTGTAAGCTTTAGCAATGTGCTGTTGGCTAGAAAGTTTTAAAAATGCCCTGTAACAAAGAAATCTTTGGCTGCTGCTGGCAAGATGTGAGCTTTTACCATCTTTCTATTGTCTCAGTCATGTAATGAGGCTGATGCTATAGTAAAGCTCAAGGAAGGTATCCCTGCAGTCCATGAAAAACTCCCAACACATCATTCTTAGCCTGCCATCACATTTTCTCCAGAGAGAGGCTCGAATCCCCAACAAGGATGCAATTACCAGTGGCATTTGTGCTCCTTAGGGCCTGGAGGTGTCAGCCAGGGCTGGGCCCTGTTGTGTGTGCACTACAAACATGTTGGAGAGCTCATTGTCCAACTCCTCTGCAGCAACAGCAGCCAAGCAGAGGCTGAGGAAATGCTGAAGAGCAGATGAGGGGTGGTGTGTGGTCAGAGGGAGGTGATCACCATCACAGCTGAAGCAGCAGTCAGTGCAGCCACAGCCTAATCATTGCTGAAGGGCTTTTTGGCATTTAATCTATGCAGCCAACACTGGCTTTTGTAGCCGCCGGCGCTGCAGTAAGTGAGCATCTTTAATGTGTTTATCTTCCCTCTCCCTCCCTGGGACAGGGAAAGCTTCAGCCTCTTTTAATGCAGTGCTCACAGCTTAGCTTGGTTGGGGCACTCTGTCCTTGCAGGAGTGATGCTTCAGGTTTTAGCTTCTATATTTTCAGATTCTGCTCTGTTTTAGTGTGTAAGTCTAGGCTTCATATTAGGGGAGAAAAAAGACTCAGGGGTGACCTTATCGCTCTACAACTCCCTGAAGAGTGGCTGTGCTCAGCTGGGGTTGGTCTCTTTCACCAGGCAGCACTGACAGAACCAGAGGACACAGTCTTAAGCTGCACCAAGGGAAATACAGGTTGGATATTAGGAGAAAGTTTTTCACAGAAAGAGTGATAAAGTTCTGGAATAGCCTGCCCGGGGAGGTGGTGGAGTCACCATCCCTGGATGTGTTCAAAAAAAAACTGGATGTGGCACTGGGTGCCAGGGTTTAGCTGAGGTGCTGGGGCTGAGTTGGACTCAATGATCCTGAAGGTCTCTTCCAACCAAGAATTCATTGAATTCTGTGAATTCCGTGAATTCTGTGGATAGTAAGCTCTCTTCACAGAGCAGGGAGACAAAACAATTCCTTCTTTAACTGGGGACCAAGGACAAATGATCCAAATCTCAGGCCCAAGAGCACAAACAATGTGGACCAAAGAGAGAAAACAAGAAGGATGGGACTTCATAGGCTAAAGCTGGAATTGGACAATGAACTCCAGTATGCAAATGGAGCAGAACTTATCAAAAATGTTAGACCCTGTGGCCAGCTGTCCATTTTTGTGGCCATTTTGGGTTGTGCTGCCCAAGGTGGATCCATGGAGGAGATCCTTTCAATAAATCCCTACTTTATCCTTTAGCTCCATCTGGTCTCTGTTCTAAGTCAGTCTTCACAAGGCATCAGGAGCACCTGGGGCACATTCCCTTCTTCTTCCCTCTGTCCCCAGCTCCCAGCAGCTCAACTCCACATCCTGAAGGGTTCCAAGCCCTGATCTCCGACCACCAGCAGCACCTTTCCCCCAGGGGGAGGAGCAGACCCCACTGGGATCTTGGCCCTGGGCACTGCCCTCGCTGGGGCAGCTGAACCCTCTGGGCTACACCCCTCTCTTTGAGAATTATCACAGCCATGTGGGATTTAGGGAGCAAAAGCTGTGGTAAAATGTTGGAACCCTGCTTTCTGAGAATTTTAAACTTTCTGTACTAACAAACACTGGCCCCCAAGAGAACACTGCATTCAACCTGAGACCGTAGAAAGAACTTCCAAAATTAAATAATAAAATTAAAATTGTAAGTATATAGTTTAAGTAGAAGTGTATAATTTCACATAGTAGAAAACTTTAAAGTTTTAGACTGTAGTAATATATATAAAGCAAAATAAATATTTTAAAACAAAAAACGAATCCTTCTTCTTCACCTTCTTATTAATAAATTTAAATAATGTTATATTATTAAATAAGTCCACATTACAAACCACAAGTAATTAGTCATTAAATTAAAAATACAAATAAATTAAATATAATTTCTTAATTAAACAATTTATCCCTAAAAAACTGTATAAAAATAGAATTCCATTTTTAATTTATTAA